>JAWQEG010001581.1:0-303520 GCA_033782935.1 Petrolisthes cinctipes | reverse complement strand
TTTCCTCTTTTGCTCTTCTACATCTTATATTGAACCACACTTTTTTATTTATACACGTGACTCTGTTCTTGGGACTATATCTTTTCATTTCCTCGTTAAGTAACTCACAAAAACGCCCATACATTGCTCCTATATCCTTCCCATTTAGTTCTTGGTCCCAGCTCAATTCTTTCAAGTATTTGTTTAGATCTTTGTAATCGCCTTTTCCATAATTAAAACTATCCTTTTTGGGAGTTTCCTTTTCCTTTCCAATGTCATACTGAATAATGAAATCAAACTTAATCACGACATGATCGCTCTTGCCCAGAGGAGGTAAGTACCTCACCTCAGATATTTCATCGCTCGTTCTTGTAAACACCAGGTCTAGTAACGAGGGTTCATCCTGACCTCTCACTCTCGTTGGCTCATTTACGTGCTGGTGTAAGAAAAATTTTGTTACTAACTCGAGCAGTCTATAACTCCAGCTGTGTTCTTGTTGAGTAGTTTGTATCTCCTCCCAATCAATCGCGGTACTATTAAAGTCACCTGTCATAATCACCCGTTGATTCTTGTTTTGCACTTCCTGTAGAATCTTTCCGATACTATAAAGTGTTACCTTAGCCTTTTCTTCGTACTCTGTAGGATCCCAAGCATTGATTGGGGGAGGCATGTACACATTTACCACTGTTATGTTTTCATTTCCTACCCTTATAACCACTGCCACAACTTCACTTCCATTGTCATTGATGATAATCTCCCTGACTTTTAACTCTGTCCTTGTCATGATAATTACACCCCCTCCTTTCTTTCCTTCTCTGTCCTTCCTATATATGTCATACCCCTCTATATTCAATGCTTCGTTTCGTATATCATGCTCTAGTTTTGTTTTTGATAAACAAACTACTTCTGGTCTCTCTGTGACTAATAAATCTCTGAGTTCTAATGACTTAGATACAAATCCATCCATATTTGTATATATGATGCTTAGGAAACTATTTTGATATCCGTGTACATTTATGGCCTTTGTAGGCCCTCTTATTCTCTTATTTTGATGAACCATTTCCGAATTCTCAGTCCCGACACTTTGAAGAAAAAATGCTTTTTTTCTTCATCAGATAGCTCGTTATTCATTTTCTTGGCTGCTTCTATTTTTTCTTTTAGAATACTTCTATCCTCTTCCGTTAGGTTTCTCCTAACTTTGATGTGGCCAAACATATCATAATCTTTTAGTTTCCATGCGTTTCTCAGTATTTCATCGGTTGCTTGATTGCCTGTGAGAGTAACCTTCATTGGTCTTGATTTGCCCTTGTCATATTTTCCGATTCTCCTGAAGTCAGCAATTACTGTATTGACCTCATGAGTAAGTTTTTCAAGAACTTCCTTTACAGATTTCTCCTCTACTTTATCTCTGTCAAATCTCGATCTAATTTCTTCCTCCTTGATTCCAAAAACAATTACAGACTTATTTATATCTACAGTATCCAGTATAAACCGATCATTGTTTCGAATAACTTTCTTGACAACAGATTCGATATTACTTTGCTCTTTAATCTGCTTCATTTCTTGTTTATATTCCAGATTCTTTTTTGCCATCTCAGCAAAACTAGATTTCAAGTCATTTTGACATGTATTTACTTGGTCAATAATTTCTTGTTGGTCTTCCAACAATTTGTTCTTATCGTTAACTAATTTGTCTCGTTCTTCTTTCATTTGCTTCGTATTATCCTCACCTGATACCTGACTAAGTTCATTTCTCAGCTCTTGTATTTCTACATTCATTTCCTTAATTAGCTCTTTTAGTTGGGCTATTTCTGATTCCCTCTCTATATCTTTATTTTGTAACAACTCATTTTGCTTGCCAACCTCCAGCAGCTCGTTCCTCAGTCGGTTAACTGTCTCTATCAGCTGATTTGATTCCTCTCTATCTTTCTTATAATCACATTCTATCTTCTCTAGTTTTTGCTTAAAGACGTCCAGTGATCTGATATCACAATGTGTGTGTGTGTGTGTGTGTGTTGCTATTTGAGTAACGTATGTCTAATAGTATATATTTATGAATGAATGTGTGTGTGTGTGTGTGAGTAAGAGTAACGTACAGTCGCGGTCAAATATAATCATCCATATAGGGGTAACTCACGTAAGAGTTTGACAGCTTCTCTCTGTTCCTTAGCTGATAAACTTTCCAATAAATAGGTTAACTACCATCTTTTAATTTAATACAAGCAGCTGCACCCTACTTAAAACAATAACACACACACACACACACATTAACTACCTTCTTTTAATTTACTACAAGCAGCTGCACCCTACTTAAAACAATAACACACACACACACACACACACACACACACACACACACACACACACACATTAACTACCATCTTTTAATTTAATACAAGCAGCTACACACTACTTAAAACAATAACACACACACACGTTAACTACCATCTTTTAATTTAATACAAGCAGCTACATACTTAAAACAATAACACACACACACGTTAACTACCATCTTTTAATTTAATACAAGCAGCTACACACTATTTAAAACAATAACATCATAATATGTGAACGTGAAAACATTAGACAGTAAATTGTTTGAGATTCCCATATGTGGATGATTATTATTGACCACGACTGTATGTGCAAATGCATTCGTATATTCTCGTAACTGTGTGTGTGTGTGTGGGACCATCATATCAGTAGACTACCACACCATCGTATACACCACCACAGATGATGTTCTTGCATAATACACACGACCTTCATTAGCCGTGTAAATGACTTATGGCTGAAGTATTTAAGGGGGTGCGGGAATAGGGGGACAAGCTGGGGGGGGTTTAGGGGGGGTGCGGGAGTAGGGGACAGGCTTGGGGGGTGCAGGAGTATGGGGACAGACTTGGGGGGCGGGGGTTAGGGGGTTGTGGGAATAGGGGACAAGCTTTCTACCCACCCGAAGCCTGTCCCCCTATTCCTGCACCCCCCAAGCCTGTTCCCTACTCCCGCACCCCCTTAATAGAGTTTGTGAATATGGATACTCAGCTTTTGGAAAATAATGGGCCGATTCCACAGTCATCAATATTTATTGGCTAACCAACAAACGAAAACCTTTGGTAACGTGTCCGATTCCACAGTCGTTTTCGGGTTTGTTAGCTTCCCACCCACCCACCATCCCATATCTCCTTCCCACCCACACACCCACCCATGTCTTTTTCCCACCCACCCACCCACATCTCCTTCCCACCCACACACCCACTCACGACTCATTCACACCCACCCAACCACGTCTCCTTTACACCCACACACCCACTCACGTCTCTTTCACACCAACCCACCCACGTCTCCTTCACACCCACACACCCACCCACGTCTCCTTCACACCCACCCACTCACGTCTCCTTCACACCCACACACCCACCCACGCCTCTTTCCTTCCCACCCACCCACCAACGTCTCCTTCCAACCCACCCACAAACCCACGTCTCTTTCCCACCCACAAACACACCCACGTCCCCTTCACATCCACCCACCAACCCACGTCTCCTTCACACCCACCCACCCCATCTCTTTCCAACACACCCACCCACCCACGTCTCCTTCCGACACACCCACGTCTCCTCCACACACACCCACCCACCCACGTCTCCTTCACACCCACCCAACCACCAACGTCTCCTTCACACCCACACACCCACCCACGTCTCCTTCACACCCACGTCTCCTTCACACCCACACACCCACCCACGTCTCCTTCACACCCACACACCCACCCACGTCTCCTTCACACCCACGTCTCCTTCACACCCACACACCCACCCACGTCTCCTGCACACCCACACACCCACCCACGTCTCCTTCCCACACACACACCCACCCACGTCTCCTTCACACCCACACACCCACCCAGGTCTCCTTCACACCCACGTCTCCTTCACACCCACCAACACACCCAGGTCTCCTTCACACCCACGTCTCCTTCACACCCACCAACACACCCACGTCTCCTTCACACACACGTCTCCTTCACACCCACCCACACACCCACGTCTCCTTCACACACACGTCTCCTTCACACACACCCACACACCCACGTCTCCTTCACACACACGTCTCCTTCACACCCACCCACACACCCACGTCTCCTTCACACACACGTCTCCTTCACACACACACACACACACACACACGTCTCCTTCACACCCACACACCCACGTCTCCTTCACACACACGTCTCCTACACACCCACACACCCACCCACGTCTCTTTCACACCCACCCACACACCCACGTCTCCTTCACACACACGTCTCTTTCACACCCACCCACACACCCACGTCTCCTTCACACACACGTCTCCTTCACACCCACCCACACACCCACGTCTCCTTCACACACACGTCTCCTTCACACCCACCCACACACCCACGTCTCCTTCACACACACGTCTCCTTCACACCCACCCACACACCCACGTCTCCTTCACACACACGTCTCCTTCACACCCACCCACACACCCACGTCTCCTTCACACACACGTCTCCTTTATAAAGGTTGAAATTCTCACTGCCAAAACTATTTCATACATTTATACTCGTTGTTTATCAGCAATTACGACGTTAAGGGGGTGCGGGAGTAGGGGACAGGCTTGAGGGGGGTTTTGGGGGGTGCGGGAATAGGGGACAGGCTTACCGGGGGGGAGGGGGTGCGGGAATAGGGGGACAGGCTTGAGGGGGTTGGGGGTTGGGGGGTGCGGGAATAGGGGACAGGCTTATGGAGGGGGGGTGCGGGAATAGGGGGACAGGCTTGAGGGGGGGAGGGGGTTTGGAGGGTGCGGGATTAGCGGGACAGGCTTGAGACGCGGGTGTGTGGGAAGGAGACGTGGGTGGGTGCGTGGGTGTGAAGGAGACGTGGGTGGGTGGGTGGGTGTGAAGGAGACGTGGGTGGGTGTGTGGGTGTGAAGGAGACGTGGGTGTGTGTGTGTGTGTGAAGGAGACGTGGGTGGGTGCGTGGGTGTGAAGGAGACGTGGGTGGGTGGGTGGGTGTGAAGGAGACGTGGGTGTGTGTGTGTGTGTGAAGGAGACGTGGGTGGGTGGGTGGGTGTGAAGGAGACGTGGGTGGGTGTGTGGGTGTGAAGGAGACGTGGGTGGGTGTGTGTGTGTGAAGGAGAAGTTGGTGGGTGTGTGTGTTTGAAGGAGACGTGGGTGGGTGTGTGGGTGTGAAGGAGACGTGGGTGTGTGGGTGTGAAGGAGACGTGGGTGGGTGGGTGGGTGTGAAGGAGACGCGGGAGGTTGGGTGGGTTTGAAGGAG
Organism: Petrolisthes cinctipes; assembly: GCA_033782935.1. Lineage (NCBI taxonomy): Eukaryota > Metazoa > Arthropoda > Malacostraca > Decapoda > Porcellanidae > Petrolisthes > Petrolisthes cinctipes. Next base: position 298,235 of record JAWQEG010001581.1, on the reverse strand, counting down.
ACGTGGGTGGGTGTGTGGGTGTGAAGGAGACGCGGGTGTGTGGGAAGGAGACGTGGGTGTGTGGGTGTGAAGGAGACGTGGGTGTGTGGGTGTGAAGGAGACGTGGGTGTGTGGGTGTGAAGGAGACGTGGGTGGGTGTGTGTGTGTGAAGGAGACGTGGGTGGGTGTGTGTGTGAAGGAGACGTGGGTGTGTGTGTGTGTGTGAAGGAGACGTGGGTGGGTGGGTGGGTGTGAAGGAGACGTGGGTGTGTGTGCGTGTGTGAAGGAGACGTGGGTGGGTGTGTGGGTGTGAAGGAGACGTGAGTGGGTGAGAAGGAGACGTGGGTGGATGGGTGGGTGTGAAGGAGACGTGGGTGGGTGTGAAGGAGACGTTGGTGGGTGTGTGGGTGTGAAGGAGACGTGGGTGGGTGAGTGGGTGTGAAGGAGACGTGGGTGGTTGGGTGTGTGTGAAGGAGACGTGGGTGGGTGTGAAGGAGATGTGGGTGGGTGGGTGGGTGTGAAAGAGACGTGGGTGGGTGGGTGGGTGGGTGGGAAACTAACAAACCAATACCACTGTGGAATCGACTCCTAACTTTATGGGTTGATTCCACAGTGGTATTGGTTTGTTAGCTTCCCAACCAACCAACCAACCACACTTGTAAGCCTTCATTATTTTCCAAAAGCTGAGTATCCATATTCACAAACTCTATTAAGGGGGTGCGGGAGTAGGGAACAGGCTTGGGGGGTGCAGGAATAGGGGGACAGGCTTCGGGTGGGTAGAAAGCTTGTCCCCTATTCCCACAACCCCCTAACCCCCGCCCCCCAATCCTGTCCCCATACTCCTGCACCCCCCAAGCCTGTCCCCTACTCCCGCACCCACCCTAAACCCCCCCCAGCTTGTCCCCCTATTCCCGCACCCCCTTAAATACTTCAGCCATAAGTCATTTACATGGCTAATGAAGGTCGTATGTATTATGCAAGAACATCATCTGTGGTGGTGTATACGATGGTGTGGTAGTCTACTGATACGATGGTCCCACACACACACACACAGTCATGAGAATATACACACACACACACACACACACACACACACACACACAGTTGAGTGACATTAATTTTGTTGTTTGTTGTGGGCACCTAAAATAAGCCCCCCAAGCCTGTCCCTCTACTCCCGAACCCCTCAAAACACCCCGCACCCACCTAAACCCCCCAATGCTGTCCCCCTATTCCTGCACCCCCTTAATTAATAATTGAACATTATTTTTGTTTAATTTGGTCCGTTTTTTGAGACACGAAAATTGACATAACTTTTGAACAGAGGGTCATAGAGACAAAATGAAAAAATCGTCTCGCCCAATTTACCAACTGTATTTCCATTCCAAATATCATCCAAATCCATTTAGATCTTCATGATCAAATTTCGGTTCAAAATTTAAAAAAAAAAAGTGGCCATAACTAAAAAACAGTGCATCGTAGAGGAAAACGGAGAAAATTTAGAAACCCCTTCTGGCAACCCCCACCTATATGACCTATTCTTACATACCCATAGGTCAAATGTGGGATTCTCAAAACTCACATTTTTGGATGTGGTGTGTGGATGGAACGTGGTGAAAAAGATGAAATAAGTCTACGGAAATTACATGATGTTATTCCAAAGACAGAGAGAGAGGGTGAGGTGTTTTTTCTTAGTATGCCTGCTGCCTTTTACAACACACACACACACACACACAGACACACACATGGAACAAATTACCATCTATAAGAAGTGGTGTGTGTCAAACCATGCATAACTTCAAAGAAAAATATGATAATAGGATTTTAATATACGGGACATTAGGAGCTTGACTCAATCCTGTAAAGATACAAATAGGTAAGAACACACACACACACACACACACACACACACACACACACACACGTATCTTTATAATAAACATACACGCACATCAATATAAATAATTATATTCTTGTTTTGAGAAAGAGGAGAACGAAACATAAGAAGAAGAATAATGTAAGAAAGTCAGGAAATTATAGAAACGAAATACAGTAATAAGGATGGGTTCAGTAATCATGTCTTATTTCGTTCGAGATGCCTCGACACATAATTTAAAAAAGGGGGCATAACTTGTAGACAGGGGGGGGCATAACTTGTAAACAGGGGTGGGTGGCATAACTTGTAGACAGGGGGGAAGGAGGGTGGCATAACTTGTAGACAGGGGGGATGGAGGGGGGCATAACTTGTAGACAGACAGGGGGGATGGAAGGGGGCATAACTTGTAGACAGACAGGGGGGATGGAGGGGGGGCATAACTTGTAGACAGACTAGGGGGATGGAGGGGGGCATAACTTGTAGACAGACAGGGGGGATGGAGGGGGGCATAACTTGTAGACAGGGGGGAAGGAGGGGGGCATAACTTGTAGACAGACAGGGGGGAGGGGGTGCGTTTAAGGACCCTGTGATCGTGTATGGAAATTGAAGACTTTTGATTCCTCCTGACTATGCCACCAAACAAACACCTCCTTCCATATAGGTGTGTGTGTGTGTGTGTGTGTGTGTGTTTCGTGGCAATATTTGAAGGACTCATTTACCTCCAAGTTTCTGACTACATCACACACAGGGTTCCTTAAAGGGGTGCGGGAATAGGGGGACGGGCTTAGGGGGGCTTAGGGGGGTGCGGGAGTAGGGTACAGTTTATTTTTTTTGGGGGGGGGTGCGGGAGTAAGGGGACAGGCTTTGGGGGTGCGGAAATAGGGGACAAGCTTTCTTCCCACCTCAAGCCTGTGTCCCTATTTCAGCATCCCCCAAACCCCCCCCCAAGCCAGTCCCCTACTCCCGCACCCCCTTAATTAACTCTTGCACAGGAAATGGGTAAGATTAATTAACTAGCCTGGAGAGAAGTGCATATATTTTTTATTAAGGGGGTGCGGGAGTAGGGGACAGGCTTGGGGGGGACTTGGGGGGTGCGGGAATTTGGGGGCAGGCTTGAGGTGGGTAGAAAGCCTGTCCTATATTCCCTCACCCACGTAACCCCCACCCCCTCAAGCCTGTTCCCCTACTCCCGTGCCCCCCCGACCCACCAAGCCTGTCCCCCTATTCCCGTACCCCCTTAAGGGATTACTTTAATATGCTTTTGATATATTGAAATGCAATTAAAACATGCTAAAAATCGATATTTTAGGTGTCCAAAGTCGATATGTGCATGCATCTTTTGTACCCGTTTATATCTCAAATTCAGGCTCAAAACACACAAAAATTCGATATTTTTGGATTCCAGATGCGATCTGTACATGCCTACTCCGTGTTAGAGTACTTTCAAAATACAGGCCCATAACATGCTGAAAATCGATATATTGGGTGCCCAAAGTCAATATGTGTATGAATCTTCTATACCCGTTATATCCCAAATTATGTCTCAAAACACCCGAAAATTCGATATTTTTGGGTCCAAGAAGCGATCTTTTCATGCCTACTCAGTGCTAGAATATTTTCAAAATACAGGCCCAAAACATGCTAAAAATCAATATTTTAGGTGTCCAAAGTCGATATGTGCATGAATCTTCTGTACCCGTTTATATCTCAAATTAAAGCTCAAAACACCCGAAAATTCGATATTAGTGGGTCCCAGGAGCGATTTGTACATGCCTACTCCGTGCTAGAATATTTTCAAGATACAGACCCAAAACATGCTCAAAATTGATATTTTATGTGCAAAAAGTCGATATGTGCATGCATCTTCTCAACTGTTTATATCTCAAATTCAGGCTCAAAACACCCGAAAATTCGATATTTTGGGGTCCCAGAAGTGATCTGTACATGTCTACTCCGTGTTATAGTATTTTCAGAATATAGGCTCAAAACATGCTAAAAATCGATATTTTAGGTGTCCAAAATCAATATGTGTATGCATCTTCTGTACACGTTTATATCTCAAATTCAGGCTCAAAACACCCGGAAATTCGATGTTTTTGGGTCTCAGAAGCGATCTGTACATGCCTACTCAGTACTAGAATATTTTCAAAATATAGGCCCAAAACATGCTAAAAATCGATATTTTGGGTGCACAAAGGCGATATGTGCATTCATCTTCTGTACCCGTTTATATATTAAATTTAGCCTCATAAAACCCGAAAATTCGATATTTTTGGGTCCCAGAAGCGATCTGTACATGCCTACTCCGTGTTAGAGTATTTTCAAAATACAGGCCCAAAACATGCTCAAAATCGATATTTTGGGTGCCCAAAGACGATAAGTGCATGCATCTTTTGTACCAGTTTAAATCTCAAATTTAGGCTCAAAACACCCGGAAATTCGATATTTTTGGGTCTCAGAAGCGATCTGTACATACCTACTCAGTGCTAGAATATTTTCAAAATATAGGCCAAAAACATGCTCAAAATCGATATTTTGGGTGCCCAAAGGCGATATGTGCATGCATGTTCTGTACCCGTTTATATATCAAATTTAACCTCATAACACCCGAAAATTCGATATTTATGTGTCCCAGAAGCAATCTGTACATGCCTACTCCGTGTTAGAGTATTTGCAAAATACAGGCCCATAACATGCTCAAAATCGATATTTTGGGTGCAAAAGAGGATATGTGCATGCATCTTTTGTACCCGTTTATATCCCAAATTCAGGCTCAAAACACCCGAAAATTCGATATTTTTTTGTCCCAGAAGCGATCTGTACATGCTTACTCAGTGCTAGAATATTTTTAAAATATAGGCCCAAAACATGCTAAAAATCGATATTTTAGGTGCTAAATGTTGATATGAGCATGCATTTTCTGTACCCGTTTATATCTCAAATTCAGACTCAAAACACCCGAAAATTCGATAATTTTGGGTCCCAGAAGCGATCTGTACATGCCTACTCCGAGTTAGAGTATTTTCAAAATACATGCCCAAAACATGCTGAAAATCGATATTTTATATGCCCATAGTCGATATGTGCATGCATCTTCTGTACCCGTTTATATCTCAAATTCAGGCTCAAAACACCCGAAAACTCTATATTTTTGGGTTCCAGAAGCGATCTGTACATGCCTACCCCTTGTTAGAGTATTTTCAAAATACAGGCCCAAAACATGCTGAAAATCGATATTTTAGGTGCCCAAAGTCGATATGTGCATGCATCTTCTGTACCCATTTATATCTGAAATTCAGCCTCAAAACACCAAAAAATTCGATATTTTTGGGTCCCAGAAGCGATCTGTACATGCCTACTCTTTGCTAGAATGTTTTCAAGATACAGACCCAAAACTTGCTCAAAATCGATATATTAGGTGCAAAAAGTCGATATGTGCCTGCATCTTCAGTACCCGTTTAAATCTCAAATTCAGGCTCAAAACACCCGAAAATTCAATATTTTTGTGTCCCAAAAGCGATCTGTACATGCCTACTTCGTGTTAGAGTATTTTCAAAATAGATGCCCAAAACATGCTGAAAATCGATATTTTAGCTTCACATAGTCGATATATGCATGCATCTTCTCTACCCGTTTATATCTCAAATTCAGGCTCAAAACACCCTAAAATTCAATATTTTTGGGTCCCAGATGCGATCTGTACATGCCTACTTCGTGTTAGAGTACTTTCAAAATACAGGTAATAAAACATGCTGAAAATCGATATTTTAGGTGCCCAAAGTCGATATGTGCATGCATCTTCTGTACTCGATTATATCTCAAATTCAGGCTCAAAATACCCAAAAATTCTATATTTTTGGGTCCCAGAAGCGATCTGTACATGTCTACTCCGTGTTAGAGTATTTTCAAAATACATGCCCAAAACATGCTCAAAATCGATATTTTAGGTTCCCAAAGTCAATATTTGTATGCATCTTCTTTACCCGTTTATATCCCAAATTCAGGCTGAAAACACCCGAAAATTCGATATTATTTTGTCCCAGAAGCGATCTGTACATGCCTACTCATTGCTAGAATACTTTCGAAATATAAGCCTAAAACAAGCTAAAAATCGATATTTTGGGTGCCCAAAGTCGATATCTACATGCATCTTCTGTACCCGTTTATATCTCAAATTGAGGCTCAAAACTCCTGAAAATTTGATTTTTTTGTGTCCCAGAAGCGATCTGTACATACCTAGTCCGAGTTAGAGTATTTTCAAAATACATGCCCAAAACATGCTGAAAATCGATATTTTATCTGCCCATAGTCGATATGTGCATGCATCTTCTGTACCCGTTTATATCTCAAATTCAGGCTCAAAACACCCTAAAATTCAATATTTTTGGGTCCCAGAAGCGATCTGTACATGCCTACTCTTTGCTAGAATGTCTTCAAAATACAGACTTAAAACATGCTCAAAATCGTTATTTTAGGTGAAAAAGTCGATATGTGCATGCATTTTCATTACCCGTTTATATCTCAAATGCAGGCTCAAAACACCCAAAAATTCGATATTTTTGGGTCCCTGAAGCGATCTGTACATGTCTACTCAGTGTTAGAATGTTTTCAAAATATAGGCTCAAAACATGCTAATAATCTATAATTTAGGTGTCCAAAGTCGGTATGTGCATGCATCTTCTGTACCCGTATATATCTCAAATTCAGGCTCAAAACACCCAAAAATTCGATATTTTTGTGTCCCAGAAGCGATCCGTACATGCCTACTTAGTGTTAGAGTACTTTCAAAATACAGGCCATAAAACAAGCTCAAAATCGATATTTTAGGTGCCCAAAGTCGATATGTGCATGCATCTTCTGTACTCGATTATATCTCAAATTCAGGCTCAAAATACCCAAAAATTCGATATTTTTTTGTCCCAGAAGCGATCTGTACATGCCTACTCAGTGATAGAATATTTTCAAAATATTGGCTCAAAACATACTAAAAATCGATATTTGGGGTGCCCAAAGTCGATATGTGCATGCATCTTCTGTACCCGTTTATATCTCAAATTCAGGCTTAAAACACCCGAAAATTAGATATTTTTGTGTCCCAGAAGCCATCTGTACATGCCTACTCCTTCTTAAAATGTTTTCAAGATAGAGACCCAAAACATGCTCAAAATCGATATATTAGGTGCAAAAAGTCGATATGTGCCTGCATCTTCAGTACCCGTTTATATCTCAAATTCAGGGTCAAAGCACCCGAAAATTCAATATTTTTGTGTCCCAGAAGCGATCTGTACATGCCTACTTCGTGTTAGAGTACTTTCAAAATAGATGCCTAAAACATGCTTAAAATCGATATTTTGGGTGCCCAAAGTCGATATGTGCATGCATCTTCTGTACCCGTTTATATCTCAAATTCAGGCTCAAAACACCCGAAAAATCGATATTTTTGGGTCCCAGAAGCGATCTGTACATGTATACTCTTTGCTAGAATGTTTTATAAAATACAGACCCAAAACATGCTCAAAATCGATATTTTAGGTGTTAAAAGTCGATATGTGCATGCATCTTCTGTACCCGATTATATCTCAAATTCAGGCTCAAAATACCCAAAAATTCGATATTTTTGGGTCCCAGAAGCAATCTGTATATGCCTACTCCGTGTTAGAGTATTTTCAAAATACATGCCCAAAACATGCTGAAAATCGATATTTTAGGTGCCCAAAGTCAATATGTGTATGCATCTTCTGTACCCGTTTATATCCCAAATTCACGCTGAAAACACCCGAAAATTCGATATTTTGGGGTCCCAGAAGCGATCTGTATATGCCTACTCCGTGTTAGAGTATTTTCAAAATACATGCCCAAAACATGCTGAAAATCGATATTTTAGCTTCACATAGTCGATATGTGCATGCATCTTCTGTACCCATTTATATCTCAAATTCAGGCTCAAAACACCCTAAAATTCAATATTTTTGGGTCCCAGATGCGATCTGTACATGCCTACTTCATGTTAGAGTACTTTCAAAATACAGGCCATAAAACATGCTGAAAATCGATATTTTAGGTGCCCAAAGTCGATATGTGCATGCATCTTCTGTACTCGATTATATCTCAAATTCAGGCTCAATAGATCCGAAAATTCGATATTATTGAGTCCCAGAAGCGATCTGTACATGTCTACTCAGTGCCAGAATGTTTTCAAATTATAGGCTTAAAACATGCTAAAATTCAATATTTTAGGTGTCCAAAGTCGATATGTGCATACATCTTTTGTACCCGTTTATATCCCAAATTCAGGCTCTAACATTCGAAAATTCAATATTTTTGGGTCCCAGAAGCCACCTGTACATGCCTACTCCTTCTTAGAATGTTTTCAAGATAGACCCAAAACATACTCAAAATCGATATATTAGGTGCAAAAAGTCGATATGTGCCTGCATCTTCTGTACCCGTTCATATCTCAAATTCAGGCTCAAAACACCCGAAAATTCAATATTTTTGTGTCCCAGAAGCGATCTGTACATACCTACTTCGTGTTAGAGTATTTTCAAAATAGATGCCTAAAACATGCTTAAAATCGATATTTTGGGTGGCCAAAGTCGATATATGCATGCATCTTCTGTACCAGTTTATATCTCAAATTCAGGCTCAAAACACCCGAAAAATCGATATTTTGGGGTCCCAGAAGCGATCTGTACATGCCTATTCTTTGCTAGAATGTTTTATAGAATACAGACCCAAAACATGCTCAAAATCGATATTTTAGGTGCTAAAAGTCGATATGTGCATGCATCTTCTGTACCCGTTTATATCCCAAATTCAGGCTCAAAAGATCCGAAAATTCGGTATTTTTCGGTCCCAGAAGCGATCTGTACATGTCTACTCAGTGCCAGAATGTTTTTAAAATATAGGCTTAAAACATGCTAAAATTCAATATTTTAGGTGTCCAAAGTGAATATGTGCATACATCTTTTGTACCCGTTTATATCCCAAATTCAGGCTCTAACACCCGAAAATTCAATATTTTTGGGTTTCAGAAGCGACCTGTACATGCCTACTCAGTGATAGAATATTTTCAAAATATTGTCTCAAAACATACTAAAAATCGATATTTTAGGTGCCCAAAGTCGATATGTGCATGCATCTTCTGTACCCGTTTATATCTCAAATTCAGGCTTAAAACACCCGAAAATTAGATATTTTTGTGTCCCAGAAGCCATCTGTACATGCCTACTTCGTGTTAGAGTATTTTCAAAATAGATGCCTAAAACATGCTTAAAATCGATATTTTGGGTGCCCAAAGTCGATATGTGCATGCATCTTCTGTACCCGTTTATATCTCAAATTCAGGCTCAAAACACCCGAAAAATCGATATTTTTGGGTCTCAGAAGCGATCTGTACATGCCTACTCTTTGCTATAATGTTTTATAAAATACAGACCCAAAACATGCTCAAAATCGATATTTTAGGTGTTAAAAGTCGATATGTGAATGCATCTTCTGTACCCGATTATATCTCAAATTCAGGCTCAAAATACCCAAAAATTCGATATTTTTGGGTCACAGAAGCAATCTGTACCTGCCTATTCCGTGTTAGAGTATTTTTTAAAATATAGGCCCAAAACATGCTGAAAATCGATATTTTAGGTGCCCAAAGTCAATATGTGTATGCATCTTCTGTACCCGTTTATATCCCAAATTCAGGCTCAAAACACCCGAAAATTCGATATTTTTGGGTCCCAGAAGCGATCTGTATATGCATACTCCGTGTTAGAGTATTTTCAAAATACATGCCCAAAACTTGCTGAAAATCGATATTTTAGCTTCACATAGTCGATATGTGCATGCATCTTCTGTACCCGTTTATATCTCAAATTCAGGCTCAAAACACCCTAAAATTCAATATTTTTGGGTCCCAGATGCGATCTGTACATGCCTACTTCGTGTTAGAGTACTTTCAAAATACAGGCAATAAAACATGCTGAAAATCGATATTTTAGGTGCCCAAAGTCGATATGTGCATGCATCTTCTGTACTCGATTATATCTCAAATTCAGGCTCAAAATACCCAAAAATTCGATATTTTTGGGTCCCAGAAGCGATCTGTACATGCCTATTCCTTGTTAGAGTATTTTCAAAATACATGCCCAAAACATGCTGAAAATCAATATTTGAGGTGCCCAAAGTCAATATGTGTATGCATCTTCTGTACCCGTTTATATCCCAAATTCAGGCTCAATAGATCCGAAAATTCGATATTATTGAGTCCCAGAAGCGATCTGTACATGTCTACTCAGTGCCAGAATGTTTTCAAAATATAGGCTTAAAACATGCTAAAATTCAATATTTTAGGTGTCCAAAGTCGATATGTGCATACATCTTTTGTACCCGTTTATATCCCAAATTCAGGCTCTAACATCCGAAAATTCAATATTTTTGGGTCCCAGAAGCCACCTTTACATGCCTACTCCTTCACAGAATGTTTTCAAGATAGAGACCCAAAACATGCTCAAAATCGATAGATTAGGTGCAAAAAGTCGATATGTGCCTGCATCTTCAGTACCCGTTTATATCTCAAATTCAGGCTCAAAACACCCGAAAATTCAATATTTTTGTGTCCCAGAAGCGATCTGTACATACCTACTTCGTGTTAGAGTATTTTCAAAATAGATGCCTAAAACATGCTTAAAATCGATATTTTGGGTGCCCAAAGTCGATATATGCATGCATCTTCTGTACCCGTTTATATCTCCAATTCAGGCTCAAAACACCCGAAAAATCTATATTTTTGGGTCCCAGAAGCGATCTGTACATGCCTACTCTTTGCTAGAATGTTTTATAAAATACAGACCCAAAACATGCTCAAAATCGATATTTTAGGTGCTAAAAGTCGATATGTGCATGCATCTTCAGTACCCGATTATATCTCAAATTCAGGCTCAAAACAACCGAAAATTCGATATTTTTGGGTCCCAGAAGCGATTTGTACATGCCTACTCCGTGTTAGAGTATTTTCAAAATACATGCACAAAACATGCTGAAAATCGATATTTTAGTTTCACATAGTCGATATGTGCATGCATCTTCTGTACCCGTTTATATCTCAAATTCAGGCTCAAATCACCCGAAAATTTAATATTTTTGGGTCCCAGAAGCGATCTGAACATGCCTACTCCGTGTTAGAGTACTTTCAAAATACAGGCCCAAAACATGCTGAAAATTGATATTTTAGGTGCCCAAAGTCGATATGTGCATGCATCTTCTGTACCCGTTTATATCTCAAATTCAGGCTCAAAACAACCGAAAATTCGATATTTTTGGGTCCCAGAAGCGATCTGTACATGCCTACTCCGTGTTAGAGTATTTTCAAAATAGATGCCTAAAACATGCTTAAAATCGATATTTTGGGTGCCCAAAGTCGATATGTGCATGCATCTTCTGTACCCGTTTATATCTCAAATTCAGGCTCAAAACACCCGAAAAATCGATATTTTTGGGTCCCAGAAGCGATCTGTACATGCCTACTCTTTGCTAGAATGTTTTATAAATTACAGACCCAAAACATGCTCAAAATCGATATTTTAGGTGTTAAAAGTCGATATGTGCATGCATCTTCAGTACCCGATTATATCTCAAATACAGGCTCAAATCACCCGAAAATTTAACATTTTTGGGTCCCAGAAGCGATCTGAACATGCCTACTCCGTGTTAGAGTACTTTCAAAATACAGGCCCAAAACATGCTGAAAATAGTGCATTTGTCGCGGCCTCTGGCCGCTTAAATTGTATTTATTGGTTGTGAAACCAGCACAGCTGGATTGCTATAGAATACGCCCCTTCTCAAGCCCAGGCCCCGTATAGGCATAATCTGGGTTGGAAGGGTCAATTCCGTGACGTTCATCAGAAGTAAATAAAATTCAAATCTGGCGCTGTACTGATAGTGGAGCCACCTGGTGGTGGCGTGGTTAGGTATTAAGCCCCTCCTCCGCTGAATACCGCTCGATCACTCTGTCGCGGAACACGTCTCAGTCAACATCTACGCTCCTCGCTGCTACGCTATGGTATTGTGTCACGTGTTCCTGCTAATATTTCCTTTTGTGTTCTAGTGGCTAGCCTGCTTTGCAGATGTATCGTGTGTGTATTCTAGGAGGGTTTTAGGTGTTTATGGGGTTTTTTTCTTCGTTAGGACTGAGTTCTTTTTTCCTTAGCGAAGGGGGGGCTTTTCAGCCCCTTTGTTCGGAGTTTTTCTCCGTTTTTCCCCCCTTTCACCTTTCCTCCTGCCACTAGTACATTCTTCGTGTGTATTTTATCGGGGTTTCTAGCGAGGTTAGTGGGCGCCACGTGGGACTTCACCTCCCCACGTGGTGAGCACATGGGGTCTTTGCAGCCCTTCCTCTTGCCTTCCCCGATTATTATGTGTCCCCTCTCGGTAAAGGGGAGTGAGAATTGTGCCCTGGTTCTCTCTTCCTCTCCCAGGCGGGGGTTTTTTATTTGATTTTTGGTGTTTTTCCAATATTTGTAGCCTGGAGTGTTTCTTCTCAGGCTAGCTTGTTGGGGGCTACTTTTCGGGGTTTTTTCCCCTTCCCTGTCCTGCCTCCCTTCCTCCTGCCACTAGTACACGTCATTTAGTGTATTTTTCCTCGGGGTTTTTTGGTGTTAGCGAGGTTTTTTCCTCCCCACGTGGGGCTCTTTCCTCCCCACGTGGGGCTCTTTCCTCCCCACGTGGTGCGGGGGTAGGACTACTTAGCCCCTTATCGTTGTTTCCCCCGAGTGTGGTTTAGTGTTACGTGGGGTGCGGGGAGCGAGGATTGTGCCAGGTTCTCGTTTCTCCTTCCCAGCGTATTTTTGGGGTTTTTTCTGGTGTCTTCCCAGTTTGTCTGTTACCCTGGGAATTGCCCATCAGGCTGTCTGTGCCTCTCCTTTGGGGCCTGCAGACCGGGGGTTCTTTCCCAGCCCCCGCGGGGGGGGGGGGGGGGGGGGGTTTCCCGGGTTGGTGCGTGTGGGGGTTTTTTGTTTGGGGTTCGTTCCCGGGTCCGAGGGGGCTTGCTATCCCCCTCCGCCCGTGTCCTATTATTTTTGTTTGTGTCTTTGTACGCATGGCTTCACGTGTTAACCCCTTTTTTGTGAGTTTTTCTCCCGCAGTCTGGCCACCAGCTTCGTTCGCCCCACGCACCCTGCTTCACCCCCTAGGCTTGCGACCCTTTGGTGTGTAGTGTGGAAGGCCGTATGTTGTGTTTTTCTCTGCACATGGCGCGAACACGTGTGCGTGTTTGCCCCTTGTGTGGGGATTTTCCCCGTGTGTGTGTTGATTGGTGTGTGCGCTCACGCTGTGACTGTCTTCCTCCGTGTGCGGTGAGTACTTGTTTGGGTTTTTTCTCCTGGGGTTTTTTAGCCCTGTGGAGAGTTAGGTTTTTTATTTGCACGTGTCCCTTCTACTCTGTGTCTTGGGGCCTCTGCACCTTTTTGGTGTTTTTCCTTGTCAGCTCTTTTAGTGTCTTAGGTTATTATTCTGATAATGTTGCCTGCACTTCTGTAGCTGCCTTACCAAGCAACGTTTTACTCACTACACCTGCTTAACTTCTTGCTACTACTGTACTGTTCTTGTCTGCGTTGTAGCATTCTTCTTCGTGCAGTACTGTTTTTTCAACATTCAGTACCTTCTCTTTTCTCTCAATTCAGTACAGTTTTTATAGTTTTTAACATTATGCGGTAGGGTAGTAAGACTTTCTATCTTTCTTCTTACATAACTCTTACTTTGTGCTTGCCCTTATTGGGGGTAAGAGGAGCTTATTACTTTCTGGTAGAGTAACAAGTTCCTCCTTTTAAACCCTCTCCCTCCTTGGGTTTCCTAGGGGCTTTTGGGGACCGTGTTTGCGGGGTTTTTCCCCAGCAGTGTGGGGGTGAGTATGTGTGGGTTAGTGTTTTGCCTTGGGAGTTAGTGTTTTCCTCCCTCGGGGTGTTTTGTGTTTTTCCATGTATGTACACGTGGGTTCACGTGTTAACCCCCTTTTTTCTCCCGCAGTCCACTCGTGCCTTGTGTGCTTCTTCTGGCTGCACCGTGAGGTTGTTCCTCGACGTGCATCACCACTGTTCACCCCGCACATGCTTCTGCACTCCCAGGAGTACGTTCCTGCTACGTGCCTCTCGAGGTCACAGAGGATCTAACTCCTAGCACTCCGCCGAGTCCCCATCGCCTTCCCTGGATGGTTCTGTGCCTCCCTTCCATGGTTTCCCACCATTCCCGGAAGCGAGCCAGACCACCACGCTGGCCCCCCTGGCTACCTGACCGGTACCAGGACCCAGCAGGGAAGCTGCTTCGTCTCCCCCATGGGCGAGCTCCTCGAGCCGCTCTCGGGGGTGCAAGCACGAGTCCAGGAGGAGGTCTCGCCCTCAGGTCCACAGGGTTTCGGGTCCCTAGCACCCCGAGAGGCCTCCTCTCCTTCCTTTAGTCGGCTCTGATAACCCCCCCGAGGTTTCCACCTCAGCAGGAGGGGGTCAGACCGTCGGGCTGCACCCCTGGTCACCTCCCAGGTACCAGGGCCCAGCAAGGAAAGGCTCCTTCTCCCACGCGGACGCGCTCAAAGAGCCACTCCCGAGGGAGCAAGCGTAGCACCAAATGCAGGTCCTCCTCAGCTAATGACACGGTGGGGTACCGACTGACGAACCTGCAGGTCCCTGCCAACTAGGCTCCGACCACAGCCTAGGGACCTACCCATGCACAACCTAGTACCAAAGAGCAGGTCCCTCTCAGCCAAGGACCCGGTAGGGTACTAACTGACAAACCTGCTAGGACCTGGCCAGCTAGGGGGCTACCCAGGCACAACCTAGTGCCAAGAACAGGACCTTTTCAGCCCAGGACCCGGTGGGGGTACTAACGGGCAAGCCTGCTAGGACCTAACCAGCTAGGCTCCTACTACAGCCTAGGGTGCTACCCATGCACGACCTAGTGCCAACAGCAGGACCCACTCAGCCAAGGACCCGGTAGGGTCCCGACTGATAAACCTGTTAAGACCTGGCCAGCTAGGGTTCTACCCATGCACATCCTAGGGCCAAGAGCAGGACCCGCTCAGCCAAGGACCCGGTAGGGTACTGACTGACAAGCCTGCGAGGACCTGGCCAGCCAGTTTCCTCCACTATCTAGGTGCTGCCTATGCACAACCTAGCACCAATAGCAGGACCCGCTCAACCAACAACCCGGGAGGGTACTGACTGAGAGGCCTGCTGGGACCTAGCCAGCTAGGCTTCGACCACAGCCAAGGTTCTACCTGTGTACAACCTAGGGGCTACCTCGGGCTCAGCCAAGGCGCTACCTATGCACAACCTAGGGCGCTACCCGGGGCTCAACCTAGTGCGACATGGTCCTCAGCCTAGGGGCTACCTGGACCTGAACCTAGTGGCTACCTGGACCTGAACCTAGTGGCTAGCTGGACCTGAACCTGGGGTCCCAGCCTAGGGGGTACCTGGGACTCAGCCTACGGCAGCTAGTTCATGAGAGTTTATAACACACGGCCTCTTTGCCGCGTGAGGGAAATAGGAGAGCGAATGCGATAACGTTTCAAAACGTTCTCAGAACTGTTACAACACTCAAACTCGGAGGTTTTTCCAGTCACTGGCCTCCCTGACAGTGACGTTTTTACGTCCCTCTTTTCCCGTAATGATTCGCAGGTGGTCACCAGGGTTCTCCGAAACGTGAATCATTCTTTACCAAGAACGAGACACCCTACCCTGTGCTGACGTAGGTTTTCAATGGAGGTATGTCTTCCAGCGGTGGGGCAACTGTTGGTCCCCCATAATTTCCCACAGGTAACTGCTTGACCCACCAGTCTTCTGTTCTGCTTGGCTGGAAGGTTTTCAAAGTAGTTCCCTCACCTCACGGTGGTCCTTACCAAATTCAAACAAACCATTGATAAACTATACGGCTCCGGTTGTTGCCTACCGTCCTACCAAGCTGCACATGTCACTCTTGGTGTCATGTCCAAGCTCTCAAGGATGATATTACAGCTACCCTAGTCCTCGCCTCGGATCACCTGTTTTGTACCCCCATAACAGGGAGACATGGAGCAGCAAGATTTGTGTCTTGTACACCATACTCACTCAATGGGGGCTTCTTAACTACGTCCTTAACCTTTCATCGCACGCATTCCACTTAGGGGATGGGGCGAGGGGATATTGGGGCTTCGACTTTCCCTGGTCGATGCCTTGTATTAGTGCTCAGGACGGTCCTGGCGTTACACTCTCGACACTGTCCCAGACAGCCTCGTGAGATTTAAGGTTCGCCTCATTCCCTAGTAGGGGAGCCGGCCAATTATGTGCCACCCCACAGCCCCACTATTGCAACGGTACCCGTTCCTGAACCCGCCCTTCTCACCTTCCCTGCCACGTCGCCGGTAGGGGACTCGAGTCCACCTGGGGATTTTGGAGCCGTTCCCGTTCCCCCAATCTCTCTGGGTCTCGAGTCCCCGGGGGGCACCCTGGCGGAGGAGCTGGCTGCCTCTCCTCCCCCTTTCCCGTCGCCTCATCCTGTGGACGACGGGTACCTTCCCTACTCTTGGGCCTTTCTTCCTTCGTCCTGGACTCACTCTTCAGAGGAGGTCAGACGGGTGCGTAGTCTCCCAATCCTTCTCAACCAGAGGTTTGGGTGAGGAGGCACGACGGGCTAGTGAAGCGGGAAGCGGACGAACTTTTTGGTTTGTCCGTAGGCCACGCGCCCTTCCCCACCTACCATGGTGGAGGCGGCGGGACCCGTTCCTGGACCTGCTCTATCCGAGTCCCCGCGGGGGAGCGGGTACGGGATCTTGGGGGGGGGGCGGGACATCCACCACATCCTTCAAGACGATGTATCTGTTCCACTCGCTCTCCCTCACCCCCTGTGTTGCAATGGGGACTCCGCCCACCTTACCACAGGGTCCCCGTGGGAGACAGAAAAGGGGGAGGGTATGCCCGAAGGGAAAAGGTCGGACGACTTACCTTCTGTCACCAGACATCCCTTACGTCATCTCCATTCTGTACAGTCTCATGTTTAGAACATCTTGGTGTTTCTTTTCTCCTCTCGGGATATTTTACCCGAACCTAGGCCATAGCCTAGGTTCGGAGGACCCTAACAACAAAAATGGGGGGGGGGTCCTCGACCCCCTGGCCCATCCCCTCGAGGGTGTTTTTAAAGACTTACGACTTGTAACACTTTTTGGTTTTAACCGAAAGTTGTCCGTACATAATGATAATAAATTATATGCGTAACAACCCTTCCACAGCAGCTACCACCCTAGCTTTGGGAAATCGTTTTACGATGGTCGGCCACCTCCACTGTTCGCCTCACGCACCCTGCTTCACGCCCAAGGGTTACGACCCTTTGGCGCGCGGTGTGTGCCGCCCCGGGGCTGAGCTGTGTCAGGAGACACCCGCCTCTGCCCGCACCCAAAACTCCCCCGCCCTGGCCTCCTTTCGTAACACGGGGACTAGGGCCTGGAGAATGGCGGGCCCAGACTCCCTCCTGGCCCTTCACCGCGTCCTTTTCCTACCTGACCTTCGAGGGGGTTCCTCTGGAGGTTTGTCACCTACTCCAGAAAGCTCTCTTCCTGCTCGCCTTAGCTACAGGGTACAGGGCCTCTCAGTTGGCAGCCCTTACCCGTCACACAGCCTTTTCATCTGTAAGCCCTAACCTTACTTCTTTAACTATCCCCCCCTCTCCCGCTTTCCCGGCTAAGAACGAGCAGGCTGACGACAGGATTGGCCCTCTCGCAGTACCCTCGTTCCTGAGGGCTGGAAGTTTCCACCCCCTCTGGCCAGTCCACGCGTTTCTACATACGTGGAGGCGACGAGAGGGGCTTCTCCGGACCACCTCTTCTACAACTCTAGGTCCGGTAACCCTCTTTTCCCTAGGTCAATCGGATGGGTGACTGGATATATATATTAAACACAGGATTACTGCATCCTTGTGTCCTCCTTCATCCTCTCGGGATCGCATGACCTGAGCCGGGGCCATAGCCCTAGCTCAGAGGACTTTAATAACAAAGGGGGGGGGGGCACCCCCTCTCCTGTACCTGACCCCTCGAGTCTGCCTATATAGACTTTAGTTGGTTAACAATTCTGGTCTATAACAGAATAGTCTAAGGTATATATATTTTATTATAAGCTATTACAACACTTCCACCACAGCTAGCCCCCTAGCCATTGTTGGAAGTTGCTTTAGCTTCAGCCTCACCTTAGCTCGGTTACCTGTTATGATGGGGGGGGGGGGTTCAGGGTCACGGCTAGGGTCACCCCTCCCCCTCCTCTCCTAGACCCGACCCCTCGAGTCTGCCTTTAAAGAAGACCCGAACCCTCGAGTCTGCCTATAAAGACTTTATGTGTAACAATTCTGGTCTATAACAGAATGGTCTACGGGTATATGGGATAAGCTACTACACCCCCACCACGGCTACTCACCTAGCCAGTGTTGGGAGGTGCTTTAGCTTCTACCTCACCGGTTACCTTTCCTGCTCTCCGCTCTCAACCACTCTTAACTAGCACGTGATTGCCTCCACCTCACCTCCCACCTACCGCATCGCATGCATAGCAATCCAGCTGTGCTGGTTTCACTATACCAATAATAGTGCATTTGTCGCGGCTTCTAGCCGCTTAAATTGTATTTATTGGTTGTGAAACCAGCACAGCTTTGACTGTCCCACCCACCTCCCGATGCGGCAGGCATTCACTTTCTTTCTCATTGGAGTGAACGAGCGGTATTCAGCGGAGGAGGGGCTTAATACCTCACCATGCCACCACCAGGTGGCTCCACTATCAGTACAGCGCCAGATTTGAATTTTTATTTACTTCTGATGATCGTCACGGAATAGACCCTTCCAACCCAGATTATGCCTATACGGGGCCTGGGCTTGAGAAGGGGCGTATTCTATAGCAATCCAGCTGTGCTGGTTTCACAACCAATAAATACAATTTAAGCGGCTAGAAGCCGCGACAAATGCACTATTATTGTTAGCTTCACTGTGTGTGTTGGTCAGACAGTTTGATTCAACTACCTGCTGTCCAGTAAGGATAGAGAAGGTCAAGTTCCCTCAATATAATATTATTGTTAGCTTCACTGTGTGTGTTGGTCAGACAGTTTGATTCAACTACCTGCTGTCCAGTAAGGATAGAGGGGGTCAAGTTCCTTCCATAAGATGGTGTCTCAGGGAATCATAAACACAGCTGTACAGTCAATACCAAAAGTTTGTCCTTCTTAGTCCATGATACGTTCCTGTTAATCAGGGAACACTCTATGTGATAGAATTGACAGCTATACATGGTTTAAATGTCTAATATTACAGATGACCATATGTGAACTAGAATAATTTAACAACAAATTCCTCAAAGTAATAATATTATATATGTTGTGAAGGTGGAATCATAATATTATTGAGAAATATATGATATTGGTGCAGGAAGATTTTTGTTTACGGACACCAACACACAGAAATATATATAATGTTGCCAGAAAGTTGTATATTCAATATACCAAAGCATTTTCAGTCAAAGAGGTAACGTTGCAAGAATACAATAATGTTGCCAGATACACACGTCATCAACATAGATAATGGCAGTGTGTGTTACGCCATTACATGTTGTTTTTTTGTTCTATAAATACAGTACTTCCCCTCCTGGCCTCTCCTCTCCCCATTCAGTGTTAAGTAACCTTCCATTTATACCTCTGTTGCTAAAAAGTATTAATTTAAACTTCGACATGTATTTTAGTAACATGAATATTTCGTACATGTTGTGACTTAACATTATTCGTTACCATTTGTTTAACACGGGTAATACAATGTGACAAATACTCTTCTTTCCATTGTCTCTATCAATCATTCCCTCTTTTGTTCCTTCCTATTACCACACTGGACTCTGATTCTTTCTAGTCTTACCAATCCCCAATCTCTCCTATCAGTTTCATTTCACAGACTCGTCTTCATTATGCCATACTCACTCTGATATAGTCTGAGATTTATGTTGTCATTGTACTAACATTAAAATAGAAATTGGCATAAACCTTATAATTTTGATGCTCACAACTTTACTCAGATTAATAATAAAAGGTTAAAGGTCCGCTTATGAGTGGTAGTCAATGGGACAGAGTGAAGCACACACAAGACTGTATGAAATACTACAATAGCACGCATCACAAGGATGATGAGTGGCCCAGAGACCTCTCCACTCACGTGAGACCCGAGTCAGCTTCGGCTATAGCTGGGTAAGCAGGAAGACCTCACTGAGATAGCCGAGTCAAACTCCCCACACCCTACTCACAGGGGTGGTAACCTCTGGAATCAGTGAAAGATTTTTATGGTGTCCCAAGCAAGGACCGAACACTGGACCATTTGTAGCAGAAAAGAAGCGGGGACCAAGTAAAGGCCCCAAGCAGAGATGTGTGTGTTTGTTTCCCCACAAATTAACCAAGTAAAGAACCCAAGCAGAGATGTGTGTGTTTGTTTCCCCAGAAATTAACCAAGTAAAGAACCCAAGCAGAGATGTGTGTGTTTGTTTCCCCACAAACTAACCAAGTAAAGAACCCAAGCAGAGATGTGTGTGTTTGTTTCCCTACAAATTACCCAGTAAAGAACCCAAGCAGAGATGTGTGTGTTTGTTTCCCTACAAATTACCCAGTAAAGAACCCAAGCAGAGATGTGTGTGTTTGTTTCCCTACAAATTACCCAGTAAAGAACCCAAGCAGAAATGTGTGTGTTTGTTTCCCCACAAACTAACCAAGTAAAGAACCCAAGCAGAGATGTGTGTGTTTGTTTCCCCACAAATTAACTTCACATTCCACCATCCTGATGGGCTAAAAACGTTCTATAATATTTCATGTCCTATAATTTGACACACTATTATAATTCCATACACTCTTCTGTACTGCACACCTGCCAGTCAATAACAATTTTCTTTCGTTTTTATATTTCTGTGTTCATTCCTTGTCACGTGTCATTGTGCCAGTTTAATGTGTGTGTGTTTTATCGCGCAGTGAGCACATTTTTTTCCTGTCTTGATTTATCTATCTTCTTCCTGTCTGTTCCACGTCTAAATTCTCTCTCTCTCTCTCTCTCTCTCTCTCTCTCTCTCTCTCTCTCTCTCTCTCTCTCTCTCTCTCTCATGAACTAAGAACAGAGTGTTACTGTTAAATACTCTGTATTGTGTGGCCCGTGAACATACTAGGAATTAATAATAGAATCCGGCCTGCAAATACTGCTGACAAATACTGTTTGTCAACCCTACACTCTCTCCAAGTCAAGGCTACTTGGTACTCTGGTCACCAAGTCTCACCTTCACTATCAGCTCTCGGACTGTCACCTCAATGATATTCTTCTGTTGTGTTTCTCATCCATTGAACTGAACATTGAAACAATTGTTTATGGCAAGTAGAACCAACCATCACACTAATTTGTATGTTTACCAAGAACACTCTTCAATGAACAATGTCACCAAACAATCTCACTAATTTGTATGTTTATTTTTCAATAATTTTTTTTTACAAAGCCACTTTGTGGTTCTGGTATGTCACTGCTGCCTGTGACATGCTCCAGAAAGTCTCATCTGACCTTCACCCTACTGTACAAAGGTATCCCGCTCTTGATTTACAGGCACAGCAATATGTAAACGAGTGGCAGGAGCAGTAGACCCAGCAGGAAGAATATAATGATTTACAGGCAGAGAGAGAGAGAGAGAGAGAGAGAGAGAGAGAGAGAGAGAGAGAGAGAGAGAGAGAGAGAGAGAGAGAGAGAGAGAGAGAGAGAGAGAAATTGTATATATATGTATGTACGTGACAGGAAACGTGTGTGTGTGTGTGTGTGTGTGTGTTGGGTTCGTACTATCCCTATCGCTGTAAAATTATTGACCATTAAATTCCTTTAAATTAAGATTAACTTGGACTACTGTATGAAGGTAAAACTGATTTTGTGGTTAATGCATGTGTGTGTGTGTGTGTGTGTGTACCAATCTGAAATGCTTGTGATCCTCCCTAGATACAGAAAAGTTGTTTGATAATTGTTAAACAAATATGGATCATTTGTCAGACTTAAAATAAAGTATACTACATTGATTTGCAAGAAGTAACAACACAATAATTGACAAAGGATTAAATTACTCGCAGTACACTGAAGTTCATTATCTAATTTGTATTATCTCTTCCTCCACTGTCCCTACGGATGCCGCCATGACACTATCTCAAGGTCACACACACATTAACACACATACATTATTACAAGGCCACACACACATTAACACACATACATTATTACAATGCCACACACACATTAACACACATACATTATTACAAGGCTACACACACATTAACACGCATACATTATTACAAGGCTACACACACATTAACACACATATACTATCACAAGGCCACACACACATTAACACACACACTATCTCAAGGCTACACACATACACTATCACAGGGCCACACACACCTTAACACACATACACTATCACAGGGCCACACACACATTAACACACACACACTATCACCAGGCCACACACACATTAACACACATACAGTATATAAAACCAATATCTTTCATGTATGTTTATCTTTTCTTGTAACACTACATGAATATATTTTATTTGTATATTTGACATGTATTTGTCTAATTTTAACAATATACAGTATATATTAGATATATTGGTACATCCTGTGATAAGTCTTGCAGACAGTCGTATATACAATAGGGTGGAGGGTAGGGTGAGTGAGGAGAAGGAGAGAGGAAGGATGGAGGGTTTGGAGGGAACGATGACGTAAGGGTAAGAATAAGGAAGAGTAGGAATGAAGGAAAGGGAAGAAATTGTAGGAAGGGATAGGAGAAAAAGGTTAATGGGAAGGAAGTGAGGATTGGGGATAGTAAAGGAGAGGAAGGGAGAGGATATGAAGCTGTAAAGGAAGGAAAGGGAAAAGAGCGGTAGGGGAGGGAAGGGAAGGGTAGGTAGGGTATAGAAAGGGGAGGGAGAGGAACGAATAGGAGAATGTAAAGGTATAAATTTTATATTTGTCATCTTGGTTAGTGGGAAGGGTAACACATTGAGGAATATTGTGTCAGACATTAATTTTATGTTTGTTATCTTGGTTAGTGGGAAGGGTAACACATTGAAGATGTTAAAACTAGAGTCACAACAGTCACTTATCGTTCATCATTATTTGTCTCTCATACAACCTCTTTTCTCTGCCTAATATATTACCAAGTCAATGTATTTACTTATACATTACACATATAGTATATTGGTTTTCTTGGTGTGTTTTGTGTTGTCCATGTTGGTGTTCCTTCATTACTATTGTGTCACCCTCCTGTCCTCTACAACACACACATGACTACTGTGTAAACTGTGGACAACAAAGGTTAGTATACACACAACCACTATGTTGTTAATTAAGTCACGAGAGAGAGAGAGAGAGAGAGAGAGAGAGAGAGAGAGAGAGAGAGAGAGAGAGAGAGAGAGAGAGATCACTATGACACTTACCTAGAGAAAGATTTTTAGGATTCAAATTGCGAGTGTCATAATTACACTGTTAACATTCGATGGAGAAAAGTAGATGAAAGAAAATTGGAGTTTGTATTTTTATGACATATACTAGATGGCTATAAGATATAATAATCTCAGAGTATAGAAATAAATTACACTATATCATCATGTCAGCCAATTATCACAGAAAGAATAAGGAAATCTGCCAGTAACACACACACACACATCACAATCATTTACTGCCTTTCTGCCATCCACCCCGAGCACTCATCGGACCTGCCCTGATCGACCACATCATCGTCACATCAGACCGTCTTAAGATCCAGTTTCCTTCTTCCAAGCTAGTTATCTGTGGTGACTTTAATGAATTAAATACTAGCAACCTTCAGTTACAGCTTTCATTAAAGTAAGTTGTAGACATTCCAACCAGTGGCAATGTGGTAATTATTTCCCACAGAGAAGCATTAACGACATAATATCAGCAATTATCGTTGTTATTTAACATTTATATTGCCAGTAGTTACAGCCATCTAAAAAGATTCTCGAATTTATTTATATATTTATAATACCAAAATTTCGAGCCATCTAAAAAGATACTCGAACTTAATTAAAGAAACAATCACATAACATCACAAATCCAAGAAATCAGTCGAATATCTCGATAATATATTTCTGGGTTGTGAAGCACTAGATCATAAATTACCAGGTTTAGTCTGGAAGCCGGAAAGTTAGTATTTACGGAGGCAGTGATGAGAACACACCATACAGAGTGGATTATACAGGTGGGAAAAAGTGTTAGAGGGAATTCTCACATACGTGCAATACAAAAGAACTTGATACACAACCACGTCTGGACATCAAGCTGCAACTCCAATACAGCTTAACTAAACAATATATCGTTCACTTCTCATGATAAGTATCCGATTATATACCAGCTGGCCAGTTAGGTAGGATAAGGATCGATTTAGAGATAACGTTACGACACAGGAACAATACAAAGAATAAAGGAAGTTTCATATCCATTCGTAACGTAAATTTACAACATATGATATATTGTTTTTTTCATACTTATTTTTTACCTCTGGACTGTAGGGTGTCAGTAGCCCGTGAATCTTGCGAGGCCCCGAGATTATTGGGTGTTGCACTAGATGGGACAGTGAAGCTTCTTGGTGATGTTGGTACCGTAGCTTCTCTTCTGCCCCACTAGATGACGACACCTTATTTATACACGTCAATATCACTATCACTATATATAATTATAAATCATGCTACAATGAGCGACATACTAAAATAATTAAGATTAATTTGTTTAGTGAAGGAGTTAACTTCGAACTCGTAAGTAAATATACGAAAGCCCGTGTGAAAGTTTTGTGTGAAAGTTGTTGTTAATCGAGGTCGGCTAGGGCGGTCGTGACAAGTAAATTTCATAACGGGCAACATTACCTTAGACCTAGTGTTGACTGACATTTTGGTAACCAGCTTTACCCTGCCCCCCCAACCCTTCCCTCCCCTGGGACGCAGCACACATTGTTCTGTTCTGTATTTACCTGCACCCACCACTATACTCCACCAAGCCCCTGTCATTATGACCACACCTGACTCAGCCTAAAGGTCAGTGAATCACCTGGTACCCCTGGACTGAAGTCATCACTGAGACAGACTTATACACCAAGTGGAATAATATTGTTATCACCTCTACTCTACACACCTGACACAGCCTTAAGGTCAGTGAATCACCTGGTTCCCCTGGACTGAGGTCAAGACAGACTTATACACCAAGTGGAATAATTTTGTTATCACGTCGACTCTACACAAACATAAACAGGTTCAAACGGCTCAGAAATAAAGTAATCTGAGAAATTGCCAAGGCAAAGAAAAACAACTACCCAAGTAAAATTTACAGTTTAAAACAAACAAATAATTTTCAATGGTTTTTCAAAATAAAACATCTGTGTGGACTATCAAATAATTTCTCCACCATCCCCTGTGTCTCCCATCTCTCTCACCCTGAATCCAGTGACAAAATGAACCATCACTTCTCCACCATCTGTCAGATCCTCCCTTCGCTTGACTACACGAAGCTCCCCGTCTATCTACCTTCTCCATCCTTACCTCACTCTTGTGCACTCTGAAGATTTTGTTTGCTTTTCCATCAAAGCCTTGTCTGGCCTGATGGAGAGCAGTTTATCGGATGTAGCTTCCTGTCTGGAGGCAAACTCAGACATATCAGAAGACAACGAGTTTTTACAATAGGATAAATGGCCGCCTTGGCAGCCCTTACCCAATATCCCCCTCTTTTCAATCATTCCTCAACATGGGTTACAGATATCCATCTCATCCACCTCTACCAAGCAATGTGTGGAGGCCTCTTCTGACTGCTGGGAATCTGCTAATGTGAATTGTTTGCCTCTCACTGCCAAGACCGTCAAGAATACTTCGGCTGTTCATGATGTACTTGACTCTCAGTCTTCTTTGCCTTGCTCTGGTGCTTCGACCCCTACCCACTCCTGGTCCTCGTCTCATTCTCCTGCGTTTGCCCTGGGTGACACATGAGTCAAGCTCTCCTTTTCTATGGACATGAAGCTGCAGTGGTTGTTTGTCGTTAACGAGGCCCTCCAACTGCATCATGAACTGGCTGAAGAAAAGATGTCTGCAGTCACATCCCGGTTCATCATCATCTCCAGAAAGTGTCAGGTCATTATCAAGAGAGTCAAGTATGGTGAATATTTTTGTCTCTCCCTCACATTCCTCAGGGTTCGCTTGAGAGTCCTCGTGTGGTTGCATAGTCCCCAAGAAGATTTAATGTACCCCAGCTCCATAGTCCCCATGCAGACTCTTAAGAACCCCAGCTACATAGTACCCATGCAGACTCTTAAGAACCCCAGCTACATAGTACCCATGCAGACTCTTAAGAACCCCAGTTACATAGTACCCACACAGACTCTTAAGAACCCCAGCTACATAGTACCCATGCAGACTCTTAAGAACCCCAGCTACATAGTACCCACGCAGACTCTTAAGAACCCCAGCTACATAGTACCCATGCAGACTCTTAAGAACCCCAGCTACATAGTACCCACACAGACTCTTAAGAACCCCAGCTACATAGTACCCATGCAGACTCTTAAGAACCCCAGCTACATAGTACCCATGCAGACTCTTAAGAACCCCAGCTACATAGTACCCAAGCAGACTAAAAGTACCCAAGCTACATCTTCACCTGGTTTCCTGTTGATGTTGACCAGAGTCTTGCCGAGGGACACCCTGGTGTGTACGCTGCCTTTCGTTTCCTCAAGGATCTTCTTCTTCAGATTTTCCGATATTTTTAAGGGGCCGTCGTTTCCTGTTTTGGGCATCCTGTTCTATCATTATCTTGTCTTGCTGGTCCCTCGCAATTCTGTTCTTCCATCTAAGCTTCGGTCTTCCTCTACCTCCTCTTTCCTCCACTTCTATATTCATGATTCTTCTTCACACTTGGTTCTCTTCCGTACACATACAATGTCCATACCACTGTAGTATTCTTTGCTGTACCATCTTCGATACTTCCATCATCTTGGTCATTTCGCTAATATGTTCATTCCGGATACTATCTCTTCTTGTGACTCAATATATCCACCTCAGCATTCACATTTCCGCAATTTCCAGTTTCTGTTCTTGAGCTTTCATTATATTATAAAGCTTCCATTTAATCTTTGCACTAATTCTCTTGTCACATAGAACTCCGGTTGACTTTCTCCAGTTAATTCAAGCTCACTGTATTCTCTGGCTACTTTCAGCCTCAATATCTTTGAAACTTCTGATCCCAGGTATTTGAAATTCTGCACCTTCTTGATATTTTTGCATCCATTCTGTCTTATCCCTGCCCTGCCTCCCATCACCTCTCACCCATCAATAATCCATCATAAGTTCTGCTTAAGCTTCATGCCTCTATCCTCCAGGGCTTGATACCTTTCCAGTTTTTGTTCCTCTCCATCCTAGCTCAAGTCAACCAATACAATGTCATCCAAGAATAAAGCACTACATGTAACCTCCTCTCTAACATCTGCAGTCATCTCATCCATCACAAGATCGAAAATGTAAGGGCTGAGAACCGACACTCTTCCGTCATTCTAACAACACTTCTTACTCGAGCTGTTGTTCCTACATACATACTGTATCTTGCTGAACAATTCCATACATCTTAGGAACTTCTTTCACCTTCATACATCTCCAAACTTCCTGCTTTGAAACCCAATCATACACTTTCTCCAGATCAATGAACACCAAGTGTAGCTCTTTCTGCTTTCTTCTGAACTTCTCTGTTGGCTGTCTCAAAGAAACTATTGCATCCACTGTCCCTTTTCCGGTATAAACCCGAACTGTTCTTCTCTTACACAAGTTTCTCTCCATATTCTCTCTTCTATCTAATACAGAACTCATGCATAGATTTCCATCATCTAAAACATAGGTTTTATGCCTCTGTAATTACTACAGTCCTGGATGTCTCCTTTCTCTTTATAAATCAGTACCAGTACATTGTAGCCAGCCAATCTCATAATATATTCACTCCTTTTCTCCCTAAACATTTCCACTCTTTGACTGGTAATACCATCAGGACCAACTGTCTTTCCTTCTTTCATTTTTAGTAACGCTATTTGTAGTTCCTCTCCATTAATATCTTGTACTTCTCTTACATGCTGATTTCCATCTTCTATAGTTTTCCTCATTCAATAATTCCCTGGTGATGTGGGCAAAACTTTAAGGGTTTTGGCGCCCCTTCGGCCTCAGCCACAAGCTTTTAGTTCTTCAACTGTCCCTCTTTCCTTTCTATCTCCTTCCTGCTTGCTGTCTCCACTCTCCATCACCTTTTTCTTGCGCTATATGACCTCGCTGTTGCGGAGCCTAATATCAATCAATCAATCAATCAATCAATCATTCAATAATTTCTCAAAATACACCATGTATTTACACCATCCTTATCTGTCAACACTCTCCCTCCTCATCCTTGATCTACTTGATGTGTGTTAGATCTTTGGTGGCTTTGTTTCTGTTCTTCGCTATCCTATACATATTCTTCTGTCCCTCTGTCGCCTCTAGCTACTCATAGAAATCATTCGTTGCTGTCGCCTTACCCTGTGCTACTGCTCCTTTGTATTCTATACATGCCACTTTCCAAGCCTCTCTAATCTCTTTCGAAACATTTGTGTCATAGGCTCTCTTTGCTTTTTCTGTTTACTGATTTTTCTCCAGTGTATTCTGGTTCAACCACCAAGTTTCTTTATTATTTTGTTGTTCTTTGCCAAATGTTTTACTGACAACTTCTTCCTCTTTTCAAATCACATTAATATTCTCTTTCCACCAGGTGTTCGTATTTTATTCTGGTTTGATGTTACACAGAAATGCTTCATTAAAGTCTGCCTCAGTTCTTGATGTTTCATTCTACACCCTTTTATCTTTGGTTCTCCCTTCGAAGTTCAAATTCCTGCAGTAATATAATCTGATACCACTAAACACACACAACCCCCCCCTCCCCAAGCCTGTCCCGTAAATCACCGTACCCCCCTAGCACACACAACCCCCCCTCCCCAAGCCTGTCTCTCTATTTCTGCACCCCCTAAACACTTTCCCCTCTTATCGTTTTACAATTCTTCAGTTCAGCCAGTTGCCCTCTCCTATACAAAATGATATCTATCTGTGTCTGCCTTACTACACTGCTGTATGTAGCATAATATTTGCACGTAAAGAAGGTGTTACAAATTGCAAGATCAAATGCCACTGCGAAATGCACTCTTCATTCTCCTTCCTCATTCATCTCGCCGATGCCATGTCCTCCATAAACTTTACCTATATTTTCACCAACATGTCTATTTAGGTTACATCCGATAATTACTCTCTCGTCTGCAAACATCGACGTCATGAACTCATTCATTGTTCTCCAGAACTCAATTTTATCTTCCTATTCACATGCTACTTGTGGAACACATCTTGTTACTATGTTCAACACCTTTTCTCCACGACACACCTTTATTCGCATTATTCTATAATATATCCCTTTAACCTACACTTCCTTATCTATCATATATCCTTGCTGATAATGATCCACTTCTTCCATAGTTGTTAGCTCCACTGTACAGCATCTTATAACCAATGCCTATCTCCTTTGCTTTATTTAATTTCCATCTTCTTTCCTGTAAACACAATATATCCATCTGCTTTCTCTCCATAACATCTACAAGCTCTACAACGCTTGGTAATGCTGCCAACATTCAGGGTTCTGACTCGTTTCCTCTAGGATGGTTCCCCTGTATTACTGTTGACTGTAGTCTTCCTCACCCACCTCTACTACAACGCCTGGTAATGCTGCCAACATTTTGGGTTCTGACTCGTTTCCTCTAGGATGGTTCCCCTTATTACTGTTGACTGTAGTCTTCCTCAACTACCTCCACTTGAGATTTCCTTCCATTTCCTCTCGTGTCTTCCACCCTGTGATGTCTCCCTGGGGCAGGGGGCTACAAATATCTCCCCAGTATCCCTGCTTGTTGTTAAATGACTAAAAGCGGCTTTCACTTCAATTGTCCCTATTTTCATGTAACCTTAGTACTTACTGTCCCACCTCTCAATCACTTTCTTCCTTTGGGGCCATAGGACCTCGCTGTTACAGCGCCTAATATCAATAAATCAATCAATCAACCAGTGTGTGATGTGTGGAAACTTCATAATGACTAGCCTTGTTGCTGAAGAGTTGGACTCATCTTCTGGTACCGTTCACCCTTGTTGAAGTGTGTCTGGTGTGTGACTGATCATAACTCCATGATGTGTTATGTTAGGAGTAAACCATCATGTCCTACTGCCTCCACCTATGAGCCTCCAAGTCCTGGGAACTTGTTTCTGTGGAAGTGACCACGTTGCTTTCAGCCAGGAGTTAACGTGTGTCATGGTTGTGATTGATGCTAGTCCCCAACTCGTGCCTCTATTACCACAGTACTTCATCCACCATCACCTTCCCAGTCTATTACCACAGTCTACTACCACAGTACTTCATCCACCATCACCTTTCCAGTATATTACCACAGTACTTCATCCACCATCACCTTCCCAGTCTATTACCACAGTCTACTACCACAACACTGCATCCACCATCACCTTCCCAGTCTATTACCACAGCACTGCATCCACCATCACCTTCCCAGTCTATTCCTCCCAACAATCCTGCCCCACCTCCTAACCTTGCCCTCCGCCAGTTTGTTGCTTCTGTCAAGGCACGATGTAGTGCCCTTGAGAACTGCTTTTCTGCCCTTGAAGCCAGGATTGACAGGCTGGTTGCATCTCTGTCCACCTCTATTCCCAAACTCTCCACCGTTGTTGAGACTCAGTAATCCATCATCTCAGCCGTTACCACCTTTACTTTACCGACAAGATGGCAACTATTGATTTTTGCCTTGAGTTTTTTTTTCTTTATTTTACATTTAACGTTTTTTGGAGGGCTAAGAGATGTGATGTGAAAGTATGTGCTTTATTCCCTGACCCTCCTTGGAGCAGGGTTGGTCACGATGTTTACTGCAGGTCATGTCACAAGGATATCAAGTCTGCCTTGTCCTACATCCAAATAGTGTCCCTTGCCACACCCACATTTACCCTGGTCAGGACAGCATGATGGTCAGAGCTGTCTACGGGTGCCAGCTGGTGACAGCATAGGGTGTCCACCTGGAGGTCAGAGATGACAGGATCCAGCGTCCCTTCCCGTTCCTGTGTGGGGAAAGTCACATGGTCTATCAAGCCCTGTACATCCAGGAGATTTTTTGGAGGCTTACTGCTACAGGTGGTGGTTGAGGTCACCCACCACCAGGAAGTGGCTGCAACGGTGTTCTATCAGCAGGTCATTCAGTTTCTCTGTCAAGTAGTGGAGTGAGGCAGGCCCCTGTCTTGGTGGACGGTACATAGCGCAGATCATGAGGACTGAACAGTCAGCCAGTACAACCCAGAAAAACATGGTTTCCATCTGGAGAGGTGTTTCCACATTTAGTAGCTGGGACTAATTACCCTCCTTGAAACATAGAGCCTTCCCGCCTCCTGCTCGTTCCAGGCGATCCCTCCTGGTCCAGTGGGTATAGCCACGTATTTTGTCTCTTTCTCCAGGTCGTTCATCTGCCTCTACTCTCCGGACTTCTTCCTGCAAACATAGGGTTCGCTCTTAATGTCATCTCCTGGAGCATCTGTGGTATCACCAGTTATGTTAAACTCAGTCAACTCATGGTCAATGTTTTTCCTCATCATCCGAGTATTTTCTTTCTCCAGGAATTATTTCCAGGATGGTCTCTCACCTCTGGACAAACTCTTAACTTGCATACATACCTTCTAGCCACATCACCTTCTTCTGTACCTCCACCGATCCTGACATGATCTTTCAGCTTCAGGAAGGTACTCTGGATCTCATCCTCACATCGGGACTGATAACATCTCAGAACCAGTGCTCCACGGTGCCAGTTTTATTCTCTGTTCATGTCACACTTTGGCTTCATTATATTCTACCTGCTGGGTCTACTGCTCCTGCCACTCGTTTACATATTGCTGTTCCTGTAAATCATTATATTCTACCTGCTGGGTCTGCTGCTCCTGCCAATCGTTTACATATTGCTGTGCCTGTAAATCATTATATTCTACCTGCTGGGTCTACTGCTCCTGCCAATCGTTTACATATTGCTGTGACTGTAAATCATTGTATCAGATTACTTTACTGAGGGAATTTGAACTTGGAAGGGAGAACCAAAGATTAAAGGGTGGAGATTGAAACTGAGGGAGACTTTCATAGAAGCATTTTTGAGTAACATCAAACAAGAATAAAATTTGAAGACCTGGTGGAAAGAAAATATTAATGTGATTTGAAAAGAGGAAGAAATTGTCGGTAAAACATTTGGTAAAGAACAACAAAATATATAAAGAAACTTGGTGGTTGAACCAGGATACACTGGAGAAAATCAGTAAACAGAAAGAAGCAAACAGAGCCTATGACACGAATGTTTCGAAAGAGATTAGAGAGTCTTGAAAGGTGGTGTGTATAGAATACAAAGGAGCAGTAGCACAGGGTAAGGCGACAGTAACGAATGATTTCTATGAGCAGCTAGAGGCGACAGAGGGACAGAAGAATATGTATAGGATAGCGAAGAACAGAAACAAAGCCACCAAAGATCTAACACACATCAAGTAGATCAAGGATGAGGAGGGAGAGTGTTGACAGATAAGGATGGTGTAAATACAGAGTGGAATGATTATTTTGAAAAATTATTGAATGAGGAGAACGATTGGAGAATGATAGAGGATGGAAATTAGCATGTAAGAGAAGTACAGGATATTAACGGATTTGAAGTACAGATAGCGTTACTAAAAATGAGAGAAGGAAAGGCAGTTGGTCCTGATGGTATTACCAATCAAAGAGTGGAAATGTTTAGGGAGAGAAGGAGTAAATATATTATGAGATTTGCTGGCTACAATGTACACTCGTGATACGTAATCTCTGACCAGACGAACGGCAGGAGGCACCACACATACCCTGCATTCGAACTCAGCCTCTATAGGTGGACTGGGAGGGGAAATGAGCAATACCAGGCGATTCAAAGCTTTCTGCTCATCACACTCTGGTCAGAAATTATGTATCACGAGTGTAGTGATACTGATTTATAAAGAGAAAGGAGACATCTAGGAGAGTAGTAATTACAGAGGCAAAAAATCTATGTCTCAGATGATGGAAAACTATGCTTGAGTTCTATATTTGATAGAAGTGAGAATATGGAGAGAAACTTGTGTAAGAGAAGAACAGTTCGGGTTTATACCAGAAAAGGGACAGTGGATGCAATAGTTTCTTTGAGACAGGCAATGGAGAAGTACAGAAGGAAGTAGAAAGAGCTACACTTGGTGTTCATTGATCTGGAGAAAGTGTATGATCGGGTTTCAAGGCAGTTTCAAGTTTGGAGATGTATGAAGGTGAAAGAAGTTCCTAAGATGTATGTAATTGTTCAGCAAGATACAGTATGTATGCAGGAACAACGGCTCGAGTAAGAAGTGTTGTTAGAATGATGGAAGAGTGTCGGTTCTCAGCCCTTACATTTTCGATCTTGTGATGGATGTGATGACTGCAGATGTTAGAGAGGAGGTTACATGTAGTGCTTTATTCTTAGATGACATTGTATTGGTTGACGTGAGCACAAACTGGAAAGGAGTCAAGCCGTGTAAGATAGAGGTATGAGGTTGAAGCAGGACTTAAGATGGAATATTGATAGGTGAGAGGTGATGGGAGGCAGGGCAGGGGACTATGTAGCTGGGGTACTTTAAGTATGCTTGGGGACTATGAAGCTGGGGTACTTTAAGTCTGCTTGGGGACTATGTAGCTGGGGTACTTTAAGTCTGCTTGGGGACTATGTAGCTGGGGTACTTTAAGTCAGCTTGGGGACTATGAAGCTGGGGTACTTTAAGTCTGCTTGAAGACTATGAAGCTGGGGTACTTTAAGTCTGCTTGGGGACTATGCAACCCCACGAGGACTCTCAGGCGAACCCTGAGGAATGTGATGGAGAGACAAAAATATTCACCATACTTGACTCTCTCGATGATGTCCTGACACTTTCTGGAGATGATGATGAACCGGGATGTGACTGCAGACATCTTTACTTCAGCCAGTCCATGCTGCAGTTGGAGGGCCTTGTTAACGACAAACAACCACTGCAGCTTCATGTCCATAGAAAAGGAGAGCTTGACTCATGTGTCACCCAGGGCAAATGCAGGACAATGATACGAGGAACAGGTGTGGGTAGGGGTCGAAGCACCAGAGCAAGGCAAAGAAGACTGAGAGTCAAGTACGTCATGCACATCCGAAGTATTCTTGACGGTCTTGGCAGTGAGAGGCAAACAATTCACATTAGCAGATTCCCAGCAGTCAGAAGAGGCCTCCACACATTGCTTGGTAGAGGTGGATGAGATGGATATCTGTAACACATGCTGAGGAATGATTGAGAAGAGGGGGATATTGGGTAAGGGTTTGCCAAGGCGGCCATTTATCCTATTGTAAAAACTCGTTGTCTTCTGATATGTCTGAGTTTGCCTCCAGACAGGAAGCTACATCCGATAAACTGCTCTCCATCAGGCCAGACAAGGCTTTGATGGAAAAGCAAACAAACTCTTCAAAGTGCACAAGAGTGAGGTAAGGATGGAGAAGGTAGATAGCCGGGGAGCTTCGTGTACATGCCTACTTCGTGTTAGAGTATTTTCAAAATAGATGCCTAAAACATGCTTAAAATCGATATTTTGGGTGCCCAAAGTCGATATGTGCATGCATCATCTGTACCCGTTTATATCTCAAATTCAGGCTCAAAACACCCGAAAAATCGATATTTTTGGGTCCCAGAAGCGATCTGTACATGCCTACTCTTTGCTAGAATGTTTTATAAAAAACAGACCCAAAACATGTTAAAAATCGATATTTTAGGTGTTAAAAGTCGATATGTGCATGCATCTTCAGTACCCGATTATATCTCAAATTCAGGCTCAAAACAACCGAAAATTCGATATTTTTGGGTCCCAGAAGCGATCTGTACATGCCTACTCCGTGTTAGACTACTTTCAAAATACAGGCCCAAAACATGCTGAAAATAGATATTTGAGGTGCCCAAAGTCGATATGTGTATGCATCTTCTGTACCCGTTTATATCCCAAATTCAGGCTTAAAACACCCGAAAATTCGATATTTTAGGGTCCCAGAAGCGATCTGTACATGCCTACTCCTTGCTAGAATGTTTTCAAAATATAGGCTCAAAACATGCTAAAAATCGATATTTTAGGTATCCAAAGTCGATATGTGCATTCATCTTCTGTACCCGTTTATATCTCAAATTCAAGGTCAAAACACCCGAAAATTCGATATTTTGAGTCCCATAAGCGTTCTGTACATGTCTACTCAGTGCTAGAATGTTTTCAAAATATAGGCTTAAAACATGCTAAAAATCGATATTTTAGGTGTCCACAGTCGATATGTGCATACATCTTTTGTACCCGTTTATATCCCAAATTCAGGGTAAAAACACCCGAAAATTCGATATTTTTGTGTCCATGAAGCGATCTGTACATGCCTACTCAGTTCTAGAATATTTTTTAAATGTAGGCCCAAAACATGCTAAAAATCGATATTTTAGGTGCTAAATGTCGATATGAGCATGCATTTTCTGTACCGGTTTATATCTCAAATTTAGGCTCAAAACCCCCGAAAATTCGATAATTTTGGGTCCCAGAAGCGATCTTTACATGCCTACTCCGTGTTAGAGTATTTTCAAAATACAGGCCCAAAACATGCTCAAAATCGATATTTTAGGTTTCCAAAGTCAATATGTGTATACATATTCTATACCCGTTTATATCCCAAATTCAGGCTGAAAACACCCGAAAATTCGATATTTTTTTGTCCCAGAAGCGATCTGTACATCCCTACTCATGGCTAGAATACTTTCAAAATATAGGCCCAAAACATGCTAAAAATCGATATTTTGGGTGCCCAAAGTCGATATCTGCATGCATCTTCTGTACTCGTTTATATCTCAAATTCAGGATCAAAACACCCGAAAACTCGATATTTTTGGGTTCCAGAAGAGATGTGTACATGCCTACTCCGTGTTAGAGTACTTTCAAAATACAGGCCCAAAACATGCTCAAAATCGATATTTTAGGTGCCCAAAGTCGATATGTGCATGCATCTTCTGTACCCGTTTATATCTCAAATTCAGGCTCAAAACAACGGAAAATTCAATATTTTTGGGTTCCAGAAGCGATCTGTACATGCCTACTCATTGCTAGAAAGTTTTCAAAATATAGGCTCAAAACTTGCTAAAAATCTTTAATTTAGGTGTCCAAAGTCGATATGTGCATACATCTTTTGTACCCGTTTATATCCCAAATTCAGGCTCAAAACACCCGAAAATTCGTTATTTTTGGGTCCTTGAAGCGATCTGTACATGCCTACTCCGTGTTAGAGTATTTTCAAAATACAGGCCCAAAACATGCTAAAAATCGATATTTTAGGTGCTAAATGTCGATATGAGCATGCATTTTCTGTACCGGTTTATATCTCAAATTCAGGCTCAAAACACCCGAAAATTCGATAATTTTGGGTCCCAGAAGGGATATTTACATGCCTACTCAGTGCTAAAAAAATTTCAAAATATAGGCTTAAAGCATGCTAAAAATAGATATTTTAGGTGTCCAAAGTCGATATGTACATACATCTTTTGTATTCGTTTATATCCAAAATTCAGGCTCAGAACACCCGAAAATTCGATATTTTTGACTTCCAGAAGTGATTTGTACATGCCTACTTTGTGTTAGAGTATTTTCAAAATAGATGCCCAAAACATGCTCAAAATCGATATTTTGGGTGCCCAAAGTCGATATGTGCTTGCATCTTCTGTACCCGTTCATATCACAAATTCATTCTCAAAAAACACCCGAAAATTCGTTATTTTCGGGTCCAAGAAGCGATCTGTACATGCCTACTCTTTGCTAGAATGTTTTCAAAATACATACCCAAAACATGCTCAACATCGATATTTTAGGTGCAAAAAGTCAATATGTGCATACATCTTTTGTACCCGTTTATATCCCAAATTCAGGCTTAAAACCCCCGAAAATTCGATATTTTTGTGTCCCAGAAGCGATCTGTACATGTCTACTCAGTGCTAGAATGTTTTCAAAATATAGGCCTAAAACATGCTGAAATTCGATATTTTAGGTGTCCAAAGTCGATATGTGCATACATCTTTTGTACTTGTTTATATCCCAAATTCAGGCTCAAAACACCCGAAAATACGATATTTTTTTGTCCCAGAAGCGATCTGTACATGCCTACTCAGTGATAGAATATTTTCAAAATATTGGAACAAAACATGCTAAAAATCGATATTTTGGGTGCCCAAAGTCGATATGTGAATGCATCTTCTGTACCCGTTTATATCTCAAATTCAGGCTCAAAACACCCTAAAACTCGATATTTTTGGGTCCCAGAAGCGATCTGTACATGCCTACTCCGTGTTAGAGTACTTTCAAAATACAGGCCCAAAACATGCTGAAAATCGATATTTTAGGTGCCCAAAGTCGATATGTGAATGCACCTTCAGTACCCGTTTATATCCGAAATTCAGGCTCAAAACACCCGAAAATTTGATATTTTTGGGTCCCTGAAGCTATCTGTACATGCCTACTCAGTGCTAGAATATTTTTTAAATGTGGGCCCAAAACATGCTAAAAATCGATATTTTAGGTGCTAAATGTCGATATGAGCATGCATTTTCTGTACCGGTTTATATCTCAAATTCAGGCTCAAAACACCCGAAAATTCGATTATTTTGGGTCCCAGAAGCGATCTTTACATGCCTACTCCGTGTTAGAGTATTTTCAAAATACAGGCCCAAAACATGCTCAAAATCGATATTTTATATACCCAAAGTCAATATGTGTATGCATCTTCTATACCCGTTTATATTCCAAATTCAGGCTGAAAACATCCGAAAATTCGATATTTTTGGGTCCCAGAAGCGTTCTGTACATGCCTACTCATTGCTAGAATACATTCAAAATATAGGCCCAAAACATGCTAAAAATCGATATTTTGGGTGCCCAAAGTCGATATCTGCATGCATCTTCTGTACCCGTTTATATATCAAATTCAGGCTCAAAACACCCGAAAACTCGATATTTTTGGGTCCCAGAAGAGATCTGTACATGCCTACTCCGTGTTAGAGTATTTTCAAAATTCAGGTCCAAAACATGCTCAAAATCGATATTTTAGGTGCAAAAAGTCGATAAGTGCATGCATTTTCAGTACCCGTTTATATCTCAAATTTAGGCACAAAACACCCAAAAATTCAATATTTTTGGGTTCCAGAAGCGATCTGTACATGCCTAGTCAGTGCTGGAAAGTTTTCAAAATATAGGCTCAAAACATGCTAAAAATCTATAATTTAGCTGTCCAAAGTCGATATGTGCATGCTTCTTCTGTACCCGTATATATCTGAAATTCATTCTCAAAACACCCAAAAATTCGATATTTTTGTGTCCCAGAAGCGATCTGTACATGCCTACTTCGTGTTAGAGTATTTTCAAAATAGATGCCCAAAACATGCTCAAAATCGATATTTTGGGTGCCCAAAGTCGATATGTGCATGCATCTTCTGTACCCGTTTATATCTCAAATTCAGGCTCAAAACACCCGAAAATTCGATATTTTCGGGTCTCAGAAGCGATCTGTACATGCCTACTCTTTCCTAGAATGTTTTCAAAATACAGACCCAAAATATGCACAAAATCAAATATTTTAGGTGCAAAAAGTCGATATGTGCATACATCTTTTGTACCCGTTTATATCCCAAATTCTGGCTTAAAACACCCGAAAAATCGATATTTTTGTGTCCCAGAAGCGATCTGTATATGCCTACTCAGTGCTGGAATATTTTCAAAATATAGGCCCAAGACATGCTCAAAATCTATATTTTAGGTGGAAAAAGTCGATATGTGCATGCATTTTCTGTACCCGTTTATATCTCAAATTCAGGCTCAAAACACCCGAAAATTCGATATTTTTGGGTCCAAGAAGCAATCTGTACATGCCTACTCAGTGCTAGAATGTTTTCAAAATATAGGCTCAAAACATGCTAAAAATCAATATTTTATATGTCCCAAGTCGATATGTGCATGCATGTTCTGTACCCGTTTATATCTCAAATTCAGGCTCAAAACACCCGAAAACTCGATATTTTTGGGTCCCAGAAGAGATCTGTACATGCCTACTCCGTGTTAGAGTACTTTTAAAATACAGGCCCAAAACATGCTGAAAATCGATATTTTAGGTGCCCAAAGTCGATATGTGCATGCATCTTCAGTACCCGTTTATATCTCAAATTCAGGCTCAAAACCACGGAAAATTCAATATTTTTGGGTTCCAGAAGCGATCTGTACATGCCTACTCAGTGCTAGAACGTTTTCAAAATATAGGCTCAAAACATGCTAAAAATCGATATTTTAGGTGCTAAATGTCGTTATGAGCATGCATTTTCTGTACCGGTTTATATCTCAAATTCAGGCTCAAAACACCCGAAAATTCGATAATTTTGGGTCCCAGAAGGGATATTTACATGCCTACTCAGTGCTAAAATGTTTTCAAAATATAGGCTTAATGCATGCTAAAAATCGATATTTTAGGTGTCCAAAGTCGATATGTGAATACATCTTTTGTACCCGTTTATATCCAAAATTCACGCTCAAAACACCCGAAAATTCGATATTTTTGGGTCCCTGAAGCGATCTGTATAGGCCTACTCCGTGTTAGAGCATTTTCAAAATACAGGCCCAAAACATGCTCAAAATTGATATTTTAGGTTCCCAAAGTCAATATGTGTATGCATCTTCTATACCCGTTTATATCCCTAATTCAGACTGAAAACATCCGAAAATTTGACATTTTTTTGTCCCAGAAGCGTTCTGTACATGCCTAGTCATTGCTAGAATACTTTCAAAATATAGGCCCAAAACATGCTAAAAATCGATATTTTGGGTGCCCAAAGTCGATATCTGCATGCATCTTCTGTACCCGTTTATATATCAAATTCAGGCTCAAAACACCCTAAAACTCGATATTTTTGGATCCCAGAAGAGATCTGTACATGCCTACTCCGTGATAGAGTACTTTCAAAATACAGGCCCAAAACATGCTCAAAATCGATATTTTAGGTGCAAAAAGTCGATATGTGCATGCATTTTCAGTACACGTTTATATCTCAAATTCAGGCTCAAAACACCCAAAAATTCAATATTTTTGGGTTCCAGAAGCGATCTGTACATGCCTACTCAGTGCTAGAAAGTTTTCAAAATATAGGCTCAAAACATGCTAAAAATCTATAATTTAGGTGTCCACAGTCGATATGTGCATGCATCTTCTGTACCCGTATATATCTGAAATTCAGGCTGAAAACACCCAAAAATTCGATATTTTGTGTCCCAGAAGCGATCTGTACATGCCTACTTCATGTTAGAGTATTTTCAAAATAGATGCCCAAAACATGCTCAAAATCGATATTTTGGGTGCCCAAAGTCGATATGTGCATGCATCTTCTGTACCCGTTTATATCTCAAATTCAGGCTCAAAACACCCGAAAATTCTATATTTTTGGATCCCAGAAGCGATCTGTACATGCCTACTCTTTGCTAGAATGTTTTCAAAATACAGACCCAAAACATGCTCAAAATCGATATTTTAGGTGCAAAAAGTCGATGTGTGCATGCATTTTCAGTACCCGTTTATATCTCAAATTTAGGCACAAAACCCCAAAAAATTCAATATTTTTGGGTTCCAGAAGCGATCTGTACATGCCTACTTCATGTTAGAGTATTTTCAAAATAGATGCCCAAAACATGCTCAAAATCGATATTTTGGGTGCCCAAAGTCGATATGTGCATGCATCTTCTGTACCCGTTTATATCTCAAATTCAGGCTCAAAACACCCGAAAATTCGATATTTTTGTGTCCCAGAAGCGATCTGTACATGTCTACTTAGTGCTAGAATGTTTTTAAAATATAGGCCTAAAACATTCTAAAATTCGATATTTTAGGTGTCCAAAGTCGATATGTGCATACATCTTTTGTACTTGTTTATATCCCAAATTCAGGCTCAAAACACCCGAAAATTCGATATTTCTGGGTCCCAGAAGCGATCTGTACATGTCTACTCAGTGATAAAATATTTTCAATATATTGGCCCAAAACATACTAAAAATCGATATTTTGGGTGCCCAAAGTCGATATGTGAATGCATCTGCTGTACCCGTTTATATCTCAAATTCAGGCTCAAAACACCCGAAAATTAGATATTTTTGTTTCCCAGAAGCGATATGCACATACCTACTCCTTCTTAGAATGTTTTCAAGATACAGACCCAAAACATGCTCAAAATCGATATATTAGGTGGAAAAAGTCGATATGTGCCAGCATCTTCAGTACCCGTTTATATCTCAAATTCAGGCTCAAAACACCCAAAAATTCAATATTTTTGGGTCCCAGAAGCGATCTGTACATGTCTACTCAGTGCTAGATTGTTTTGAAAATATAGGCTTAAAACATGCCTAAAATCGATATTTAATGTGTCCCAAGTCGATATGTGAATGCATGTTCTGTACCCGTTTATATCTCAAATTTAGGCTCAAAACAAACGAAAATTCTATATTTTTGGGTCTCAGAAGCGATCTGTATATGCCTACTCCGTGTTTGAGTATTTTCAAAATACATGCCCAAAACATGCTGAAAATCGATATTTTAGCTGCCCATAGTCGATATGTGCACGCATCTTCTGTACCCGTTTATATTTCAAATTCAGGCTCAAAACACCCGAACATTTAATATTTTTGGGTCCCAGAAGCGATCTGTACATGCCTACTCCGTGTTAGAGTACTTTCAAAATACAGGCCATAAAAAATGCTGAAAATCGATTTTTTAGGTGCCCAAAGTCGATATGTGCATGCATCTACTGTACCCGTTTATATCACAAATTCAGGCTCAAAACACCCGAAAATTCGATATTTTTGGGTCCCAGAAGCGATCTGTGCATGCCTACTCCGTGTTAGAGTACTTTCAAAATTCAGGCCCAAAACATGCTAAAAATCGATATTTAAGGTGCCCAAAGTGGAAATGTGCATTCATCTTCTGTACCCGATTATATCTCAAATTCATGCTCAAAATACCCGAAAATTCGATATTTTTGGGTCCAAGAAGCGATCTGTACATGCCTACTCTGTGTTAGAGTATTTTCAAAATATAGGCTTAAAACATGCTAAAAATCGTTATTTTACGTGTCCAAAGTCGATATGTGCATACATCTTTTGTACCCGTTTATATCCCAAACTCAGACTCAAATCACCCGAAAATTCTATATTTTTGGGTCACAGAAGCGATCTGTACATGCCTACTCAGTAATAGAATATTTTCAAAATATAGGCTCAAAACAAGCTAAAACTCGATATCTTAGGTACTCAATGTCGATATGTGCATGCGTATTCTGTACCCGTTTATATCTCAAATTCAGGCTCAAAACACCCAAAAATTCGATATTTTTGGGTCCCAGTAGCGAACTGTGCATGCCTACTCCGTGTTAGAGTACTTTCAAAATTCAGGCCCAAAACATGCTAAAAATCGATATTTTTGGTGCAAAGAGTCGATATGTGCATGCATCTTCATTACCTGTTTACATATCAAATTCAGGCTCAAAACACCCAAAAGTTCGATATTTTTGGGTCCCAGACGCGATCTGTACATGCCTACTCCGTGTTACAGTACTTTCAATATACAGGCCCAAAACAAGCTGAAAATCGATATTTTAGGTGCCCAAAGTCGATATGTGCATGCATGTTCTGTACCCTTTTATATCCCAAATTCAGGCTCTAAACACCCGAAAATACGATATTTTTGGGTACCAGAAGCGATCTGTACATGTCTACTCAGTGCTAAAATGTTTTCAAAATATAGGCTTAAAACATGCTAAAATTCGATATTTTAGCTCCACATAGTCGATATGTGCATGTATCTTCTGTACCCGTTTATATCTCAAATTCAGGCTCAAAACACCCGAAAATTCGATATTTTTGGGTCCCAAAAGCGATCTGTACATGTCTACTCTGTGTTAGAGTATTTTCAAAATACAGGCCCAAAACATGCTAAAAATCGATATTTTAGGTGCCCAAAGTCGATATGTGCATGCATCTTCTGTACCCGTTTATATCCCAAATTCAGGCTCAAAACACCCGAAAATTAGATATTTTTGTGTCCCAGAAGCGATCTGTACATGACTATTCCGTGTTAGAATACTTTCAAAATATAGGCCCAAAACATGCTCAAAATCGATATTTTGGGTGCCCTAAGTCGATATGTGCATGCATCTTCTGTACCCGTTTATATCTCAAATTCTGGCTCAAAACACCCGAAAATTCGATATTTTTGGGTCCCAGAAGCGATCTGTACATGCCTACTCTGTGGTAGAGTACTTTTTGAATTTCAGGCCCAAAACATGCTGAAAATCGATATTTTTGGTGCCCAAAGTGGATATGAGCATGTATCTTCTGTACCCGTTTATATCTCAAATTCAGACTCAAGACACCCGAAAATTCGATATTTTTTTGTCCCAAAAGCGACTTGTACATGCCTACTCTATGCTAGAATGTTTTCAAGATACAGACCAAAAATATGCTCAAAATCGATATTTTAGGTGCAAAAATTGGATATGTGCATGCATCTTCAGTACCCGTTTATATCTCAAATGCAGGCTCAAAATTCCCGAAAATTCGATGTTTTTGGGCCTCAGAAGCAATCTGTACATGCCTATTCAGTGTTAGAGTATTTTCAAAATACAGGCCCATAACATGCTGAAAATCAATATTTGAGGTGCCAAAAGTCAATATGTGTATGTATCTTCTGTACCCGTCTATATCCCAAATTCAGGCTCAAAACACCCGAAAATTCGATATTATTGTGTCCTCGAAGCGATCTGTACATGCCTACTCCGTGTTAGAGTATTTTCAAAATAC
This sequence comes from Petrolisthes cinctipes, assembly GCA_033782935.1. Taxonomy (NCBI): domain Eukaryota; kingdom Metazoa; phylum Arthropoda; class Malacostraca; order Decapoda; family Porcellanidae; genus Petrolisthes; species Petrolisthes cinctipes. The sequence continues at coordinate 254,323 of JAWQEG010001581.1, read as the reverse complement.
AGGCCCAAAACATGCTCAAAATCGATATATTAGGTGCCCAAAGTCGATATGTGCATGCATCTTCTGTATCCGTCTATATCCCAAATTCAGGTTCAAAACACCCGAAAATTCGATATTTTTGGGTCCCAGAAGCGATCTAAACATGCCTACTCCTTGCTAGATTTTTTTAAGATACAAACCCAAGACATGCTCAAAATCGATGTTTTAGGTGTCCAAAGTCGATATGTGCATGCATCTTCTGTACCCGTTTATATCTCAAATTCAGGCTCAAAACACCCGAAAATTCAATATTTTTGGGTCCCAAAAGCGATCTGTACATGCCTACTCCTTGCTAGAATGTTTTCAAGATACAGACCAAAAACATGCTCAAAATCGATATTTTAAGTGCAAAAAGTCGATATGTGCATGCATCTTCTGTACCCGTTTATATCTCAAATTCAGGCTCAAAACTCCGAAAATTCGATATTTTTGGGTCCCTTAAGCAATCTGCACATGCCTACTCAGTGCTAGAATGTTTTTAAAATACAGGCTTAAAACATGCTATAAATCGATATTTTAGGTTCCCAAAGTCGATATGTGCATGCATCTTCTGTACCCGTTTATATCTCAAATTCAGGCTCAAAACACCCGAAAATTCGATCTTTTTGGGTCCCAAAAGTGATCTGCACATGTCTACTCCGTGTTAGAGTATTTTTAAAATACAGGCCCAAACCATGCTAAAATTCGATATTTTAGGTGCCCAAAGACAATATGTGCATGCATCTTCTGTACCCGTTTATATCTCAAATTCAGGCTCAAAACACCCGAAAATTCAATATTTTTGGGTCCCAGAAGCGATCTGTACGTGCATACTCCGTGTTAGAGTGTTTTTAAAATACAGGCCCAAAACATGCTGAAAATCGATATTTTATGTGCCCAAAGTCAATATGTGTATGCATCTTTTGTACACGTGTATATCCCTAATTCAAGTTTAAAACACAAGAAAATTCGATATTTTTGGGTCCCAAAAGCGATCTGTACATGCCTACTCCTTGCTAGAATGTTTTCAAGATACAGACCGAAAACATGCTCAAAATCGATATTTTAAGTGCAAAATGTCGATATGTGCATGCATCTTCTGTACCCGTTTATATTTCAAATTCAGGCTCAAAACTCCGAAAATTCGATATTTTTGGGTGCTTTAAGCAATCTGCACATGCCTACTCAGTGCTAGAATGTTTTTAAAATACAGGCTTAAAACATGCTATAAATCGATATTTTAGGTGTCCAAAGTCGATATGTGCATGCATCTTCTGTACCCGTTTATATCTCAAATTCTGGCTCAAAACACCCGAAAATTCGATATTTTTGGGTCCCAAAAGCGATCTGTACATGTCTACTCTGTGTTAGAGTATTTTTAAAATACAGGCCCAAAACATGCTAAAAATCGATATTTTAGGTGCCCAAAGTCGATATGTGCATGCATCTTCTGTATCCGTCTATATCCCAAATTCAGGTTCAAAACACCCGAAAATTCGATATTTTTGGGTCCCAGAAGCGATCTGTACATGCCTACTTCTTGCTAGATTTTTTTAAGATACAAACCCAAGACATGATCAAAATCGATGTTTTAGGTGTCCAAAGTCGATATGTGCATGCATCTTCTGTACCCGTTTATATCTCAAATTCAGGCTCAAAACACCCGAAAATTCAATATTTTTGGGTCCCAAAAGCGATCTGTACATGCCTACTCCTTGCTAGAATGTTTTCAAGATACAGACCAAAAACATGCTCAAAATCGATATTTTAAGTGCAAAAAGTCGATATGTGCATGCATCTTCTGTACCCGTTTATATCTCAAATTCAGGCTCAAAACTCCGAAAATTCGATATTTTTGGGTCCCTTAAGCAATCTGCACTTCTTACTCAGTGCTAGAATGTTTTTAAAATACAGGCTTAAAACATGCTATAAATCGATATTTTAGGTGTCCAAAGTCGATATGTGCATGCATCTTTTGTACCCGTTTATATCTCAAATTCAGGCTCAAAACACCCGAAAATTCGATATTTTTGGGTCCCAGAAGCGATCTGTACATGCCTACTCCGTGTTAGAGTACTTTTTGAATTTCAGGCCCAAAACATGCTGAAAATCGATATTTTAGGTGCCCAAAGTGGATATGAGCATGTATCTTCTGTACCCGTTTATATCTCAAATTCAGGCTCAAAACACCCGAAAATTCGATATTTTTGGGTCCCAAAAGCGATCTGTACATGTCTACTCTGTGTTAGAGTATTTTCAAAATACAGGCCCAAAATATGCTAAAAATCGATATTTTAGGTGCCCAAAGTCGATATGTGCATGCATCTTCTGTACCCGTTTATATCCCAAATTCAGGCTCAAAACACCCGAAAATTAGATATTTTTGTGTCCCAGAAGCGATCTGTACATGCCTATTCCGTGTTAGAATACTTTCAAAATATAGGCCCAAAACATGCTCAAAATCGATATTTTGGGTGCCCAAAGTCGATATGTGCATGCATCTTCTGTACCCGTTTATATCTCAAATTCTGGCTCAAAACACCCGAAAATTCGATATTTTTGGGTCCCAGAAGCGATCTGTACATGCCTACTCTGTGGTAGAGTACTTTTTGAATTTCAGGCCCAAAACATGCTGAAAATCGATATTTTTGGTGCCCAAAGTGGATATGAGCATGTATCTTCTGTACCCGTTTATATCTCAAATTCAGACTCAAGACACCCGAAAATTCGATATTTTTTTGTCCCAAAAGCGACTTGTACATGCCTACTCTTTGCTAGAATGTTTTCAAGATACAGACCAAAAATATGCTCAAAATCGATATTTTAGGTGCAAAAATTGGATATGTGCATGCATCTTCAGTACCCGTTTATATCTCAAATGCAGGCTCAAAATTCCCGAAAATTCGATGTTTTTGGGCCTCAGAAGCAATCTGTACATGCCTATTCAGTGTTAGAGTATTTTCAAAATACAGGCCCATAACATGCTGAAAATCAATATTTGAGGTGCCAAAAGTCAATATGTGTATGTATCTTCTGTACCCGTCTATATCCCAAATTCAGGCTCAAAACACCCGAAAATTCGATATTATTGTGTCCTCGAAGCGATCTGTACATGCCTACTCCGTGTTAGAGTATTTTCAAAATACAGGCCCAAAACATGCTCAAAATCGATATATTAGGTGCCCAAAGTCGATATGTGCATGCATCTTCTGTATCCGTCTATATCCCAAATTCAGGTTCAAAACACCCGAAAATTCGATATTTTTGGGTCCCAGAAGCGATCTAAACATGCCTACTCCTTGCTAGATTTTTTTAAGATACAAACCCAAGACATGCTCAAAATCGATGTTTTAGGTGTCCAAAGTCGATATGTGCATGCATCTTCTGTACCCGTTTATATCTCAAATTCAGGCTCAAAACACCCGAAAATTCAATATTTTTGGGTCCCAAAAGCGATCTGTACATGCCTACTCCTTGCTAGAATGTTTTCAAGATACAGACCAAAAACATGCTCAAAATCGATATTTTAAGTGCAAAAAGTCGATATGTGCATGCATCTTCTGTACCCGTTTATATCTCAAATTCAGGCTCAAAACTCCGAAAATTCGATATTTTTGGGTCCCTTAAGCAATCTGCACATGCCTACTCAGTGCTAGAATGTTTTTAAAATACAGGCTTAAAACATGCTATAAATCGATATTTTAGGTTCACAAAGTCGATATGTGCATGCATCTTCTGTACCCGTTTATATCTCAAATTCAGGCTCAAAACACCCGAAAATTCGATCTTTTTGGGTCCCAAAAGCGATCTGCACATGTCTACTCCGTGTTAGAGTATTTTTAAAATACAGGCCCAAACCATGCTAAAAATCGATATTTTAGGTGCCCAAAGACAATATGTGCATGCATCTTCTGTACCCGTTTATATCTCAAATTCAGGCTCAAAACACCCGAAAATTCAATATTTTTGGGTCCCAGAAGCGATCTGTACGTGCATACTCCGTGTTAGAGTGTTTTTAAAATACAGGCCCAAAACATGCTGAAAATCGATATTTTATGTGCCCAAAGTCAATATGTGTATGCATCTTTTGTACACGTGTATATCCCTAATTCAAGTTTAAAACACAAGAAAATTCGATATTTTTGGGTCCCAAAAGCGATCTGTACATGCCTACTCCTTGCTAGAATGTTTTCAAGATACAGACCGAAAACATGCTCAAAATCGATATTTTAAGTGCAAAATGTCGATATGTGCATGCATCTTCTGTACCCGTTTATATTTCAAATTCAGGCTCAAAACTCCGAAAATTCGATATTTTTGGGTGCTTTAAGCAATCTGCACATGCCTACTCAGTGCTAGAATGTTTTTAAAATACAGGCTTAAAACATGCTATAAATCGATATTTTAGGTGTCCAAAGTCGATATGTGCATGCATCTTCTGTACCCGTTTATATCTCAAATTCTGGCTCAAAACACCCGAAAATTCGATATTTTTGGGTCCCAAAAGCGATCTGTACATGTCTACTCTGTGTTAGAGTATTTTTAAAATACAGGCCCAAAACATGCTAAAAATCGATATTTTAGGTGCCCAAAGTCGATATGTGCATGCATCTTCTGTATCCGTCTATATCCCAAATTCAGGTTCAAAACACCCGAAAATTCGATATTTTTGGGTCCCAGAAGCGATCTGTACATGCCTACTTCTTGCTAGATTTTTTTAAGATACAAACCCAAGACATGATCAAAATCGATGTTTTAGGTGTCCAAAGTCGATATGTGCATGCATCTTCTGTACCCGTTTATATCTCAAATTCAGGCTCAAAACACCCGAAAATTCAATATTTTTGGGTCCCAAAAGCGATCTGTACATGCCTACTCCTTGCTAGAATGTTTTCAAGATACAGACCAAAAACATGCTCAAAATCGATATTTTAAGTGCAAAAAGTCGATATGTGCATGCATCTTCTGTACCCGTTTATATCTCAAATTCAGGCTCAAAACTCCGAAAATTCGATATTTTTGGGTCCCTTAAGCAATCTGCACTTCTTACTCAGTGCTAGAATGTTTTTAAAATACAGGCTTAAACATGCTATAAATCGATATTTTAGGTGTCCAAAGTCGATATGTGCATGCATCTTTTGTACCCGTTTATATCTCAAATTCAGGCTCAAAACACCCGAAAATTCGATATTTTTGGGTCCCAGAAGCGATCTGTACATGCCTACTCCGTGTTAGAGTACTTTTTGAATTTCAGGCCCAAAACATGCTGAAAATCGATATTTTAGGTGCCCAAAGTGGATATGAGCATGTATCTTCTGTACCCGTTTATATCTCAAATTCAGGCTCAAAACACCCGAAAATTCGATATTTTTGGGTCCCAAAAGCGATCTGTACATGTCTACTCTGTGTTAGAGTATTTTCAAAATACAGGCCCAAAACATGCTAAAAATCGATATTTTAGGTGCCCAAAGTCGATATGTGCATGCATCTTCTGTACCCGTTTATATCCCAAATTCAGGCTCAAAACACCCGAAAATTAGATATTTTTGTGTCCCAGAAGCGATCTGTACATGCCTATTCCGTGTTAGAATACTTTCAAAATATAGGCCCAAAACATGCTCAAAATCGATATTTTGGGTGCCCAAAGTCGATATGTGCATGCATCTTCTGTACCCGTTTATATCTCAAATTCAGGCTCAAAACACCCGAAAATTCGGAATTTTTGGGTCCCAGAAGCGATCTGTACATGTCTACTCAGTGCTAGAATAATTTCAAAATATTGGCCCAAAACATGCTTAAAATCGATATTTTGGGTACCCAAAGTCGATATGTGCATGCATCCTCTGTACCCGTTTATATTTCAAATTCAGGCTCAAAACACCCGAAAATTCGATATTTTTAGGAACGAGAAGCGATTTGTACATGTCTACTCCGTGTTAGAGTATTTTCAAAATACAGGTCCAAAACATGCTTAAAATCAATATTTTGGGTGCCCAAAGTCGATATGTGCATGCATCTTCTGTACGCGTTTTTTATATTTCAAATTCAGGCTTAAAACACCCGAAAATTCGATATTTTTGGGTCCCAGAAGCAATCTGTACATGCCTACTCCTTGCTTGAATGTTTTCAAGATACAGACCCAAAACATGCTCAAAATCGTTAATTTAGGTGCAAAAAGTCGATATGTGCATGTATCTTCAGTACCGGTTTATATCTCAAATTCAGGCTCAAAACACCCCAATATTCAATAGTTTTAGGTTCCAGAAGCGATCTGTACATGTCTACTCAGTGCTAGAATGTTTTTAAAATATAGGTTTAAAACATGCTAAAAATTTATATTTTAGGTGCAAAAAGTCAATATGTGCATGCATATTCAGTACCCGTTTATATCTCAAATTCAGGCTCAAAACACCCGAAAATTCGTTATTTTTGGGTTTTAGATGCAATCTGTATATGCCTACTCCGTGTTTAAGTATTTTCAAAATACATGCCCAAAACATGCTGAAAATCGATATTTTAGCTGCCCATAGTCAATATGAGCATGCATCTTCTGTACCCGTTTATATCTTAAATTCAGGGTCTAAACACCCGAAAATTCGGTATTTTTGGGTCCCAGAAGCGGTCTGGTATACATGCCTACTCAGTGTTAGAGTTCTTTAAAAATACAGGTCATAAAACATGCTGAAAATCGATATTTTAGGTGCCCAAAGTCGATATGTGAATGCATCTTCTGCACCCGTTTATATCTCAAATTCAGGCTCAAAACACCCGAAAATTCGGTATTTTTGGGTCCCAGAAGCGATCTGTACATGCCTACTTCTTGCTAGAATGTTTTCAAGATACAGACCCAAAACAAGCTTAAAATCGATATTTTAGGTGCAAAAGTCGATATGTGCATGCATCCTCTGTACCGGTTTACATCTCAAATTCTGGCTCAAACACCCGAATATTCAATAATTTTAAGTTCCAGAAGCGATCTGTACATGTTTACTCAGTGCTAGAATGTTTTTAAAATATTTGTTTAAAACATGCTAAAAATTTATATTTTAGGTGTCCCAAGTCGATATGTGCATGCATCTTCTGTACTCGTTTATATCTTATATTCAGGCTCAAAACACCCGAAAATTCGATATTTTTGGGTCCCAGAAGCGATCTGTATATGCCTACGCAGTGTTAAAATGTTTTCAAAATATAGACTCAAAACATGCTAAAAATCGATATTTTGGGTGCCCAAGTCGATATGTACATGTATTTTCTGTACCCGATTATATCTCAAATTCAGGCTCAAAACACCCGAAAATTCGATATTTTTGTGTCCCAGAAGCGATCTGTACATGCCTATTCCGTGTTAGAATACTTTCAAAATATAGGCCCAAAACATGCTCAAAATCGATATTTTGGGTGCCCAAAGTCGATATGTGCATGCATCTTCTGTACCCGTTTATATCTCAAATTCAGGCTCAAAAAGCCTAAAAATTCAATATTTTTGGGTCCCAGAAGCGATCTCTACATGCCTACTCAGTGCTAGAGTAATTTCAAAATATTGGCCCAAAACATTCTAAAAATCGATATTTTGGGTGGTCAAAGTCGATATGTGCATGCATCCTCTGTACCCGTTTATATTTCAAATTCAGGCTCAAAACACCCGAGAATTCGATATTTTTAGGAACGAGAAGCGATATGTACATGCATACTCCGAGTTAGAGTATTTTCAAAATTCAGGTCCAAAACATGCTCAATATCGATATTTTGGGTGCCCAAAGTCTATATGTGCATGCATCTTCTGTACGCGTTCTTTATATTTCAAATTCAGGCTTAAAACACCCGAAAATTCGATATTTTTGCGTTTTAGAAGGAATCTGTACATGCCTACCCCTTGCTTGAATGTTTTCAAGATACAGACCCAAAACATGCTCAAAATCGATTATTTAGGGCAAAAAGTCGATATGTGCATGTATCTTCAGTACCGGTTTATATCTCAAATTCAGGTTCAAAACACCCCAATATTCAATAGTTTTAGGTTCCAGAAGCGATCTGTACATGTCTACTCAGTGCTAGAATATTTTTAAAATATAGGTTTAAAACATGCTAAAAATTTATATTTTGGGTGTCCCAAGTCGATATGTGCATGCATCTTCTGTACTCGTTTATATCTCAAATTCAGGCTCAAAACACGCGAAAATTCGATATTTTTTGGTCCCAGAAGTGACCTGTATATACCTACTCCACGCTAGAATGTTTTCAAGATACAGACCCAAAACATGCCCAAAATCAATATTTTAGGTGCAAAAAGTCGATATGTGCATGCTTATTCAGTACCCGTTTATATCTCAAATTCAGGCTCAAAACACCCGAAAATTCGATATTTTTGGATTTTAGATGCAATCTGTATATGCCTACTCCGTGTTTAAGTATTTTCAAAACACATGCCCAGAACATGCTGAAAATCGATATTTTAGCTGCCCATAGTCAATATGTGCATGCATCTTCTGTACCCGTTTATATCTTAAATTCAGGCTCTAAACACCCGAAAATTCGATATTTTTTGGTCCCAGAAGCGATCTGTGCATGCCTACTCAGTGCTAGAATATTTTCAAAATAAAAGCCCAATACATACTAATAATCGATATTTTAAGTGCCCAATGTTGATATGTGCATGCATCTTCTGTACCCGTTTATATCTCAAATTCAAACTCAAGGCACCCGAAAATTTGATATTTTTGGGTCCCTGAAGCAACTTGTACATGCCTACTCTTTGCTAGAATGTTTTCAAGATACATACCCAAAATATGCTCAAAATCGATATTTTTGGTGCAAAAAGTCGATATGTGCATGCATCTTCTGTACGCGTTCTTTATATTTCAAATTCAGGCTTAAAACACACGAAAATACGATATTTTTGGTTCCAGAAGCGATCCGTACATGCCTAGTCAGTAATAAAATATTTTTAAAATATAGGCCCAAAACAAGCTAAAAATCTATATTTTAGGTGCCCAAAGTCGATATGTGCATACATCTTCTGTACCCGTTTATATCTCAAATTCAGGCTCAAAACACCCGAAAATTCGATATTTTTGTGTCCCAGAAGCGATCTGTACATGTCTAATTCTTGTTAGAGTATTTTCACAATACAGACCCAAAACATGCTCAAAATCGATATTTTAGGTGCAAAGAGTCGATATGTGCATGCATCTTCATTACATGTTTACATATCAAATTCAGGCTCAAAACTCCCGAAAATTCAATATTTTTGGGTTCCAGAAGCGATCTGTACATCCCTACTCAGTCCTAGAATGTTTTCAAAATATAGGCTCAAAACATGCTAAAAATCGATATTTTAGGTGTCCCAAGTCAATAAGTGCATGCATCTTTTGTACCCGTTTATATCTCAAATTCAAGCTGAAACCACTCGAAAATTCGATATTTTTGGGTCCCAGAAGGGATCTGAACATGCCTACTCCGTGTTAGAGTATTTTCAAAATACATGCCCAAAACATGATGAAAATCGATATTTTAGGTGCCCATAGTCGATAAGTGCATGCATCTTCTGTACCCGTTTATATCTTAAATTCAGGCTCAAAACACCCGAAAATTCGATATTTTTGGGTCCCAGAAGCGATCTGTACATGCCTACGCAATGCTAGAATGTTTTCAAGATACAGACCTAATACATGCTAAAAATCGATATTTTAGGTGCCCAATGTCAATATGTGCATGCATCTTCTGTACCCGTTTATATCTTAAATTCAGGCTCTAAACACCCGAAAATTCGATATTTTTGGGTCCAAGAAGAGATCTGTACATGCCTACTCAGTGATAGAATGTTTGCAAAATATAGGCTCAAAATATGCTAAAAATCGATATTTTAGGTGTCCCAAGTCGATGTGTGCATAGATATTCTGTACCTGTTTATATCTCAAATTCAGGCTCAAAGCACCCTAAAATTCGATGTTTTTGGGTCCTAGATGCAATCTGTATATGCCTACTCCGTGTTTAAGTATTTTCAAAATACATGCCCAAAATATGCTGAAAATCGATATTTTAGCTGCCCAAAGTCAATATGTGTATGGATCTTCTGTACCCGTTTATATCCCAAATTCATGCTCAAAACACCCGAAAATTCGATATTTTTGGGCCCCAGAAGCGATCTGTACATGCCTACTCCGTGTTAGAGTACTTTAAAAATACAGGCCATAAAACATGCTCAAAATCGATATTTTGGGTGCCCAAAGTCGATATGTGCATGCATCTTCTGTACCCGTTTATATCTCAAATTCAGGCTCAAAACACCCGAAAATTCGGTATTTTTGGGTCCCAGAAGCGATCTGTACATGCCTTCTCAGTGCTAGAAATTTTTTCAAAATATAGGCTTAAATCATGCTAAAAATCAATATTTTAGGTGCAAAAAGTCGATATGTGCCTGCATCTTCAGTACCCGTTTATATCTCAAATTCAGGCTCAAAACACCTAAAAATTCAATATTTTTTGGTCCCAGAAGCGATCGGTACATGCCTACTCAGTGCTAGAATAATTTCAAAATATTGGCCCAAAACATGCTAAAAATCGATATTTTGGGTGCTCAAAGTCGATATGTGCATGCATCCTCTGTACCCGTTTATATTTCAAATTCAGGCTCAAAACACCTGAAAATTCGATATTTTTAGGAACGAAAAGCGATATGTACATGCCTACTCCGTGTTAGAGTATTTTCAAATTACAGGTCCAAAACATGCTCAAAATCGATATTTTGGGTGCCCAAAGTCGATATGTGCATGCATCTTCTGTACTCGTTTATATCTCGAATTCAGGCTCAAAACACCTAAAAATTCAATATTTTTGGGTCCCAGAAGCGATCTGTACATGCCTACTCAGTGTTAGAATACTTTCAAAATATAGGCCCATAACATGCTCAAAATCGATATTTTGTGTGCCCAAAGTCGATATGTGCATGCATCTTCTGTACCCGTTTATATCTCAAATTCAGGCTCAAAACACCCGAAAATTCGGTATTTTTGGGTCCCAAAAGCGATCTGTACATGTCTACTCAGTGCTAGAATGTTTTTAATATATAGGTTTAAAACATGCTAAAAATTTATATTTTAGGTGTCCCAAGTCGATATGTGCATGCATCTTCTGTACTCGTTTATATCTCAAATTCAGGCTCAAAACACACGAAAATTCGATATTTTTTGGTCCCAGAAGCGACTTGTATATACCTACTCCACGCTAGAATATTTTTTAAGAAACAGACCCAAAACAGGTTCAAAATCGATATTTTAGGTGCGAAAAGTCGATATGTGCATGCATATTTAGTACCCGTTTATATCTCAAATTCAAGCTCAAAACACCCGAAAACTCGATATTTTTGGGTCCCAGAAGCGATCTGTACATGCCTACGCAATGCTAGAATGTTTTCAAGATACAGACCTAAAACATGCTAAAAATCGATATTTTAGATGCCCAATGTCGATATGTTCATGCATCTTCTGTACTGTACCCGTTTATATCTCAAATTCAGGCTCAAAACTCCCGAAAATTCGGTATTTTTGGGTCCCAGAAGCGATCTGTGCATGCCTACTCAGTACTAGAATATTTTCAAAATAAAAGCCCAATACATGCTAAAAATCGATATTTTAGATGCCCAATGTCGATATGTTCATGCATCTTCTGTACTGTACCCGTTTATATCTCAAATTCAGGCTCAAAACACTCGAAAATTCGATATTTTTGGGTCCTAGATGCAATCTGTATATGCCTACTCCGTGTTTAAGTATTTTCAAAAGACATGCCCAAAACATGCTGAAAATCGATATTTTAGCTGCCCATAGTCAATATGTACATACATCTTCTGTACCCGTTTATATCTTAAATTCAGGCTCTAAACACCCGAAAATTCGGTATTTTTGGATCCCAGAAGCAATCTGTACATGTCTACTTCTTGCTAGAATGTTTTCAAGATACAGACCCAAAACAAGCTTAAAATCGATATTTTAGGTGCAAAAAGTCGATATGTGCATTTATCTTCAGTACCGGTTTACATCTCAAATTCAGGCTCAAAACACCCGAATATTCAATAATTTTAGGTTCCAGAAGCGATCTGTACATGTTTACTCAGTGCTAGAATGTTTTTAAAATATAGGTTTAAAACATGCTAAAAATTTATATTTTAGGTGTCCCAAGTCGATATGTGCATGCATCTTATGTACTCGTTTATATCTCAAATTCAGGCTCAAAACACCCGAAAATTCGATATTTTTTGGTCCCAGAAGCAACCTGTATATGCCTACTTCTTGCTAGAATGTTTTCAAGATACAGACCAAAAACATGCTCAAAATCGATATTTTAGAAGCCCAATGTCGATATGTGCATGCATCTTCTGTACTGTACCCGTTTATATTTCAAATTCAGGCTCAAAACACCCGAAAATTCAATATTTTTGTGTCCCGGAAGCGATCTGTACATGCCTACTCCGTGTTAGAGTACTTTCAAAATACAGGCCCAAAACATGCTTAAAAATCGATAGTTTGGGTGTCCCAAGTCGTTATGTGCATGGATGTTCTGTACCAGTTTATATCTCAAATTCAGCCTCAAAACACCCGAAAATTCGATATTTTTGGGTCCCAGATGCAATCTGTATATGCCTACTCCGTGTTTAAGTATTTTCAAAATACAAGCCCAAAACATGCTGAAAATCGATATTTTAGGTGATCAAAGTCGATTTGAGCATGCATCTTCTGTACCCGTTTATATCTCAAAATCAGGCTCAAAACTCCCGAAAATTCGATATTTTTGGGTCCCAGAAGCGATCTGAACATGCCTACCCCGTGTTAGAGTATTTTCAAAATACAGGCCGAAAACATGCTGAAAATCAATATTTTAGGAGCCCAAAGTCAATATGTGCATGCTTCTACTGTACCCGATTATATCTCAAATTCAGGCTCAAAACACCCTAAAATTTGGTATTTTTGTGTCCCAGAAGCGATCTGTACATCCCAACTCCATGCTAGAATGTTTTCAAGATACAGACCCAAAACATGCTCAAAATCGATATTTTAGGTGCAAAAAGTCGATATGTGAATGCATCTTCAGTGCCCGTATATATCTCAAATTCAGGCTCAAAACACCCAAAAATTCAATATTCTTGGGTCCCCGAAGCGATCTGTACATGTCTACTCCTTGCTAGAATGTTTTAAAATATAGGCTTAAAACATGCTAAAAATCAATATTTTAGGTTTCCCAAGTCGATATGTGCATGCATCTTCTGTACCAGTTTATATCTCAAATTCAGGCTCAAAACACCCGAAAAATCGATATTTTTGGGTTCCAGATCTGAACTGTACATGTCTACTAAGTGCTACAAAAGCGATCTGTACATGCCTACTCCGTGTTAGAGAATGTTTTAAAAATACAGGCCCAAAACATGCTAAAAATCGATATTTTAGGTGCACGAAGTCGATATGTGCATGCATCTTCTGTACCCGTTTATATCTCAAATTCAGGCTCAAAACACCAGAAAATTCGATATTTTTGGGTCCCAAAAGCAAATTTTACATGCCTACTCCTTGCTAGAATGTTTTCAAAATACAGACCAAAAACATGCTCAAAATCGATATTTTAGGTGGAAAAAGTCGATATGTGCATTCATCTTCTGTACCCGTTAATATCTCAAATTCAGGCTCAAAACACCCGAAAATTCAATATTTTTGAGTCACATAAGCGATCTGTACATGCCTACTCCTTTCTAGAATGTTTTCAGGATACAGACCCAGAACATGAACAAAATCGATATTTTAGGATCAAAAAGTCGATATGTGCATGTATCCTCAGTACCCGTTTATATATCAAATTCATTCTAAAACACCCGAAAATTGAATATTTTTGGGTCCCAAAAACAATCTGTACATGCCTACTCCTTGCTAGAATGTTTTCAAGATACAGACCCAAAACATGCTAAAAATCGATATTTTAGGTGCAAAAAGACAATATGTTCATGCAACTTCTGTACCCGTTTATATATCAAATTCAGGCTCGAAACACCCGAAAATTCGATATTTTTGGGTCCTAGAAGCTATCTGTACGTGCATACTCCGTGTAAGAGTTTTTTTAAAATACAGGCCCAAAACATGCAAAAAATCGATATTTTAGGTGCCCAAAGTCAATATGTGTATGCATCCTCTGTACCAGGTTATATCCCAAATTCAGGCTCAAAACACCCGAAAAATCAATATTTTTGGGTCCCAGAAGCGATCTGTACATGCCTACTCCTTTCTAGAATGTTTTCAAGATACAGAATCAAAACATGCACAAAATCGATATTTTAGGTTCAAAAAGTCGATATGTGAATGCATCATCTGTACCCGGTTATATCCCAAATTCGGGCTCAAAACCCCCGAAAATTCGATATTTTTGGGTCCCAGAAGCGATCTGTACATGCCTACTCAGTGCTAGAATATTTTCAAATTATACGCCGAAAACATACTAAAAATAGATATTTTGGGTGCCAAAGTCGATATGTGCATGCATCTTCTCTACCCGTTTATATCTCAAATTCTGGCTCAAAACACCCAAAAAATCGATATTTTTTTGTCCCAGAAGCGATCCGTACATGTCTACACCGTGTTAGAGTATTTTCAAAATACAGGCCCAAAACATGCTCAAAATCGATATTTTAGGTGCCCAAAGTCAATATGTGCATGCATCTTCTGTACCCGTCTATATCTCAAATTCAGGCTCAAAAACACCCGAAAAATCGATATTTTTGGGTCCCAGAAGCGATCTGTACATGCCTACTCCGTGTTAAAGTATTTTCAAAATACAGGCCCAAAACATGCTGAAAATCTATATTTTAGGTGCCCAAAGTCAATATGTGTATGCATCTTCTGTACCCATCTATATCCCAAATTCAGGTTCAAAACACCCGAAAATTCGATATTTTTTGGTCCCAGAAGCGATCTGCACATGCCTACTCCTTGCTAGAATGTTTTCAAGATACAAACCCAAAACATGCTCGAAATCGATATTTTAGGTGCCCAAAGTCGATATGTGCATGCATCCTCTGTACACGGTAATATCCCAAATTCAGGCTCAAAACACCCAAAAATTCGATATTTTTGGGTCCCAAAAGCGATCTGTTCATACCTTCTCAGTGCTAGAATATTTTCAAAATATATCCCCAAAACATGCTGAAAATCGATATTTTAGGTGCCCTAAGTCGATATGTGCATGCATCTTCTGTACCCGTTTATATCTCAAATTCAGGCTCAAAACACCCGAAAATTCAATATTTTTGGGTCCCAGAAGCGATCTGTACATGCCCACTCCGTGTTAGAGTATTTTCAAAATACAGGCCCAAAACATGCTCAAAATCGATATTTTAGGTGCCCAAAGTCGATATGTGCATGCATCTTCTGTACCCGTGTATATCCCTAATTCTGGTTCAAAACACCCGAAAATTCGATATTTTTGGGTCCCAGAAGAAATCTGTACATGCCTACTCAGTGCTAGAATATTTTCAATTTATACGCCGAAAACATGCTCAAAATCGATATTTTAGGTGCCCAAAGTCGATATGTGCATGTATCTTCTGAACCCATTTAAATCCCAAATTCAGACTCAAAACACCCGAATAATCGATATTTTTGGGTCCCAAAAGCCATCAGTACATGCATACTCCGTGTTAGAGTATGTTCAAAATACAGGCCTAAAACATGCTGTAAATCGATATTTTAGCTGCCCAAAGTCAATATGTGTATGCATCTTCTGTACCCGTCTATATCCCAAATTCAGGTTCAAAACACTCGAAAATTCGATATTTTTGGGTCCCAGAAGCAATCTGTACATGCCTACTTCTTGCTAGAATGTTTTCAAGATACAGACCCAAAACATGCTCAAAATCGGTATTTTAGGTGCCCAAAGTCGATATGTGCATGCATCTTCTGTATCCGTTTATATCTCAAATGTAGGCTCAAAACACCCCAAAATTCGATATTTTTGGGTCCCAGAAGCGATCTGTACATGTCTACACCGTGTTTGAGTATTTTCAAAATACAGGCCCAAAAGATGCTCAAAATCGATATTTTAGGTGCCCAAATTCGATATGTGCATGCATCTTCTGTACCCGTTTATATCTCAAATTCAGGCTCAAAACACCCGAAAATTCGATATTTTTGGGTCCCAGAAGCGATCTGTACATGCCTATTCCGTTTTAAAGTATTTTCAAAATACAGGCCCAAAACATGCTGAAAATCTATATTTTAGGTGCCCAAAGTCAATAAGTGTATGCATCTTCTGTACCCGTCTATATCCCAAATTCAGGTTCAAAACACCAGAAAATTCGGTATTTTTGGGTCCCAGAAGATATCTGTACATGCCTACTCAGTGCTAGAATGTTTTCAATATACAGACCCAAAACATGCTCAAAATCGATATTTTAGGTGCAAAAAGTCGATATGTGCATGCATCCTCAGTACCCGGTTATATCCCAAATTCTGGCTCAAAACCCCCGAAGATTCGATATTTTTGGGGCCCAGAAGCGATCTGTACATGCCTACTCAGTGCTAGAATATTTTCAAATTATACGCCCAAAACATACTTATAATCGATATTTTGGGTGCCAAAGTCGATATGTGCATGCATCTTCTGTACCCGTTTATATCTCAAATTCAGACTCAAAACACCCGAATATTCGATATTTTTGGGTCCCAAAAGCCATCTGTACATGCATACTAAGTGTCAGAGTATTTTCAAAATACAAGCCTAAAACATGCTGAAAATCGATATTTTAGCTGCCCAAAGTCAATATGTGTATGCATCTTCTGTACCCGTCTATATCCCAAATTCAGGTTCAAAACATTCGAAAATTCGATATTTTTGGGTCCCAGAAGCAATCTGTACATGCCTACTTCTGGCTAGAATGTTTTCAAGATACAGTCCCAAAACATGCTCAAAATCGATATTATAGGTGCAAAAAATCGATATGTGCATGCATCTTCTGTACCCGTTTATATCTCAAATTCAGGTTCAAAACACCCGAAAATTCGATATTTTTGGGTCCCAGAAGCAATCTGTACATGCCTACTCAGTGCTAGAATATTTTCAAATTATACGCCCAAAACATACTAAAAATCGATATTTTGGGTGCCAAAGTCGATATGTGCATGCATCTTCTGTACCCGTTTATATCTCAAATTCAGGCTCAAAACACCAAAAAAATCGATATTTTGGTGTCCCAGAAGCGATCTGTACATGTCTACACCGTGTTTGAGTATTTTCAAAATACAGGCCCAAAAGATGCTCAAAATCGATATTTTAGGTGCCCAAAGTCGATATTTGCATGCATCTTCTGTACCCGTTTATATCTCAAATTCATGCTTAAAACACCCGAAAATTCAATGTTTTTGGGTCCCAGAAGCGATCTGTACGAGCATACTCCGTGTTAGAGTGTTTTTAAAATACAGGCCCAAAACATGCTGAAAATCGAAATTTTATGTGCCCGAAGTCAATATGTGTATGCATCTTCTGTACCCGTGTATATCCCTAATTCTGTTTCAAAACAGCCGAAAATTCGATATTTTTGGGTCCCAGAAGTGATCTGTACATGCCTACTCAGTGCTAGAATATTTTCAATTTATACGCCGAAAACATGCTCAAAATCGATATTTTAGGTGCCCAAAGTCGATATGTGCATGTATCTTCTGTACCCATTTAAATCCCAAATTCAGACTCAAAACACCCGAATATTTGATATCTTTGGGTCCCAAAAGCCATCTGTACATGCCTACTCAGTGATAGAGTATATTCAAAATACAAGCCTAAAACATGCTGAAAATCGATATTTTAGCTGCCCAAAGTCAATATGTGTATGCATTTTCTGTACCCGTCTATATCCCAAATTCAGGTTTAAAACATTCGAAAATTCGATATTTTTGGGTTCCAAAAGCAATCTGTACATGCCTACTTCTTGCTAGAATGTTTTCAAGATACAGTCCCAAAACATGCTCCAAATCGATATTTTAGGTGCAAAAAGTCGATATGTGTATGCATCTTCTGTACCCGTTTATATCTCAAATTCAGGCTCAAAACACCCGAAAATTCGATATTTTTGGGTCCCAGAAGCGATCTGTACATGCCTTCTTCGTGTTAAAGTATTTTCAAAATAAAGGCTCAAAACATGCTGAAAATCTATATTTTAGGTGCCCAAAGTCAATATGTGTATACATCTTCTGTACCCGTGTATATCCCAAATTCAGGTTCAAAACGCCAGAAAATTCGGTATTTTTGGGTCCCAGAAGCGATCTGTACATGCCTACTCCTTGCTAGAATGTTTTCAAGATACAGACCCAAAACATGCTCAAAATCGATATTTTAGGTGCAAAAAGTCGATATGTGCATGCATCCTCTGTACCCGGTTATATCTCAAATTCAGGCTCAAAACACCTGAAAATTCGATATTTTTGGGTCCCAGAAGCGATCTGTACATGCCTACTCAGTGCTAGAATATTTTCAAATTATAGGCCCAAAACATACTAAAAATCGATATTTTGGGTGCCAAAGTCGATATGTGCATGCATCTTCTGTACCCGTTTATATCTCAAATTCAGGCTCAAAACACCCGAAAATTCGATATTTTTGGGTCCCAGAAGCGATCTGTACATTCCTACTCCGTTTTAAAGTATTTTACAAATACAGGCCCAAAACATGCTGAAAAAATATATTTTAGGTGCCCAAAGTCAATAAGTGTATGCATCTTCTGTACCCGTCTATATCCCAAATTCAGGTTCAAAACACCAGAAAATTCGGTATTTTTGGGTCCCAGAAGCGATCTGTACATGCCTACTCCTTGCTAGAATGTTTTCAATATACAGACCCAAAACATGCTCAAAATCGATATTTTGGGTGCCCAAAGTCGATATGTGCATGCATCTTCTGTACCCGTTTATATCTCAAATTCAGGCTCAAAACACCCAAAAAATCGATATTTTTTTGTCCCAGAAGCGATCTGTACATGTCTACACCGTGTTTGAGTATTTTCAAAATACAGGCCCAAAAGATGCTCAAAATCGATATTTTAGGTGCCCAAAGTCGATATTTGCATGCATCTTCTGTACCCGTTTATATCTCAAATTCATGCTCAAAACACCCGAATATTCGATATATTTGGGTCCCAAAAGCCATCTGTACATGCCTACTCAGTGATAGAGTATATTCAAAATACAAGCCTAAAACATGCTGAAAATCGATATTTTAGGTGCCCAAAGTCAATATGTGTATGCATTTTCTGTACCCGTCTATATCCCAAATTCAGGTTTAAAACATTCGAAAATTCGATATTTTTGGGTTCCAAAAGCAATCTGTACATGCCTACTTCTTGCTAGAATGTTTTCAAGATACAGTCCCAAAACATGCTCCAAATCGATATTTTAGGTGCAAAAAGTCGATATGTGCATGCATCTTCTGTACCCGTTTATATCTCAAATTCAGGCTCAAAACACCCGAAAATTCGATATTTTTGGGTCCAAGAAGCGATCTGTACATGCCTTCTTCGTGTTAAAGTATTTTCAAAATACAGGCTCAAAACATGCTGAAAATCTATATTTTAGGTGCCCAAAGTCAATATGTGTATACATCTTCTGTACCCGTTTATATCTCAAATTCAGACTCAAAACACCTGAATATTCGATATTTTTGGGTCCCAAAAGCCATCTGTACATGCATACTCCGTGTCAGAGTATTTTCAAAATACAAGCCTAAAACATGCTGAAAATCGATATTTTAGCTGCCCAAAGTCAATATGTGTATGCATTTTCTGTACCCGTCTATATCCCAAATTCAGATTCAAAACACTTGAAAATTCGATATTTTTGGGTCCCAGAAGCAATCTGTACATGCCTACTTCTTGCTAGAATGTTTTCAAGATACAGTCCCAAAACATGTTCAAAATCGATATTTTAGGTGCCCAAAGTCGATATGTGCATACATCTTCTGTACCCGTTTATATCTCAAATTCAGGCTCAAAACTCCGAAAATTCGATATTTTGTGTCCCAGAAGCGATCTGTACATGCATACTCCGTGTTAGAGTGTTTTTAAAATACAGGCCCAAAACATGTTGAAAATTGATATTTTAGGTGCACAAAGTCAATATGTGTATGCATTTTCTGTACCCGGTTATATCTCAAATTCAGGCTCAAAACACCCGAAAATTCAATATTTTTGGGTCCCAGAAGCGATCTGTACATGCCTACTCAGTGCTAGAATGTTTTCAAAATAGAGGCTCAGAACATGCTAGAAGTCGATATTTTGGGTGACCAAAGTCTATATGTGCATGCATCTTCTGTACCCGTTTATATCTCAAATTCAGACTCAAAACACCCGAATATTCGATATTTTTGGGTCCCAAAAGCCATCTGTACATGCCTACTCCGTGTTAGAGTATTTTCAAATTACAGGTCCAAAACATGCTCAAAATCGATATTTTGGGTGCCCAAAGTCGATATGTGCATGCATCTTCTGTACTCGTTTATATCTCGAATTCAGGCTCAAAACACCTAAAAATTCAATATTTTTGGGTCCCAGAAGCGATCTGTACATGCCTACTCAGTGTTAGAATACTTTCAAAATATAGGCCCATAACATGCTCAAAATCGATATTTTGTGTGCCCAAAGTCGATATGTGCATGCATCTTCTGTACCCGTTTATATCTCAAATTCAGGCTCAAAACACCCGAAAATTCGGTATTTTTGGGTCCCAAAAGCGATCTGTACATGTCTACTCAGTGCTAGAATGTTTTTAAAATATAGGTTTAAAACATGCTAAAAATTTATATTTTAGGTGTCCCAAGTCGATATGTGCATGCATCTTCTGTACTCGTTTATATCTCAAATTCAGGCTCAAAACACACGAAAATTCGATATTTTTTGGTCCCAGAAGCGACTTGTATATACCTACTCCACGCTAGAATATTTTTTAAGAAACAGACCCAAAACAGGTTCAAAATCGATATTTTAGGTGCGAAAAGTCGATATGTGCATGCATATTTAGTACCCGTTTATATCTCAAATTCAAGCTCAAAACACCCGAAAACTCGATATTTTTGGGTCCCAGAAGCGATCTGTACATGCCTACGCAATGCTAGAATGTTTTCAAGATACAGACCTAAAACATGCTAAAAATCGATATTTTAGATGCCCAATGTCGATATGTTCATGCATCTTCTGTACTGTACCCGTTTATATCTCAAATTCAGGCTCAAAACTCCCGAAAATTCGGTATTTTTGGGTCCCAGAAGCGATCTGTGCATGCCTACTCAGTACTAGAATATTTTCAAAATAAAAGCCCAATACATGCTAAAAATCGATATTTTAGATGCCCAATGTCGATATGTTCATGCATCTTCTGTACTGTACCCGTTTATATCTCAAATTCAGGCTCAAAACACTCGAAAATTCGATATTTTTGGGTCCTAGATGCAATCTGTATATGCCTACTCCGTGTTTAAGTATTTTCAAAAGACATGCCCAAAACATGCTGAAAATCGATATTTTAGCTGCCCATAGTCAATATGTACATACATCTTCTGTACCCGTTTATATCTTAAATTCAGGCTCTAAACACCCGAAAATTCGGTATTTTTGGATCCCAGAAGCAATCTGTACATGTCTACTTCTTGCTAGAATGTTTTCAAGATACAGACCCAAAACAAGCTTAAAATCGATATTTTAGGTGCAAAAAGTCGATATGTGCATGTATCTTCAGTACCGGTTTACATCTCAAATTCAGGCTCAAAACACCCGAATATTCAATAATTTTAGGTTCCAGAAGCGATCTGTACATGTTTACTCAGTGCTAGAATGTTTTTAAAATATAGGTTTAAAACATGCTAAAAATTTATATTTTAGGTGTCCCAAGTCGATATGTGCATGCATCTTATGTACTCGTTTATATCTCAAATTCAGGCTCAAAACACCCGAAAATTCGATATTTTTTGGTCCCAGAAGCAACCTGTATATGCCTACTTCTTGCTAGAATGTTTTCAAGATACAGACCAAAAACATGCTCAAAATCGATATTTTAGAAGCCCAATGTCGATATGTGCATGCATCTTCTGTACTGTACCCGTTTATATTTCCAATTCAGGCTCAAAACACCCGAAAATTCAATATTTTTGTGTCCCGGAAGCGATCTGTACATGCCTACTCCGTGTTAGAGTACTTTCAAAATACAGGCCCAAAACATGCTTAAAAATCGATAGTTTGGGTGTCCCAAGTCGTTATGTGCATGGATGTTCTGTACCAGTTTATATCTCAAATTCAGGCTCAAAACACCCGAAAATTCGATATTTTTGGGTCCCAGATGCAATCTGTATATGCCTACTCCGTGTTTAAGTATTTTCAAAATACAAGCCCAAAACATGCTGAAAATCGATATTTTAGGTGATCAAAGTCGATTTGAGCATGCATCTTCTGTACCCGTTTATATCTCAAAATCAGGCTCAAAACTCCCGAAAATTCGATATTTTTGGGTCCCAGAAGCGATCTGAACATGCCTACTCCGTGTTAGAGTATTTTCAAAATACAGGCCGAAAACATGCTGAAAATCAATATTTTAGGAGCCCAAAGTCAATATGTGCATGCTTCTACTGTACACGATTATATCTCAAATTCAGGCTCAAAACACCCTAAAATTTGGTATTTTTGTGTCCCAGAAGCGATCTGTACATCCCTACTCCATGCTAGAATGTTTTCAAGATACAGACCCAAAACATGCTCAAAATCGATATTTTAGTTGCAAAAAGTCGATATGTGAATGCATCTTCAGTGCCCGTATATATCTCAAATTCAGGCTCAAAACACCCAAAAATTCAATATTCTTGGGTCCCCGAAGCGATCTGTACATGTCTACTCCTTGCTAGAATGTTTTAAAATATAGGCTTAAAACATGCTAAAAATCAATATTTTAGGTTTCCCAAGTCGATATGTGCATGCATCTTCTGTACCAGTTTATATCTCAAATTCAGGCTCAAAACACCCGAAAAATCGATATTTTTGGGTTCCAGATCTGAACTGTACATGTCTACTAAGTGCTACAGAAGCGATCTGTACATGCCTACTCCGTGTTAGAGAATGTTTTAAAAATACAGGCCCAAAACATGCTAAAAATCGATATTTTAGGTGCACGAAGTCGATATGTGCATGCATCTTCTGTACCCGTTTATATCTCAAATTCAGGCTCAAAACACCAGAAAATTCGATATTTTTGGGTCCCAAAAGCAAATTTTACATGCCTACTCCTTGCTAGAATGTTTTCAAAATACAGACCAAAAACATGCTCAAAATCGATATTTTAGGTGGAAAAAGTCGATATGTGCATTCATCTTCTGTACCCGTTAATATCTCAAATTCAGGCTCAAAACACCCGAAAATTCAATATTTTTGAGTCACATAAGCGATCTGTACATGCCTACTCCTTTCTAGAATGTTTTCAGGATACAGACCCAGAACATGAACAAAATCGATATTTTAGGATCAAAAAGTCGATATGTGCATGTATCCTCAGTACCCGTTTATATATCAAATTCATTCTAAAACACCCGAAAATTGAATATTTTTGGGTCCCAAAAACAATCTGTACATGCCTACTCCTTGCTAGAATGTTTTCAAGATACAGACCCAAAACATGCTAAAAATCGATATTTTAGGTGCAAAAAGACAATATGTTCATGCAACTTCTGTACCCGTTTATATATCAAATTCAGGCTCGAAACACCCGAAAATTCGATATTTTTGGGTCCTAGAAGCTATCTGTACGTGCATACTCCGTGTAAGAGTTTTTTTAAAATACAGGCCCAAAACATGCAAAAAATCGATATTTTAGGTGCCCAAAGTCAATATGTGTATGCATCCTCTGTACCAGGTTATATCCCAAATTCAGGCTCAAAACACCCGAAAAATCAATATTTTTGGGTCCCAGAAGCGATCTGTACATGCCTACTCCTTTCTAGAATGTTTTCAAGATACAGAATCAAAACATGCACAAAATCGATATTTTAGGTTCAAAAAGTCGATATGTGAATGCATCATCTGTACCCGGTTATATCCCAAATTCGGGCTCAAAACCCCCGAAAATTCGATATTTTTGGGTCCCAGAAGCGATCTGTACATGCCTACTCAGTGCTAGAATATTTTCAAATTATACGCCGAAAACATACTAAAAATAGATATTTTGGGTGCCAAAGTCGATATGTGCATGCATCTTCTCTACCCGTTTATATCTCAAATTCTGGCTCAAAACACCCAAAAAATCGATATTTTTTTGTCCCAGAAGCGATCCGTACATGTCTACACCGTGTTAGAGTATTTTCAAAATACAGGCCCAAAACATGCTCAAAATCGATATTTTAGGTGCCCAAAGTCAATATGTGCATGCATCTTCTGTACCCGTCTATATCTCAAATTCAGGCTCAAAAACACCCGAAAATTCGATATTTTTGGGTCCCAGAAGCGATCTGTACATGCCTACTCCGTGTTAAAGTATTTTCAAAATACAGGCCGAAAACTTGCTGAAAATCAATATTTTAGGTGCCCAAAGTCAATATGTGCATGCTTCTACTGTACCCGATTATATCTCAAATTCAGGCTCAAAACACCCTAAAATTTGGTATTTTTGTGTCCCAGAAGCGATCTGTACATCCCTACTCCATGCTAGAATGTTTTCAAGATACAGACCCAAAACATGCTCAAAATCGATATTTTAGGTGCAAAAAGTCGATATGTGAATGCATCTTCAGTGCCCGTATATATCTCAAATTCAGGCTCAAAACACCCAAAAATTCAATATTCTTGGGTCCCCGAAGCGATCTGTACATGTCTACTCCTTGCTAGAATGTTTTAAAATATAGGCTTAAAACATGCTAAAAATCAATATTTTAGGTTTCCCAAGTCGATATGTGCATGCATCTTCTGTACCAGTTTATATCTCAAATTCAGGCTCAAAACACCCGAAAAATCGATATTTTTGGGTTCCAGATCTGAACTGTACATGTCTACTAAGTGCTACAGAAGCAATCTGTACATGCCTACTCCGTGTTAGAGAATGTTTTAAAAATACAGGCCCAAAACATGCTAAAAATCGATATTTTAGGTGCACGAAGTCGATATGTGCATGCATCTTCTGTACCCGTTTATATCTCAAATTCAGGCTCAAAACACCAGAAAATTCGATATTTTTGGGTCCCAAAAGCAAATTTTACATGCCTACTCCTTGCTAGAATGTTTTCAAAATACAGACCAAAAACATGCTCAAAATCGATATTTTAGGTGGAAAAAGTCGATATGTGCATTCATCTTCTGTACCCGTTAATATCTCAAATTCAGGCTCAAAACACCCGAAAATTCAATATTTTTGAGTCACATAAGCGATCTGTACATGCCTACTCCTTTCTAGAATGTTTTCAGGATACAGACCCAGAACATGAACAAAATCGATATTTTAGGATCAAAAAGTCGATATGTGCATGTATCCTCAGTACCCGTTTATATATCAAATTCATTCTAAAACACCCGAAAATTGAATATTTTTGGGTCCCAAAAACAATCTGTACATGCCTACTCCTTGCTAGAATGTTTTCAAGATACAGACCCAAAACATGCTAAAAATCGATATTTTAGGTGCAAAAAGACAATATGTTCATGCAACTTCTGTACCCGTTTATATATCAAATTCAGGCTCGAAACACCCGAAAATTCTATATTTTTGGGTCCTAGAAGCTATCTGTACGTGCATACTCCGTGTAAGAGTTTTTTTTAAATACAGGCCCAAAACATGCAAAAAATCGATATTTTAGGTGCCCAAAGTCAATATGTGTATGCATCCTCTGTACCAGGTTATATCCCAAATTCAGGCTCAAAACACCCGAAAAATCAATATTTTTGGGTCCCAGAAGCGATCTGTACATGCCTACTCCTTTCTAGAATGTTTTCAAGATACAGAATCAAAACATGCACAAAATCGATATTTTAGGTTCAAAAAGTCGATATGTGAATGCATCATCTGTACCCGGTTATATCCCAAATTCTGGCTCAAAACCCCCGAAAATTCGATATTTTTGGGTCCCAGAAGCGATCTGTACATGCCTACTCAGTGCTAGAATATTTTCAAATTATACGCCGAAAAGATACTAAAAATAGATATTTTGGGTGCCAAAGTCGATATGTGCATGCATCTTCTCTACCCGTTTATATCTCAAATTCTGGCTCAAAACACCCAAAAAATCGATATTTTTTTGTCCCAGAAGCGATCCGTACATGTCTACACCGTGTTAGAGTATTTTCAAAATACAGGCCCAAAACATGCTCAAAATCGATATTTTAGGTGCCCAAAGTCAATATGTGCATGCATCTTCTGTACCCGTCTATATCTCAAATTCAGGCTCAAAAACACCCGAAAAATCGATATTTTTGGGTCCCAGAAGCGATCTGTACATGCCTACTCCGTGTTAAAGTATTTTCAAAATACAGGCCCAAAACATGCTGAAAATCTATATTTTAGGTGCCCAAAGTCAATATGTGTATGCATCTTCTGTACCCATCTATATCCCAAATTCAGGTTCAAAACACCCGAAAATTCGATATTTTTTGGTCCCAGAAGCGATCTGCACATGCCTACTCCTTGCTAGAATGTTTTCAAGATACAAACCCAAAACATGCTCAAAATCGATATTTTAGGTGCCCAAAGTCGATATGTGCATGCATCCTCTGTACACGGTAATATCCCAAATTCAGGCTCAAAACACCCAAAAATTCGATATTTTTGGGTCCCAAAAGCGATCTGTTCATACCTTCTCAGTGCTAGAATATTTTCAAAATATATCCCCAAAACATGCTGAAAATCGATATTTTAGGTGCCCTAAGTCGATATGTGCATGCATCTTCTGTACCCGTTTATATCTCAAATTCAGGCTCAAAACACCCGAAAATTCAATATTTTTGGGTCCCAGAAGCGATCTGTACATGCCCACTCCGTGTTAGAGTATTTTCAAAATACAGGCCCAAAACATGCTCAAAATCGATATTTTAGGTGCCCAAAGTCGATATGTGCATGCATCTTCTGTACCCGTGTATATCCCTAATTCTGGTTCAAAACACCCGAAAATTCGATATTTTTGGGTCCCAGAAGAAATCTGTACATGCCTACTCAGTGCTAGAATATTTTCAATTTATACGCCGAAATAAAGCTCAAAATCGATATTTTAGGTGCCCAAAGTCGATATGTGCATGTATCTTCTGAACCCATTTAAATCCCAAATTCAGACTCAAAACACCCGAATAATCGATATTTTTGGGTCCCAAAAGCCATCAGTACATGCATACTCCGTGTTAGAGTATGTTCAAAATACAGGCCTAAAACATGCTGTAAATCGATATTTTAGCTGCCCAAAGTCAATATGTGTATGCATCTTCTGTACCCGTCTAAATCCCAAATTCAGGTTCAAAACACTCGAAAATTCGATATTTTTGGGTCCCAGAAGCAATCTGTACATGCCTACTTCTTGCTAGAATGTTTTCAAGATACAGACCCAAAACATGCTCAAAATCGGTATTTTAGGTGCCCAAAGTCGATATGTGCATGCATCTTCTGTATCCGTTTATATCTCAAATGTAGGCTCAAAACACCCCAAAATTCGATATTTTTGGGTCCCAGAAGCGATCTGTACATGTCTACACCGTGTTTGAGTATTTTCAAAATAAAGGCCCAAAAGATGCTCAAAATCGATATTTTAGGTGCCCAAATTCGATATGTGCATGCATCTTCTGTACCCGTTTATATCTCAAATTCAGGCTCAAAACACCCGAAAATTCGATATTTTTGGGTCCCAGAAGCGATCTGTACATGCCTATTCCGTTTTAAAGTATTTTCAAAATACAGGCCCAAAACATGCTGAAAATCTATATTTTAGGTGCCCAAAGTCAATAAGTGTATGCATCTTCTGTACCCGTCTATATCCCAAATTCAGGTTCAAAACACCAGAAAATTCGGTATTTTTGGGTCCCAGAAGAGATCTGTACATGCCTACTCAGTGCTAGAATGTTTTCAATATACAGACCCAAAACATGCTCAAAATCGATATTTTAGGTGCAAAAAGTCGATATGTGCATGCATCCTCTGTACCCGGTTATATCCCAAATTCTGGCTCAAAACCCCCGAAGATTCGATATTTTTGGGGCCCAGAAGCGATCTGTACATGCCTACTCAGTGCTAGAATATTTTCAAATTATACGCCCAAAACATACTTATAATCGATATTTTGGGTGCCAAAGTCGATATGTGCATGCATCTTCTGTACCCGTTTATATCTCAAATTCAGACTCAAAACACCCGAATATTCGATATTTTTGGGTCCCAAAAGCCATCTGTACATGCATACTAAGTGTCAGAGTATTTTCAAAATACAAGCCTAAAACATGCTGTAAATCGATATTTTAGCTGTCCAAAGTCAATATGTGTATGCATCTTCTGTACCCGTCTATATCCCAAATTCAGGTTCAAAACATTCGAAAATTCGATATTTTTGGGTCCCAGAAGCAATCTGTACATGCCTACTTCTGGCTAGAATGTTTTCAAGATACAGTCCCAAAACATGCTCAAAATCGATATTATAGGTGCAAAAAATCGATATGTGCATGCATCTTCTGTACCCGTTTATATCTCAAATTCAGGTTCAAAACACCCGAAAATTCGATATTTTTGGGTCCCAGAAGCAATCTGTACATGCCTACTCAGTGCTAGAATATTTTCAAATTATACGCCCAAAACATACTAAAAATCGATATTTTGGGTGCCAAAGTCGATATGTGCATGCATCTTCTGTACCCGTTTATATCTCAAATTCAGGCTCAAAACACCCAAAAAATCGATATTTTTGTGTCCCAGAAGCGATCTGTACATGTCTACACCGTGTTTGAGTATTTTCAAAATACAGGCCCAAAAGATGCTCAAAATCGATATTTTAGGTGCCCAAAGTCGATATTTGCATGCATCTTCTGTACCCGTTTATATCTCAAATTCATGCTTAAAACACCCGAAAATTCAATGTTTTTGGGTCCCAGAAGCGATCTGTACGAGCATACTCCGTGTTAGAGTGTTTTTAAAATACAGGCCCAAAACATGCTGAAAATCGAAATTTTATGTGCCCAAAGTCAATATGTGTATGCATCTTCTGTACCCGTGTATATCCCTAATTCTGTTTCAAAACAGCCGAAAATTCGATATTTTTGGGTCCCAGAAGTGATCTGTACATGCCTACTCAGTGCTAGAATATTTTCAATTTATACGCCGAAAACATGCTCAAAATCGATATTTTAGGTGCCCAAAGTCGATATGTGCATGTATCTTCTGTACCCATTTAAATCCCAAATTCAGACTCAAAACACCCGAATATTTGATATCTTTGGGTCCCAAAAGCCATCTGTACATGCCTACTCAGTGATAGAGTATATTCAAAATACAAGCCTAAAACATGCTGAAAATCGATATTTTAGCTGCCCAAAGTCAATATGTGTATGCATTTTCTGTACCCGTCTATATCCCAAATTCAGGTTTAAAACATTCGAAAATTCGATATTTTTGGGTTCCAAAAGCAATCTGTACATGCCTACTTCTTGCTAGAATGTTTTCAAGATACAGTCCCAAAACATGCTCCAAATCGATATTTTAGGTGCAAAAAGTCGATATGTGTATGCATCTTCTGTACCCGTTTATATCTCAAATTCAGGCTCAAAACACCCGAAAATTCGATATTTTTGGGTCCCAGAAGCGATCTGTACATGCCTTCTTCGTGTTAAAGTATTTTCAAAATAAAGGCTCAAAACATGCTGAAAATCTATATTTTAGGTGCCCAAAGTCAATATGTGTATACATCTTCTGTACCCGTGTATATCCCAAATTCAGGTTCAAAACGCCAGAAAATTCGGTATTTTTGGGTCCCAGAAGCGATCTGTACATGCCTACTCCTTGCTAGAATGTTTTCAAGATACAGACCCAAAACATGCTCAAAATCGATATTTTAGGTGCAAAAAGTCGATATGTGCATGCATCCTCTGTACCCGGTTATATCGCAAATTCAGGCTCAAAACACCTGAAAATTCGATGTTTTTGGGTCCCAGAAGCGATCTGTACATGCCTACTCAGTGCTAGAATATTTTCAAATTATAGGCCCAAAACATACTAAAAATCGATATTTTGGGTGCCAAAGTCGATATGTGCATGCATCTTCTGTACCCGTTTATATCTCAAATTCAGGCTCAAAACACCCGAAAATTCGATATTTTTGGGTCCCAGAAGCGATCTGTACATTCCTACTCCGTTTTAAAGTATTTTACAAATACAGGCCCAAAACATGCTGAAAAAATATATTTTAGGTGCCCAAAGTCAATAAGTGTATGCATCTTCTGTACCCGTCTATATCCCAAATTCAGGTTCAAAACACCAGAAAATTCGGTATTTTTGGGTCCCAGAAGCGATCTGTACATGCCTACTCCTTGCTAGAATGTTTTCAATATACAGACCCAAAACATGCTCAAAATCGATATTTTGGGTGCCCAAAGTCGATATGTGCAAGCATCTTCTGTACCCGTTTATATCTCAAATTCAGGCTCAAAACACCCAAAAAATCGATATTTTTTTGTCCCAGAAGCGATCTGTACATGTCTACACCGTGTTTGAGTATTTTCAAAATACAGGCCCAAAAGATGCTCAAAATCGATATTTTAGGTGCCCAAAGTCGATATTTGCATGCATCTTCTGTACCCGTTTATATCTCAAATTCATGCTCAAAACACCCGAATATTCGATATATTTGGGTCCCAAAAGCCATCTGTACATGCCTACTCAGTGATAGAGTATATTCAAAATACAAGCCTAAAACATGCTGAAAATCGATATTTTAGGTGCCCAAAGTCAATATGTGTATGCATTTTCTGTACCCGTCTATATCCCAAATTCAGGTTTAAAACATTCGAAAATTCGATATTTTTGGGTTCCAAAAGCAATCTGTACATGCCTACTTCTTGCTAGAATGTTTTCAAGATACAGTCCCAAAACATGCTCCAAATCGATATTTTAGGTGCAAAAAGTCGATATGTGCATGCATCTTCTGTACCCGTTTATATCTCAAATTCAGGCTCAAAACACCCGAAAATTCGATATTTTTGGGTCCAAGAAGCGATCTGTACATGCCTTCTTCGTGTTAAAGTATTTTCAAAATACAGGCCCAAAACATGCTGAAAAAATATATTTTAGGTGCCCAAAGTCAATAAGTGTATGCATCTTCTGTACCCGTCTATATCCCAAATTCAGGCTCAAAACACCCGAAAATTCGGTATTTTTGGGTCCCAGAAGCGATCTGTACATGCCTACTCCTTGCTAGAATGTTTTCAATATACAGACCCAAAACATGCTCAAAATCGATATTTTAGGTGCAAAAAGTCGATATGTGCATGCATCCTCTGTACCCGGTTATATCTCAAATTCAGGCTCAAAACTCGCGAAAATTTAATATTTTTGGGTCCCAGAAGCGATCTGTACATGCCTACTCAGTGCTAGAATGTTTTCAAAATATAGGCTCAGAACATGCTACAAATCGATATATTGGGTGCCCAAAGTCGATATGTGCATGCATCTTCTGTACCCGTTTATATCTCAAATTCAGACTCAAAACACCTGAATATTCGATATTTTTGGGTCCCAAAAGCCATCTGTTCATGCATACTCCGTGTCAGAGTATTTTCAAAATACAAGCCTAAAACATGCTGAAAATCGATATTTTAGCTGCCCAAAGTCAATATGTGTATGCATTTTCTGTACCCGTCTATATCCCAAATTCAGATTCAAAACACTTGAAAATTCGATATTTTTGGGTCCCAGAAGCAATCTGTACATGCCTACTTCTTGCTAGAATGTTTTCAAGATACAGTCCCAAAACATGCTCAAAATCGATATTTTAGGTGCCCAAAGTCGATATGTGCATGCATCTTCTGTACCCGTTTATATCTCAAATTCAGGCTCAAAACTCCGAAAATTCGATATTTTGTGTCCCAGAAGCGATCTGTACATGCATACTCCGTGTTAGAGTGTTTTTAAAATACAGGCCCAAAACATGTTGAAAATTGATATTTTAGGTGCACAAAGTCAATATGTGTATGCATTTTCTGTACCCGGTTATATCTCAAATTCAGGCTCAAAACACCCGAAAATTCAATATTTTTGGGTCCCAGAAGCGATCTGTACATGCCTACTCAGTGCTAGAATGTTTTCAAAATAGAGGCTCAGAACATGCTAGAAGTCGATATTTTGGGTGACCAAAGTCGATATGTGCATGCATCTCTTGTACCCGTTTATATCTCAAATTCAGACTCAAAACACCCGAATATTCGATATTTTTGGGTCCCAAAAGCCATCTGTACATGCATACTCCGTGTCAGAGTATTTTCAAAATACAAGCCTAAAACATGCTGAAAATCGATATTTTAGCTGCCCAAAGTCAATATGTGTATGCATCTTCTGTACCCGTCTATATCCCAAATTCTGGTTCAAAACATTCGAAAATTCGATATTTTTGGGTCCCAGAAGCAATCTGTACATGCCTACTTCTTGCTAGAATGTTTTCAAGATACAGTCCCAAAACATGCTCAAAATCGATATTTTAGGTGCAAAAAGTCGATATGTGCATGCATCTTCTGTACCCGTTTATATCTCAAATTCAGGCTCAAAACACCCGAAAATTCGATATTTTTGGGTCCCAGAAGCGATCTGTACATGCCTTCTCCGTGTTAAAGTATTTTCAAAATACAGGCTCAAAACATGCTGAAAATCTATATTTTAGGTGCCCAAAGTCAATATGTGTATGCATCTTCTGTACCCGTGTATATCCCAAATTCATGCTCAAAACACCCGAAAATTCAATGTTTTTGGGTCCCAGAAGCGATCTGTACGTGCATACTCCGTGTTAGAGTGTTTTTAAAATACAGGACCAAAACATGCTGAAAATCGATATTTTAGGTGCCCAAAGTCGATATGTGCATGTATCTTCAGTACCCGTTTATATCTCAAATTCAGGCTCAAAACACCCGAAAATTCAATATTTTTGAATCCCAGGAGCGATCTGTACATGCCTACTCAGTGCTAGAATATTTTCAAAATATAGGCCCAAAACATACTAAAAGTCGATATTTTAGCTGCAAAAGTCGATATGTGCATGCATCTTCTGTACCCGTTTATATCTCAAATTCGGGCTCAAAACACCCGAAAATTCGATATTTTTGGGTACCAGAAGCGATCTGTACATGCCTACTCAGTACTAGAATATTTTCAATTTATACGCAGAAAACATGCTCAAAATAGATATTTTATGTGCCCAAAGTCGATATGTGCATGCATCTTCTGTACCCATTTATATCCCAAATTCAGACTCAAAACACCCGAATATTCGATATTTTTGGGTCCCAAAAGCCATCTGTACATGCATACTCCGTGTCAGAGTATTTTCAAAATACAAGCCTAAAACATGCTGAAAATCGATATTTTAGCTGCCCAAAGTCAATATGTGTATGCATCTTCTGTACCCGTCTATATCCCAAATTCTGGTTCAAAACATTCGAAAATTCGATATTTTTGGGTCCCAGAAGCAATCTGTACATGCCTACTTCTTGCTAGAATGTTTTCAAGATACAGTCCCAAAACATGCTCAAAATCGATATTTTAGGTGCAAAAAGTCGATATGTGCATGCATCTTCTGTACCCGTTTATATCTCAAATTCAGGCTCAAAACACCCGAAAATTCGATATTTTTGGGTCCCAGAAGCGATCTGTACATGCCTTCTCCGTGTTAAAGTATTTTCAAAATACAGGCTCAAAACATGCTGAAAATCTATATTTTAGGTGCCCAAAGTCAATATGTGTATGCATCTTCTGTACCCGTGTATATCCCAAATTCAGGTTCAAAACACCAGAAAATTCGGTATTTTTGGGTCCCAGAAGCGATCTGTACATGCCTACTCCTTGCTAGAATGTTTTCAAGATACAGACCCAAAACATGCTCAAAATCGATATTCTAGGTGCAAAAAGTCGATATGTGCATGCATCCTCTGTACCCGGTTATATCGCAAATTCAGGTTCAAAACACCTGAAAATTCGATATTTTTGGGTCCCAGAAGCGATCTGTACATGCCTACTCAGTGCTAGAATATTTTCAAATTATACCCCCAAAACATACTAAAAATCGATATTTTGGGTGCCAAAGTCGATATGTGCATGCATCTTCTGTACCCGTTTATATCTCAAATTCATGCTCAAAACACCCGAAAATTCAATGTTTTTGAGTCCCAGAAGCGATCTCTAAGTGCATACTCCGTGTTAGAGTGTTTTTAAAATACAGGACCAAAACATGCTGAAAATCGATATTTTAGGTTCCCAAAGTCGATATGTGCATGTATCTTCAGTACCCTTTTATATCTCAAATTCAGGCTCAAAACACCCGAAAATTCAATATTTTTTAATCCCAGGAGCGATCTGTACATTCCTACTCAGTGCTAGAATATTTTCAAATTATACGCCCAAAACATACTAAAAATCGATATTTTGGGTGCCAAAGTCAATATGTGTATGCATCTTCTGTACCCGGTTATATCTCAAATGCAGGCTCAAAACACCCGAAAAATCGATATTTTTGGGTCCCTTTAGCAATCTGCACATGCCTACTCAGTGCTAGAATGTTTTTAAAATACAGGCTTAAAACATGCTATAAATCGATATTTTAGGTTTCCAAAGTCGATATGTGCATGCATCTTCTGTACCCGTTTATATCTCAAATTCAGGCTCAAAACATCCGAAAATTCGATATGTTTGGGTTCCAGAAGCGATTTGTACATGCCTACTCCATGTTAAAGTATTTTCAAAATACAGGCCCAAAACATTCTGAAAATCTATATTTTAGGTGCCCAAAGTCAATATGTGTATGCATCTTCTGTACCCGTCTATATCCCAAATTCAGGTTCAAAACACTCGAAAATTCGGTATTTTTTGGTCCCAGAAGCGATCTGTACATGCCTACTTCTTGCTAGAATGTTTTCAAGATACAGACCCAAAACATGCTCAAAATCGATATTTTAGGTGCAAAAAGTCGATATGTGCATGCATCCTCTGTACCCGGTTATATCCCATATTCTGGCTCAAAACCCCCGAAAATTCGATATTTTTGGGTCACAGAAGCGATCTGTACATGCCTACTCAGTGCTAGAATATTTTCAAATTATACGCCCAAAACATACTAAAAATCGATATTTTGGGAGCCAAAGTCGATATGTGCATGCATCTTCTGTACCCGTTTATATCTCAAAATCAGGCTCAAAACTCCGAAAATTCGATATTTTTGGGTCTCTTAAGCAATCTGCACATGCCTACTCAGTGCTAGAATGTTTTTAAAGTACAGGCTTAAAACATTCTAGAAATCGATATTTTAGGTGTCCAAAGTCGATATGTGCATGCATCTTCTGTACCCGTTTATATCTCAAATTCAGGCTCAAAACACCCGAAAATTCGATATTTTTGGGTCCCAGAAGCGATCTGTACATGCCTACTCCGTGTTAATGTATTTTCAAAATACAGGCCCAAAACATGCTGAAAATCTATATTTTAGGTGCCCAAAGTCAATATGTGTATGCATCTTCTGTACCCGTCTATATCCTAAATTCAGGTTCAAAACACTAGAAAATTCTTTATTTTTTGGTCCCAGAAGCGATCTGTACATGCCTAATTCTTGCTAGAATGTTTTCAAGATACAGACCCAAAACATGCTCAAAATCGATATTTTAGGTGCAAAAAGTCGATATGTGCATGCATCCTCTGTACCCGGTTATATCCCAAATTCTGGCTCAAAACCCCCGAAAATTCGATATTTTTGGGTCCCAGAAGCGATCTGTACATGCATACTCAGTGCTAGATTATTTTCAAATTATACGCCCAAAACATACTAAAAATCGATATTTTGGGTGCCAAAGTCGATATGTGCATGCATCTTCTGTGCCCGTTTATATCTCAAATTCAGGCTCAAAACACCTAAAAAATCGATATTTTTTTGTCCCAGAAGCGATCTGTACATGTCTACACCGTGTTAGAGTATTTTCAAAATACAGGCCCAAAACATGCTCAAAATCGATATTTTAGGTTCCCAAAGTCGATATGTGCATGCATCTTCTGTACCCGTTCATATCTCAAATTCAGGCTCAGAACACCCAAAAAATTCGATTTATTTGGGTCCCAGAAGCGATCTATACGTGTCTACTCAGTGTTAGAGTATTTTAAAGATACAGGCCCAAAACATGCTCAAAATCGATATTTTGGGTGCCCAAAGTCGATATGTGCATGCATCTTCTGTACCCGTTTAAATCTCAAATTCAAACTCAAAACACCCGAATATTCGATATTTTTGGGTCCCAAAAGCAATGTGTACATGCATACTCCGTGTTAGAGTATTTTCAAAATACAGGCCTAAAACATGCTGAAAATCGATATTTTTGCTGCCCAAAGTCAATATGTGTATGCATCTTCTGTATCCGTCTATATCCCAAATTCAGGTTCAAAACACTCGAAAATTCGATATTTTTTAGTCCCAGAAGCAATCTGTACATGCCTACTCCTTGCTAGAATTTTTTCAAGATACAGACCCAAAACATGCTCAAAATCGATATTTTAGGTGCAAAAAATCGATATGTGCATGCATCTTCTGTACCCGTTTATATCTCAAATTCAGGCTCAAAACACCCGAAAATTTCATATTTTTGGGTCCCTTAAGCGATCTGTACATGCATACTCAGTGCTATAATGTTTTGAAAATATAGGCTCAAAACATGCTAAAAATCGATATTTTAGGTGTCCAAAGTCGATATGTGCATGAATCTTCTGTACCCGTTTATATCTCAAGATCAGGCTCAAAACACCCGAAGATTCGATATTTTTGGGTCCCAAAAGCGATCTGTACATGTCTACTCCGTGTTAGAGTATTTTTAAAATACAGGCCCAAAACATGCTAAAAATCGATATTTTGGGTGCCAAAGTCGATATGTGCATGTATCTTCTGTACCCATTTATATCTCAAATTCAGGCTCAAAACACCCAAAAAATCAATATTTTTGTGTCCCAGATGCGATCTGTACATGCCTACTCCGAGTTAGAGTATTTTCAAAATACAGGCCCAAAACATGCATGTTAAAAATCGATATTTTAGGTGCCCAAAGTCGATATGTACATGCATCTTCTGTATCCGTTTATATCTCAAATTCAGGCTCAAAACACACGAAAATTCGATATTTTTGGGTCTCAGAAGTGATCTGTACATGCCTACTCCGTGTTAAAGTATTTTCAAAATACAGGCCCAAAACATGCTGAAAATCTATATTTTAGGTGCCCAAAGTCAATATGTGTATGCATCTTCTGTACCCGTCTATATCCCTAATTCAGGTTCAAAACACCCGAAAATTCGATATTTTTGGGTCCCAGAAGCGATCTGTACATGCCTACTCCGTTTTAGAGTATTTTCAAAATACAGGCCCAAAACATGCTCTAAATCGATATTTTAGGTGCCCAAAGTCGAATGTGCATTCATCTTCTGTATCCGTTTATATCTCAAATTCAGGCTCAAAACACCCGAAAATTCGATATTTTTGGGTCCCAGAAACGATCTGTACATGCCTACTCAGTGCTAGAATATTTTCAAATTATACGGCGAAAACATACTAAAAATCGATATTTTGGGTGCCAAAGTCGATATGTGCATGCATCTTCTGTATCCGTTTATATCTCAAATTCAGGCTCAAAAACACCCGAAAATTCGATATTTGTGGGTCCCCCAAGCGATCTGTTAATGCCTACTCCGTTATAGAGTGTTTTTAAAATACAGGCCCAAAACATGCTAAAAATCGATATTTTGGGTGCCAAAGTCGATATGTGCATGTATCTTCTGTACCCGTTTATATCTCAAATTCAGGCTCAAAAACACCCGAAAATTCGATATTTGTGGGTCCCCCAAGCGATCTGTACATGTCTACTCCGTGTTAGAGTATTTTTAAAATACAGGCCCAAAACATGCTAAAAATCGATATTTTGGGTGCCAAAATCGATATGTGCATGTATCTTCTGTACCCGTTTATATCTCAAATTCAGGCTCAAAACACCCAAAAAATCAATATTTTTGTGTCCCAGATGCGATCTGTACATGCCTACTCCGAGTTAGAGTATTTTCAAAATACAGGCCCAAAACATGCATGTTAAAAATCGATATTTTAGGTGCCCAAAGTCGATATGTACATGCATCTTCTGTATCCGTTTATATCTCAAATTCAGGCTCAAAACACACGAAAATTCGATATTTTTGGGTCTCAGAAGTGATCTGTACATGCCTACTCCGTGTTAAAGTATTTTCAAAATACAGGCCCAAAACATGCTAAAAATCTATATTGTAGGTGCCCAAAGTCAATATGTGTATGCATCTTCTGTACCCGTCTATATCCCTAATTCAGGTTCAAAACACCCGAAAATTCGATATTTTTGGGTCCCAGAAGCGATCTGTACATGCCTACTCCGTTTTAGAGTATTTTCAAAATACAGGCCCAAAACATGCTCTAAATCGATATTTTAGGTGCCCAAAGTCGATATGTGCATTCATCTTCTGTATCCGTTTATATCTCAAATTCAGGCTCAAAACACCCGAAAATTCGATATTTTTGGGTCCCAGAAGCGATCTGTACATGCCTACTCAGTGCTAGAATATTTTCAAATTATACGGCGAAAACATACTAAAAATCGATATTTTGGGTGCCAAAGTCGATATGTGCATGCATCTTCTGTATCCGTTTATATCTCAAATTCAGGCTCAAAAACACCCGAAAATTCGATATTTGTGGGTCCCCCAAGCGATCTGTTAATGCCTACTCCGTTATAGAGTGTTTTTAAAATACAGGCCCAAAACATGCTGAAAATCGATATTTTATGTGCCCAAAGTCAATATGTGTATGCATCTTCTGTACACGTGTATATCCCTAATTCAGGTTCAAAACACCAGAAAATTCGATATTTTTGGGTCCCAGAAGCAATCTGTACATGCCTACTCCTTGCTAGAATGTTTTCAAGATACAGACCAAAAACATGTTCAAAATCGATATTTTAGGTGCAAAAAGTCGAAATGTGCATGCATCTTCTGTATCCGTTTATATGTCAAATTCAGGCTCAAAACACCTGAAAATTCGATATTTTGGGGTCCCCGAAGCGATCTGTACATGCCTACTCCTTGCTAGAATTTTTTCAAGATACAGACCCAAATCATGCTAAAAATCAATATTTTAATTGTCCAAAGTCGATATGTGCATGCATCTTCTGTACCCGTTTATATCTCAAATTCAGGCTCAAAACACCCGAAAATTCGATATTTTTGGGTCCCAAAAGCGATCTGTACATGCCTACTCCGTGTTAGAGTATTTTTAAAATACAGGCCCATAACATGCTAAAAATCGATATTTTAGGTGCCCAAAGTCGATATGTGCATGCATGTTCTGTACCCGTTTATATCTCAAATTCAGGCTCAAAACACCCGAAAATTCAATATTTTTGGGTCCCAGAAGCGATCTGTACGTGCATACTCTGTGTTAGAATGTTTTAAAAATACAGGCCTAAAACATGCTGAAAATCGATATTTTATGTGCCCAAAGTCAATATGTGTATGCATCTTCTGTACACGTGTATATCCCTAATTCAGGTTCAAAACATCAGAAAATTCGATATTTTTGGGTCCCAAAAGCAATCTGTACATGCCTACTCCTTGCTAGAATGTTTTTAAGATACAGACCAAAAAAATGCTCAAAATCGATATTTTTAGTGCAAAAAGTCGATATGTGCATGCATCTTCTGTACCCGTTTATATCTCAAATTCAGGCTCAAAGCTCCGAAAATACGATATTTTTGGGTCCCTTAAGCAATCTGTACATGCCTACTCAGTGCTAGAATGTTTTTAAAATACAGGCCTAAAACATGCTATAAATCGATATTTTAGGTGTCCAAAGACGATATGTGCATGCATCATCTGTACCCGTTTATATCTAAAATTCAGGCTCAAAGCATCCGAAAATTCAATATTTTTGGGTCCCAGAAGCGATCTGTACGTGCACACTCCGTGTTAGAGTGTTTTTAAAATACAGACCCAAAACATGCTGAAAATCGATATTTTATGTGTCCAAAGTCAAAATGTGCATGCATCTTCTGTACCCGTCTATATCCCAAATTCAGGTTCAAAACACCATAAAATTCGGTATTTTTGGGTCCCAGATGCGATCTGTACATGCCTAATCCTTGCTAGAATTTTTTCAAGATACAGACCTAAAACATACTCAAAATCGATATTTTAGGTGCAAAAAGTCGATATGTGCATGCATCCTCTGTACCCGGTTATATCCCAAATTCTGGCTCAAAACCCCCGAAAATTCGATATTTTTGGGTCCCAGAAGCGATCTGTACATGTCTACTCCGTGTTAGAGTGTTTTTTAAATACAGGCCCATAACATGCTAAAAATCGATATTTTAGGTGCCCAAAGTCGATATTTGCATGCATCTTCTGTACCCGTTTATATCTCAAATTCAGACTCAAAACACCCGAAAATTCAATATTTTTGGGTCCCAGAAGCGATCTGTACGTGCCTACTCAGTGCTAGAATATTTTCAAATTATACGCCGGAAACATACTAAAAATCGATATTTTGGGTGCCAAAGTCGATATGTGCATGCATCTTCTGTACCCGTTTATATCTCAAATTCAGGCTCAAAACACCCAAAAAATCGATATTTTTGTGTCCCAGAAGCGATCTGTACATGTCTACACCGTGCTATAGTATTTTCAAAATACAGGCCCAAAACATGCTCAAAATCGATATTTTAGGTGCCCAAAGTCGATATGTGCGTGCATCTTCTGTACCCGTTCATATCCCAAATTCTGGCTCAAAACCCCCAAAAATTCGATATTTTTTGGTTCCAGAAGCGATCTGTACATGCCTACTCAGTGCTAGAATATTTTCGAATTATACGCCCAAAACATACTAAAAATCGATATTTTGGGTGCCAAAGTCGATATGTGCATGCATCTTCTGTACCCGTTTATATATCAAATTCAGGCTCAAAACACCCAAAAAATCGATATTTTTGTGTCCCAGAAGCGATCTGTACATGTCTACACCGTGCTATAGTATTTTCAAAATACAGGCCCAAAACATGCTCAAAATCGATATTTTAGGTGCCCAAAGTCAATATGTGCGTGCATCTTCTGTACCCGTTCATATCTCAAATTCAGGCTCAAAACACCCGAAAATTCGATATATTTGGGTTCCAGAAGCGATCTGTACGTGTCTACTCAGTGTTGGAGTATTTTAAAAATACAGGCCCAAAACATGCTCAAAATCGATATTTTGGGTGCCCAAAGTCGATATGTGCATGAATCTTCTGTACCCGTTTATATCTCAAATTTAGACTCAAAACACCCGAATATTCGATATTTTTGTGTCTCAGAAGCGATCTGTACATGTCTACTCCGTGTTAGAGTATTTTCAAAATACAGGCCCAAAACATGCTCAAAATCGATATTTTATGTGCCCAAAGTCAAAATGTGTATGCATCTTCTGTACACGTGTATATCCCTAATTCAGGTTCAAAACTCCCGAAAATTCAATATTTCTGGGTCCCAGAAGCGATCTGTAAATGCCTACTCCGTGTTAATGTATTTTCAAAATACAGGCCCAAAACATGCTGAAAATCTATATTTTAGGTGACCAAAGTCACTATGTGCATGCATCTTCTGTACCCGTTTATATCCCAAATTCTGGCTCAAAACCCCCGAAAATTCGATATTTTTGTGTCCCAGAAGCGATCTGTACATGTCTACTCCGTGTTAGAGTGTTTTTAAAATACAGGCCCATAACATGCTAAAAATCGATATTTTAGGTGCCCAAAATCGATATGTGCATGCATCTTCTGTACCCGTTTATATCTCAAATTCAGGCTCAAAAAACCCGAAAATTCAATATTTTTGGGTCCCAGAAGCGATCTGTACGTGCATACTCTGTGTTAGTGTGTTTTAAAAATACAGGCCTAAAACATGCTGAAAATCGATATTTTATGTGCCCAAAGTCAATATGTGCATGCATCTTCTGTACCCGTTTATATCTCAAATTCAGGCTCAAAACTCCGAAAATTCGATATTTTTGGGTCCCTTAAGCAATCTGTACATGCCTACTCAGTGCTAGAATGTTTTTAAAATACAGGCCTAAAACATGCTATCAATCGATATTTTAGGTGTCCAGAGTCGATATGTACATGCATCTTCTGTACCCGTTTATATCTCAAATTCAGGCTCAAAACACCCGAAAATTCGATATTTTTGGGTCCCTTAAGCAATCTGCACATGCCTACTCAGTGATAGAATGTTTTTAAAATACAGGCTTAAAACATGCTATAAATCGATATTTTAGGTGCCCAAAGTCGATATGTGCATACATCTTCTGTATCCGTTTATATCTCAAATTCAGGCTCAAAACACCCGAAAATTCAATATTTTTGGGTCCCACAAGCGATCTGTACATGCCTACTCCGTGTTAATGTTTTTTTCAAAATACAGGTCCAAAACATGCTGAAAATCTATATTTTAGGTGCCCAAAGTCAATATGTGTATGCATCTTCTGTACCCGTCTATATCCCAAATTCAGTTTCAAAACACCAGAAAATACGGTATTTTTGGGTCCCAGAAGCGATCTGTACATGCCTACTCCTTGCTAGAATTTTTTCAAGATACAGACCCAAAACATGCTCAAAATCGATATTTTAGGTGCAAAAAGTCGATATGTGCATGCATCCTCTGTACCCGGTTATATCCCAAATTCTGGCTCAAAACCCCCGAAAATTCGATATTTTTGGGTCCCAGAAGCGATCTGTACATGCCTACTCAGTGCTAGAATATTTTCGAATTATACACCGAAAACATACTAAAAATCGATATTTTGGGTGCCGAAGTCGATATGTGCATGTATCTTCGGTACCCGTTTATATCTCAAATTCAGGCTCAAAACACCCAAAAAATCGATATTTTTTTGTCCCAGAAGCGATCTGTACATGTCTACACCGTGCTATAGTATTTTCAAAATACAGGCCCAAAACATGTTAAAAATCGATATTTTAGGTGCCCAAAGTCGATATGTGATTGCATCTTCTGTATCCGTTTATATCTCAAATTCAGGCTCAAAACACCCGAAAATTCGATATTTTTGGGTCCCAGAAGCGATCTGTACATGCCTACTAAGTGTTAATGTATTTTCAAAATACAGGCCCAAAACATGCTGAAAATCTATATTTTAGGTGCCCAAAGTCAATATGTGTATGCATCTTCAGTACTCGTCTATATCCCAAATTCAGGTTCAAAACACCAGAAAATTCGGTATTTTTGGCCCAGAAGCGATCTGTACATGCCTACTCCTTGCTAGAATTTTTTCAAGATTCAGACCCAAAACATGCTCAAAATCGATATTTTAGGTGCAAAAAGTCGATATGTGCATGCATCCTCTGTACCCGGTTATATCCCAATTTCTGGCTCAAAACCCCCGAAAATTCGATATTTTTGGGTCCCAGAAGCGATCTGTACATGCCTACTCAGTGCTAGAATATTTTCAAATTATACGCCGAAAACATACTAAAAATCGATATTTTGGGTGCCAAAGTCGATATGTGCATGCATCTTCTGAACCCGTTTATATCTCAAATTCAGGCTCGAAACACCCAAAAAATCGATATTTTTGTGTCCCAGAAGCGATCTGTACATGCCTACTCCGTGTTAGAGTACTTTCAAAATACAGGTCCAAAACATGCCCAAAATCGATATTTTAGGTGCCCAAAGTCGATATGTGCATGCATCTTCTGAATCCGTTTATATCTCAAATTCAGGCTTAAAACACCCGAAAATTCGATATTTTTTTTAGGTCCAAGAAGCGATATGTACATGCCTACTCCGTGTTAATTTATTTTCAAAATACAGGCCCAAAACATGCTGAAAATCTATATTTTAGGTGAACAAAGTCAATATGTGTATGTATCTTCTGTACCCGTCTATATCCCAAATTCAGGTTCAAAACACCCGAAAATTCGATATTTTTGTGTCCCCGAAGCGATCTTTACATGCCTACTACGTGTTAGAGTATTTTCAAAATACAGGCCCAAAACATGCTCAAAATCGATATTTTAGGTGCCCAAAGTCGATATGTGCATGCATCTTCTGTACCCGTTCATATCTCAAATTCAGTCTCAGAACACCCTAAAATTCGATTTATTTGGGTTCCAGAAGCGATCTGTACGTGTCTACTCAATGTTAGAGTATTTTTAAAAATACAGGCCCAAAACATGCTCAAAATCGATATTTTGGGTGCCCAAAGTCGATATGTGCATGTATCTTCTGTACCCATTTATATCTCAAATTCAGACTCAAAACCCCCGAATATTCGATATTTTTGGGTCCCAGAAGCAATCTGTACATGCATACTCCGTGTTAGAGTATTTTCAAAATACAGGTCTAAAACATGCTGAAAATCGATATTTTAGCTGCCCAAAGTCAATATGTGTATGTATCTTCTGTACCCGTCTATATCCCAAATTTAGTTTCAAAACACTCGAAAATTCGATATTTTTGGGTCCCAGAAGCAATCTGTAAATGCCTACTTCTTGCTAGAATGTTTTCAAGATACAGACCCAAAACATGCTTAAAATCGATATTTTAGGTGCAAAAAGTCGAAATGTGCATGCAT
Organism: Petrolisthes cinctipes; assembly: GCA_033782935.1. Lineage (NCBI taxonomy): Eukaryota > Metazoa > Arthropoda > Malacostraca > Decapoda > Porcellanidae > Petrolisthes > Petrolisthes cinctipes. The sequence goes on along the minus strand of JAWQEG010001581.1, from coordinate 209,439 downwards.
CTTCTGTACCCGTTTATATCTCAAATTCAGGCTCAAAACACCCGAAAATTCGATATTTTTGGGTCCCCGAAGCGATCTGTACATGCCTACTCCGTGTTAGAGTATTTTCAAAATACAGGCCCAAAACATGCTCAAAATCGATATTTTAGGTGCCCAAAGTCGATATGTGCATGCATCTTCTGTATCCGTCTATATCCCAAATTCAGGTTCAAAACACCCGAAAAATCGATATTTTTGGGTCCCAGAAGCGATCTGTACATGCCTACTCCTTGCTAGAATTTTTTAAGATACAAACCCAAGACATGCTCAAAATCTATATTTTAGGTGGAAAAAGTCGATATGTGCATGCATCTTCTGTACCCGTTTATATCTCAAATTCAGGCTCAAAACACCCGTAAATTCCATATTTTTGGGTCCCTTAAGCGATCTGTACATGCCTACTCAGTGCTAGAATGTTTTCAAAATATAGGCTCAAAACATGCTAAAAATCGATATTTTAGGTGTCCAAAGTCAATATGTGCATGCATCATCTGTACCCGTTTATATCTAAAATTCAGGCTCAAAACACGCGAAAATTCGATATTTTTGGGTCCCAAAAGCGATCTGTACATGTCTACTCCGAGTTAGAGTATTTTTTAAATACAGGCCCAAAACATGCTCACAATCGATATTTTAGGTGCCCAAAGTCGATATGTGCATGCATCTTCTGTACCCGTTTATATCTCAAATTCAGGCTCAAAACACCCGAAAATTCCATATTTTTGGGTCCCAGAAGCGATCTGTACGTGCATACTCCGTGTTAGTGTGTTTTTAAAATACAGGCCCAAAACATGCTGAAAATCGATATTTTATGTGCCCAAAGTCAATATGTGTATGCATCTTCTGTACACGTGTATATCCATAATTCATGTTCAAAACACCAGAAAATTCGATATTTTTGGGTCCCAAAAGCAATCTGTACATGCCTACTCCTTGCTAGAATGTTTTCAAGATACAGACCCAAAACATGCTCAAAATCGATTTTTTTAGTGCAAAAAGTCGATATGTGCATGCATTTTCTGTATCCGTTTATATCTCAAATTCAGGCTCAAAGCTCCGAAAATTCGCTATTTTTGGGACCCAGAAGCAATCTGCACATGCCTACACAGTGCTAGAATGTTTTTAAAATACAGGCTTAAAACATGCTATAATTCGATATTTTATGTGTCCAAAGTCGATATGTGCATGCATCTTCTGAACCCGTTTATATCTCAGATTCAGGCTAAAAACACCCAAAAAACCGATATTTTTGCGTCCCAGAAGCGATCTGTACATGCCTACTCCGTGTTAGAGTATTTTCAAAATACAGGCCCAAAACATGTTAAAAATCGATATTTTAGGTGCCCAAAGTCAATATGTGTATGCATCTTCGGTACCCGTCTATATCCCAAATTCAGGTTCAAAACACCAGAAAATTCGGTATTTTTTGGTCCCAGAAGCGATCTGTACATGCCTACTTATTGCTAGAATTTTTTCAAGATACAGACCCAAAACATTCTCAAAATCGATATTTTAGGTGCAAAAAGTCGATATGTGCATGCATCCTCTGTACCCGGTTATATCCCAAATTCTGGCTCAAAACCCCCGAAAATTCGATATTTTTGGGTCCCAGAAGCGATCTGTACATGCCTACTCAGTGCTAGAATATTTTCAAATTATACGCCGAAAACATACTATAAATCGATATTTTGGGTGCCAAAGTCAATATGTGCATGCATCTTCTGTATCCGTTTATATCTCAAATTCAGGCTCAAAACACCCGAAAATTCAATATTTTTAGGTCCCAGAAGCGATCTGTACATGCCTACTCCGTGTTAGAGTATTTTCAAAATACAGGCCCAAAACATGTTAAAAATCGATATTTTAGGTGCCCAAAGTCAATATGTGTATGCATTTTCGGTACCCGTCTATATCCCAAATTCAGGTTCAAAACACCAGAAAATTCGGTATTTTTTGGTCCCAGAAGCGATCTGTACATGCCTAATCCTTGCTATAATGTTTTCAAGATACAGACCCAAAACATTCTCAAAATCGATATTTTAGGTGCAAAAAGTCGATATGTGCATGCATCTTCTGTACCCGTTTATATCTCAAATTCAGGCTCAAAACCCCCGAAAATTCGATATTTTTGGGTCCCAGAAGCGATCTGTACGTGCATACTCCGTGTTAGAGTGTTTTTAAAATACAGGCCCAAAACATGCTGAAAATCGATATTTTATGTGCCCAAAGTCAATATGTGTATGCATCTTCTGTACACGTGTATATCCCTAATTCAAGTTCAAAACACCAGAAAATTCGATATTTTTGGGTCCCAAAAGCAATCTGTACATGCCTACTCCTTGCAAGAATGTTTTCAAGATACAGACCCAAAACATGCTCAAAATCGATTTTTTTAGTGCAAAAAGTCGATATGTGCATGCATCTTCTGTACCCGTTTATATCTCAAATTCAGGCTCAAAGCTCCGAAAATTCGCTATTTTTGGGACCCAGAAGCAATCTGCACATGCCTACTCAGTGCTAGAATGTTTTTAAAATACAGGCTTAAAACATGCTATAAATCGATATTTTAGGTGTCTAAAGTCGATATGTGCATGCATCTTCTGAATCCGTTTATATCTCAAATTCAGGCTTAAAACACCCGAAAATTCGATATTTTTTTTAGGTCCAAGAAGCGATCTGTACATGCCTACTCCGTGTTAATTTATTTTCAAAATACAGGCCCAAAACATGCTGAAAATCTATATTTTAGGTGAACAAAGTCAATATGTGTATGTATCTTCTGTACCCGTCTATATCCCAAATTCAGGTTCAAAACACCCGAAAATTCGATATTTTTGTGTCCCCGAAGCGATCTTTACATGCCTACTCCGTGTTAGAGTATTTTCAAAATACAGGCCCAAAACATGCTCAAAATCGATATTTTAGGTGCCCAAAGTCGATATGTGCATGCATCTTCTGTACCCGTTCATATCTCAAATTCAGTCTCAGAACACCATAAAATTCGATTTATTTGGGTTCCAGAAGCGATCTGTACGTGTCTACTCAGTGTTAGAGTATTTTTAAAAATACAGGCCCAAAACATGCTCAAAATCGATATTTTGGGTGCCCAAAGTCGATATGTGCATGTATCTTCTGTACCCATTTATATCTCAAATTCAGACTCAAAACCCCCGAATATTCGATATTTTTGGGTCCCAGAAGCAATCTGTACATGCATACTCCGTGTTAGAGTATTTTCAAAATACAGGTCTAAAACATGCTGAAAATCGATATTTTAGCTGCCCAAAGTCAATATGTGTATGTATCTTCTGTACCCGTCTATATCCCAAATTTAGGTTCAAAACACTCGAAAATTCGATATTTTTGGGTCCCAGAAGCAATCTGTAAATGCCTACTTCTTGCTAGAATGTTTTCAAGATACAGACCCAAAACATGCTTAAAATCGATATTTTAGGTGCAAAAAGTCGAAATGTGCATGCATCTTCTGTACCCGTTTATATCTCAAATTCAGGCTCAAAACACCCGAAAATTCGATATTTTTGGGTCCCCGAAGCGATCTGTACATGCCTACTCCGTGTTAGATTATTTTAAAAATACAGGCCCAAAACATGCTCAAAATCGATATTTTAGGTGCCCAAAGTCGATATGTGCATGCATCTTCTGTATCCGTCTATATCCCAAATTCAGGTTCAAAACACCCGAAAAATCGATATTTTTGGGTCCCAGAAGCGATCTGTACATGCCTACTCCTTGCTAGAATTTTTTAAGATACAAACACAAGACATGTTCAAAATCTATATTTTAGGTGGAAAAAGTCGATATGTGCATGCATCTTCTGTACCCGTTTATATCTCAAATTCAGGCTCAAAACACCCGAAAATTCCATATTTTTGGGTCCCTTAAGCGATCTGTACATGCCTACTCAGTGCTAGAATGTTTTCAAAATATAGGCTCAAAACATGCTAAAAATCGATATTTTAGGTGTCCAAAGTCAATATGTGCATGCATCATCTGTACCCGTTTATATCTAAAATTCAGGCTCAAAACACGCGAAAATTCGATATTTTTGGGTCCCAAAAGCGATCTGTACATGTCTACTCCGAGTTAGAGTATTTTTTAAATACAGGCCCAAAACATGCTCAAAATCGATATTTTAGGTGCCCAAAGTCGATATGTGCATGCATCTTCTGTACCCGTTTATATCTCAAATTCAGGCTCAAAACACCCGAAAATTCCATATTTTTGGGTCCCAGAAGCGATCTGTACGTGCATACTCCGTGTTAGTGTGTTTTTAAAATACAGGCCCAAAACATGCTGAAAATCGATATTTTATGTGCCCAAAGTCAATATGTGTATGCATCTTCTGTACACGTGTATATCCATAATTCAAGTTCAAAACACCAGAAAATTCAATATTTTTGGGTCCCAAAAGCAATCTGTACATGCCTACTCCTTGCTAGAATGTTTTCAAGATACAGACCCAAAACATGCTCAAAATCGATTTTTTTAGTGCAAAAAGTCGATATGTGCATGCATCTTCTGTACCCGTTTATATCTCAAATTCAGGCTCAAAGCTCCGAAAATTCCATATTTTAGGGTCCCTTAAGCGATCTGTACATGCATACTCAGTGCTAGAATGTTTGTAAAATATAGGCTAAAAACATGCTAAAAATCGATATTTTAAGTGTCCAAAGTCGATATGTGCATGCATCTTCTGTACCCGTTTTTATCTCAAATTCAGGCTCAAAACACCCGAAAATTCGATATTTTTGGGTCCCAAAAGCGATCGGTACATGTCTACTCCGTGTTAGAGTATTTTTTAAATACAGGCCCAAAACATGCTAAAAATCGATATTTTAAGTTCCCAAAGTCGATATGTGCATGCATCTTCTGTACCCGTTTATATCTCAAATTCAGGCTCAAAACACCCGAAAATTCCATATTTTTGGGTCCCAGAAGCAATCTGTACGTGCATACTCCGTGTTAGAGTGTTTTTAAAATACAGGCCCAAAACATGCTGAAAATCGATATTTTAAGTGCAAAAAGTCGATATGTGCATGCATCTTCTGTACCCGTTTATATCTTAAATTCAGGCTCTAAACTCCGAAAATTCGATATTTTTGGGTCCCTTAAGCAATCTGCACATGCCTACTCCGTGTTAATGTATTTTCAAAATACAGGCCCAAAACATGCTGAAAATCTATATATTAGGTGCCCAAAGTCAATATGAGTATGCATCTTCTGTACCCGTCTATATCCCAAATTCAGGTTCAAAACACCCGAAAATTCGGTATTTTTGGGTCCCAGAAGCGATCTGTACATGCCTACTCCTTGCTAGAATTTTTTCAAGATTCAAACCCAAAACATGCTCAAAATCGATATTTTAGGTGCAAAAAGTCGATATGTGCATGCATCCTCTGTACCTGGTTATATCCCAAATTCTGGCTCAAAACCCCCGAAAATTCGATATTTTTGGGTCCGAGAAGCGATCTGTACATGCCTACTCAGTGCTAGAATATTTTCAAATTATACGCTGAAAACATACTAAAAATCGATATTTTAGGTGCCAAAGTCGATATGTGCATGCATCCTCTGTACCCGGTTATATCCCAAATTCTGGCTCAAAACCCCCGAAAATTCGATATTTTTGGGTCCGAGAAGCGATCTGTACATGCCTACTCAGTGCTAGAATATTTTCAAATTATACGCTGAAAACATACTAAAAATCGATATTTTAGGTGCCAAAGTCGATATGTGCATGCATCTTCTGTACCCGTTTATATCTCAAATTCAGGCTCAAAACACTCAAAAAAATCGATATTTTTGTGTCCCAGAAGCGATTTGTACATGTCTACAACGTGCTATAGTATTTTCAAAATACAGGCCCAAAACATGCTCAAAATCGATATTTTAGGTGCCCAAAGTCGATATGTGCATGCATTCTCTGTACCCGTTCATATCTCAAATTCAGGCTCAGAACACCCTAAATTTCGATTTATTTGGGTTCCAGAAGCGATCTGTACGTGTCTACTCAGTGTTAGAGTATTTTCAAAATACAGGCCCAAAACATGCTCAAAATCGATATTTTAGGTGCCCAAAGTCGATATGTGCATGCATCTTCTGTATCCGTCTATATCCCAAATTCAGGTTCAAAACACCCGAAAATTCGATATTTTTGGGTCCCAGAAGCGATCTGTACATGCCTACTCCTTGCTAGAATTTTTTAAGATACAAACCCAAGACATGCTCAAAATCTATATTTTAGGTGGAAAAAGTCGATATGTGCATGCATCTTCTGTATCCCTTTATATCTCAAATTCAGGCTCAAAACACCCGAAAATTCCATATTTTTGGGTCCCTTAAGCGATCTGTACATGCATACTCAGTGCTAGAATGTTTTCAAAATATAGGCTTAAAACATGCTAAAAATCGATATTTTAGGTGTCCAAAGTCAATATGTGCATGCATCTTCTGTACCCGTTTATATCTAAAATTCAGGCTCAAAATACCCGAAAATTCGATATTTTAGGGTCCCAAAAGCGATCTGTACATGTCTACTCCGAGTTAGAGTATTATTTAAATACAGGCCCAAAACATGCTGAAAATCGATATTTTAGGTGCCCAAAGTCGATATGTGCATGCATCTTCTGTACCCGTTTATATCTCAAATTCAGGCTCAAAACACCCGAAAATTCCTTATTTTTGGGTCCCAGAAGCGATCTGTACGTGTATACTCCGTGTTAGAGTGTTTTTAAAATACAGGCCCAAAACATGCAGAAAATCGATATTTTATGTGCCCAAAGTCAATATGTGTATGCATCTTCTGTACACGTGTATATCCCTAATTCAAGTTCAAAACACCAGAAAATTCGATATTTTTGGGTCCCAAAAGCAATCTGTACATGCCTACTCCTTGCTAGAATGTTTTCAAGATACAGACCCAAAACATGCTCAAAATCGATTTTTTTAGTGCAAAAAGTCGATATGTGCATGCATCTTCTGTACCCGTTTATATCTCAAATTCAGGCTCAAAGCTCCGAAAATTCGCTATTTTTGGGACCCAGAAGCAATCTGTACATGCCTACTCAGTGCTAGAATGTTTTTAAAATACAGGCTTAAAACATGCTATAAATCGATATTTTATGTGTCCAAAGTCGATATGTGCAAGCATCTTCTGAACCCGTTTATATCTCAAATTCAGGCTAAAAACACCCAAAAAATCGATATTTTTGCGTCCCAGAAGCGATCTGTACATGCCTACTCCGTGTTAGAGTATTTTCAAAATACAGGCCCAAAACATGTTAAAAATCGATATTTTAGGTGCCCAAAGTCAATAAGTGTATGCATCTTCTGTACCCGTCTATATCCCAAATTCAGGTTCAAAACACCAGAAAATTCGGTATTTTTGGGTCCCAGAAGCGATCTGTACATGCCTACTCAGTGCTAGAATATTTTCAAATTATACGCCGAAAACATACTATAAATCGATATTTTGGGTGCCAAAGTCAATATGTGCATGCATCTTCTGTATCCGTTTATATCCCAAATTCAGGCTCAAAACACCCGAAAATTCAATATTTTTAGGTCCCAGAAGCGATCTGTACATGCCTACTCCGTGTTAATGTATTTTCAAAATACAGGCCCAAAACATGCTCAAAATCGATATTTTAGGTGCAAAAAGTCGATATGTGCATGCATCCTCTTTACCCGTTTATATCCCAAATTCTGGCTCAAAACCCCCGAAAAATCGATATTTCTGGGTCCCAGAAGCGATCTGCACATGCCTGCTCCTTGCTAGAATGTTTTCAAGATACAGACCCAAAACATGTTAAAAATCGATATTTTAAGTGCAAAAAGTCGATATGTGCATGCATCTTCTGTACCCGTTTATATCTCAAATTCAGGCTCAAAACTCCGAAAATTCGATATTTTTTGGTCCCTTAAGCATTCTGCACATGCCTACTCAGTGCTAGAATGTTTTCAAAATATAGGCTCAAAACATGCTAAAAATCGATATTTTAGGTGTCCAAAGTCAATATGTGCATGCATCATCTGTACCCGTTTATATCTAAAATTCAGGCTCAAAACACGCGAAAATTCGATATTTTTGGGTCCCAAAAGCGATCTGTACATGTCTACTCCGAGTTAGAGTATTTTTTAAATACAGGCCCAAAACATGCTCAAAATCGATATTTTAGGTGCCCAAAGTCGATATGTGCATGCATCTTCTGTACCCGTTTATATCTCAAATTCAGGCTCAAAACACCCGAAAATTCCATATTTTTGGGTCCCAGAAGCGATCTGTACGTGCATACTCCGTGTTAGTGTGTTTTTAAAATACAGGCCCAAAACATGCTGAAAATCGATATTTTATGTGCCCAAAGTCAATATGTGTATGCATCTTCTGTACACGTGTATATCCATAATTCTAGTTCAAAACACCAGAAAATTCGATATTTTTGGGTCCCAAAAGCAATCTGTACATGCCTACTCCTTGCTAGAATGTTTTCAAGATACAGACCCAAAACATGCTCAAAATCGATTTTTTTAGTGCAAAAAGTCGATATGTTCATGTATCTTCTGTACCCGTTTATATCTCAAATTCAGGCTCAAAGCTCCGAAAATTCGCTATTTTTGGGACCCAGAAGCAATCTGCACATGCCTACACAGTGCTAGAATGTTTTTAAAATACAGGCTTAAAACATGCTATAATTCGATATTTTATGTGTCCAAAGTCGATATGTGCATGCATCTTCTGAACCCGTTTATATCTCAGATTCAGGCTAAAAACACCCAAAAAACCGATATTTTTGCGTCCCAGAAGCGATCTGTACATGCCTACTCCGTGTTAGAGTATTTTCAAAATACAGGCCCAAAACATGTTAAAAATCGATATTTTAGGTGCCCAAAGTCAATATGTGTATGCATCTTCGGTACCCGTCTATATCCCAAATTCAGGTTCAAAACACCAGAAAATTCGGTATTTTTTGGTCCCAGAAGCGATCTGTACATGCCTACTTATTGCTAGAATTTTTTCAAGATACAGACCCAAAACATTCTCAAAATCGATATTTTAGGTGCAAAAAGTCGATATGTGCATGCATCCTCTGTACCCGGTTATATCCCAAATTCTGGCTCAAAACCCCCGAAAATTCGATATTTTTGGGTCCCAGAAGCGATCTGTACATGCCTACTCAGTGCTAGAATATTTTCAAATTATACGCCTAAAACATACTATAAATCGATATTTTGGGTGCCAAAGTCAATATGTGCATGCATCTTCTGTATCCGTTTATATCTCAAATTCAGGCTCAAAACACCCGAAAATTCAATATTTTTAGGTCCCAGAAGCGATCTGTACATGCCTACTCCGTGTTAGAGTATTTTCAAAATACAGGCCCAAAACATGTTAAAAATCGATATTTTAGGTGCCCAAAGTCAATATGTGTATGCATCTTCGGTACCCGTCTATATCCCAAATTCAGGTTCAAAACACCAGAAAATTCGGTATTTTTTGGTCCCAGAAGCGATCTGTACTTGCCTACTCCTTGCTAGAATGTTTTCAAGATACAGACTCAAAACATATTAAAAATCGATATTTTAAGTGCAAAAAGTCGATATGTGCATGCATCTTCGGTACCCGTTTATATCTCAAATTCAGGCTCAAAACTCCGAAAATTCGATATTTTTTGGTCCCTTAAGCATTCTGCACATGCCTACTCAGTGCTAGAATGTTTTTAATATACAGGCTTAAAACATGCTATAAATCGATATTTTAGGTGTCCAAAGTCGATATGTGCATGCATCTTCTGTACCCGTTTATATCTCAAATTCAGGCTCAAAACACCCAAAAAATCGATATTTTTGTGTCCCAGAAGCAATCTGTACATGCCTACTCAGTGCTAGAATGTTTTTAATATACAGGCTTAAAACATGCTATAAATCGATATTTTAGGTGTCCAAAGTCGATATGTGCATGCATCTTCTGTACCTGTTTATATCTAAAATTCAGGCTCAAAACACCCGAAAATTCGATATTTTTGGTTCCCAAAAGCGATCTGTACATGCCTACTTCTTGCTAGAATGTTTTCAATATACAGACCCAAAACATGCTCAAAATCGATATTTTAGGTGCAAAAAGTCGAAATGTGCATGCATCTTCTGTACCCGTTTATATCTCAAATTCAGGCTCAAAACACCCGAAAATTCGATATTTTTGGGTCCCCGAAGCGATCTGTACATGCCTACTCCGTGTTAGAGTATTTTAAAAATACAGGCCCAAAACATGCTCAAAATCGATATTTTAGGTGCCCAAAGTCGATATGTGCATGCATCTTCTGTATCCGTCTATATCCCAAATTCAGGCTCAAAACACCCGAAAATTCCATATTTTTGGGTCCCTTAAGCGATCTGTACATGCATACTCAGTGCTAGAATGTTTTCAAAATATAGGCTCAAAACTTGCTAAAAATCGATATTTTAGGTGTCCAAAGTCAATATGTGCATGCATCTTCTGTACCCGTTTATATCTAAAATTCTGGCTCAAAACACCCGAAAATTCAATATTTTTGGGTCCCAAAAGCGATCTGTACATGTCTACTCCGAGTTAGAGTATTTTTTAAATACAGGCCCAAAACATGCTGAAAATCGATATTTTAGGTGCCCAAAGTCGATATGTGCATGCATCTTCTGTACCCGTTTATATCTCAAATTCAGGCTCAAAACACCCGAAAATTCCATATTTTTGGGTCCCAGAAGCGATCTGTACGTGCATACTCCGTGTAAGAGTGTTTTTAAAATACAGGCCCAAAACATGCTGAAAATCGATATTTTATGTGCCCAAAGTCAATATGTGTATGCATCTTCTGTACACGTGTATATCCCTAATTCAAGTTCAAAACACCAGAAAATTCGATATTTTTGGGTCCCAAAAGCAATCTGTACATGCCTACTCCTTGCTAGAAAGTTTTCAAGATACAGACCCAAAACATGCTCACAATCGATTTTTTTAGTGCAAAAAGTCGATATGTGCATGCATCTTCTGTACCCGTTTATATCTCAAATTCAGGCTCAAAGCTTCGAAAATTCGCTATTTTTGGGACCCAGAAGCAATCTGCACATGCCTACACAGTGCTAGAATGTTTTTAAAATACAGGCTTAAAACATGCTATAAATCGATATTTTATGTGTCCAAAGTCGATATGTGCATGCATCTTCTGAACCCATTTATATCTCAAATTCAGGCTAAAAACACCCAAAAAATCGATATTTTTGCGTCCCAGAAGCAATCTGTACATGCCTACTCCTTGTTAGAGTATTTTCAAAATACAGGCCCAAAACATGTTAAAATTCGATATTTTAGGTGCCCAAAGTCAATATGTGTATGCATCTTCTGTACCCGTCTATATCCCAAATTCAGGTTCAAAACACCAGAAAATTCGGTATTTTTGGGTCCCAGAAGCGATCTGTACGTGCATACTCCGTGTTAGAGTGTTTTTAAAATACAGGCCCAAAGCATGCTGCAAATCGATATTTTATGTGCCCAAAGTCAATATGTGTATGCATCTTCTGTACACGTGTATATCCCTAATTCAAGTTCAAAACACCCGAAAATTCGATATTTTTGTGTCCCAAAAGCGATCTGTACATGCCTACTAGTGCATGCATGTTCTGTACCCGTTTATATCTCAAATTCAGGCTCGAAACACCCAAAAAATCGATATTTTTGTGTCCCAGAAGCAATCTGTACAAGCCTACTCAGTGCTAGAATGTTTTTAAAATAAAGGCTTAAAACATGCTATAAATCGATATTTTAGGTGTCCAAAGTCGATATGTGCATGCATCTTCTGTACCTGTTTATATCTAAAATTCAGGCTCAAAAAACCCGAAAATTCGATATTTTTGGGTCCCAAAAGCGATTTGTACATGTCTACACCGTGCTATAGTATTTTTTAAATACAGGCCCAAAACATGCTCAAAATCGATATTTTAGGTGCCCAAAGTCGATATGTGCATGCATCTTCTGTACCCGTTTATATCTCAAATTAAGGCTCAAAAAACCCGAAAATTCAATATTTTTGGGTCCCAGAAGCGATCTGTACGTGCATACTACGTGTTAGAGTGTTTTTAAAATACAGGCCCAAAACATGCTGAAAATCGATATTTTATGTGACCAAAGTCAATATGTGTATGCATCTTCTGTACACGTGTATATCCCTAATTCAAGTTCAAAATACCAGAAAATTCGATATTTTTGGGTCCCAAAAGCGATCTATATATGCCTACTCCTTGCTAGAATGTTTTCAAGATACAGACCCCAAACATGCTCAAAATCGATATTTTAAGTACAAAAAGTCGATATGTGCATGCATCTTCTGTACCCGTTTATATCTCAAATTCAGGCTCAAAACTCCGAAAATTCGATATTTTTGGGTCCCAGAAGCAATCTGTACATGCCTACTCAGTGCTAGAATGTTTTTAAAATACAGGCTTAAAACATGCTATAAATCGATATTTTATGTGTCCAAAGTCGATATGTGCATGCATCTTCTGTACCCGTTTATATCTCAAATTCAGGTTGAAAACACCCGAAAATTCCATATTTTTGGGTCCCTTAAGCGATCTGTACATGCATACTCAGTGCTAGAATGTTTTCAAAATATAGGCTCAAAACATGCTAAAAATCGATATTTTAAGTGTCCAAAGTCGATATGTGCATGCATCTTCTGTACCCGTTTATATCTCAAATTCAGGCTCAAAACACCCGAAAATTCGATATTTTTGGGTCCCAAAAGCGATCTGTACATGTCTACTCCGTGTTAGAGTATTTTTAAAATACAGGCCCAAAACATGCTAAAAATCGATATTTTAAGGTCCCAAAGTCGATATGTGCATGCATCTTCTGTACCCGTCTATTACCCAAATTCAGGGTCAAAACACCCGAAAATTCGGTATTTTTGGATCCCAGAAGCGATCTGTACATGCCTACTCCTTGCTAGAATTTTTTCAAGATACAGACCCAAAACATGCTCAAAATCGATATTTTAGGTGCCCAAAGTCGATATGTGCATGCATCTTCTGTACCCGTTCATATCTCAAATTCAGGCTCAGAACACCCTAAAATTCGATTTATTTGGGTTCCAGAAGCGATCTGTACGTGTCTACTTAGTGTTAGAGTATTTTTAAAATACAGGCCCAAAACATGCTCAAAATCGATATTTTGGGTGCCCAAAGTCGATATGTGCATGCATCTTCTGTACCCGTTTATATCTCAAATTCAGACTCAAAACACCCGAATATTCGATATTTTTGGGTCCCAAAAGAAATGTGTACATGTCTACTCCGTGTTAGAGTATTTTTAAAATACAGGCCCAAAACATGCTAAAAATCGATATTTTAAGGTCCCAAAGTCGATATGTGTATGCATCTTCTGTACCCGTCTATTACCCAAATTCAGGTTCAAAACACCCGAAAATTCGATATTTTTGGGTTCCAGAAGCGATCTGTACATGCCTACTTCTTGATAGAATTTTTTAAGATACAATCCCAAGACATGCTCAAAATGGATATCTTAGGTGCAAAAAGTCGATATGTGCATGCATCTTCTGTACCCGTTTATATCTCAAATTCAGGTTGAAAACACCCGAATATTCGATATTTTTGGGTCCCAAAAGAAATGTGTACATGTCTACTCCGTGTTAGAGTATTTTTAAAATACAGGCCCAAAACATGCTAAAAATCGATATTTTAAGGTCCCAAAGTCGATATGTGCATGCATCTTCTGTACCCGTCTATTACCCAAATTCAGGGTCAAAACACCCGAAAATTCGGTATTTTTGGATCCCAGAAGCGATCTGTACATGCCTACTCCTTGCTAGAATTTTTTCAAGATACAGACCCAAAACATGCTCAAAATCGATATTTTAGGTGCCCAAAGTCAATATGTGCATGCATCTTCTGTACCCGTTCATATCTCAAATTCAGGCTCAGAACACCCTAAAATTCGATTTATTTGGGTTCCAGAAGCGATCTGTACGTGTCTACTCAGTGTTAGAGTATTTTTAAAATACAGGCCCAAAACATGCTCAAAATCGATATTTTGGGTGCCCAAAGTCGATATGTGCATGCATCTTCTGTACCCGTTTATATCTCAAATTCAGACTCAAAACACCCGAATATTCGATATTTTTGGGTCCCAAAAGAAATGTGTACATGCATACTCCGTGTTAGAGTATTTTCAAATTACAGGCCTAAAACATGCTGAAAATCGATATTTTAGCTGCCCAAAGTCAATATGTGTATGCATCTTCTGTATCCGTCTATATCCCAAATTCAGGTTCAAAACACCCGAAAATTCGATATTTTTGGGTTCCAGAAGCGATCTGTACATGCCTACTTCTTGATAGAATTTTTTAAGATACAATCCCAAGACATGCTCAAAATGGATGTCTTAGGTGCAAAAAGTCGATATGTGCATGCATCTTCTGTACCCGTTTATATCTCAAATTCAGGTTGAAAACACCCGAAAATTCCATATTTTTGGGTCCCTTAAGCAATCTGTACATGCATACTCAGTGCTAGAATGTTTGTAAAATATAGGCTCAAAACATGCAAAAAATCGATATTTTAAGTGTCCAAAGTCGATATGTGCATACATCTTCTGTACCCGTTTATATCCCAAATTCAGGTTCAAAACACCAGAAAATTCGGTATTTTTGGGTCCCAGAAGCGATCTGTACATATCTACTCAGTGCTAGAATATTTTCAAATTATACGCCGAAAACATACTAAAAATCGATATTTTGGGTGCCAAAGTCAATATGTGCATGCATCTTCTGTATCCGTTTATATCTCAAATTCAAGCTCAAAACACCCGAAAATTCAATATTTTTAGGTCCCAGAAGCGATCTGTACATGCCTACTCCGTGTTAATGTATTTTCAAAATACTGGCCCATAACATGCTCAAAATCGATATTTTAGGTGCAAAAAGTCGATATGTGCATGCATCCTCTTTACCCGTTTATATCCCAAATTCTGGCTCAAAACCCCCGAAAATTCGATATTTCTGGGTCCCAGAAGCGATCTGCACATGCCTGCTCCTTGCTAAAATGTTTTCAAGATACAGACCAAAAACATGTTAAAAATCGATATTTTAAGTGCAAAAAGTCGATATGTGCATGCATCTTCTGTACCCGTTTATATCTCAAATTCAGGCTCATAACTCCGAAAATTCGATATTTTTGTGTCCCAGAAGCAATCTGTACATGCCTACTCAGTGCTAGAATGTTTTTAAAATACAGGCTTAAAACATGCTATAAATCGATATTTTAGGTGTCCAAAGTCGAAATGTGCATGCATCTTCTGTACCTGTTTATATCTAAAATTCAGGCTCAAAACACCCTAAAATTCGATATTTTTGGGTCCCAGAAGCAATCTGTACATGCCTACTCAGTGCTAGAATGTTTTTAAAATACAGGCTTAAAACATGCTATAAATCGATATTTTATGTGTCCAAAGTCGATATGTGCATGCATCTTCTGTACCCGTTTATATCTCAAATTCAGGTTGAAAACACCCGAAAATTCCATATTTTTGGGTCCCTTAAGCGATCTGTACATGCATACTCAGTGCTAGAATGTTTTCAAAATATAGGCTCAAAACATGCTAAAAATCGATATTTTAAGTGTCCAAAGTCGATATGTGCATGCATCTTCTGTACCCGTTTATATCTCAAATTCAGGCTCAAAACACCCGAAAATTCGATATTTTTGGGTCCCAAAAGCGATCTGTACATGTCTACTCCGTGTTAGAGTATTTTTAAAATACAGGCCCAAAACATGCTAAAAATCGATATTTTAAGGTCCCAAAGTCGATATGTGCATGCATCTTCTGTACCCGTCTATTACCCAAATTCAGGGTCAAAACACCCGAAAATTCGGTATTTTTGGATCCCAGAAGCGATCTGTACATGCCTACTCCTTGCTAGAATTTTTTCAAGATACAGACCCAAAACATGCTCAAAATCGATATTTTAGGTGCCCAAAGTCGATATGTGCATGCATCTTCTGTACCCGTTCATATCTCAAATTCAGGCTCAGAACACCCTAAAATTCGATTTATTTGGGTTCCAGAAGCGATCTGTACGTGTCTACTCAGTGTTAGAGTATTTTTAAAATACAGGCCCAAAACATGCTCAAAATCGATATTTTGGGTGCCCAAAGTCGATATGTGCATGCATCTTCTGTACCCGTTTATATCTCAAATTCAGACTCAAAACACCCGAATATTCGATATTTTTGGGTCCCAAAAGAAATGTGTACATGTCTACTCCGTGTTAGAGTATTTTTAAAATACAGGCCCAAAACATGCTAAAAATCGATATTTTAAGGTCCCAAAGTCGATATGTGTATGCATCTTCTGTACCCGTCTATTACCCAAATTCAGGTTCAAAACACCCGAAAATTCGATGTTTTTGGGTTCCAGAAGCGATCTGTACATGCCTACTTCTTGATAGAATTTTTTAAGATACAATCCCAAGACATGCTCAAAATGGATATCTTAGGTGCAAAAAGTCGATATGTGCATGCATCTTCTGTACCCGTTTATATCTCAAATTCAGGTTGAAAACACCCGAATATTCGATATTTTTGGGTCCCAAAAGAAATGTGTACATGTCTACTCCGTGTTAGAGTATTTTTAAAATACAGGCCCAAAACATGCTAAAAATCGATATTTTAAGGTCCCAAAGTCGATATGTGCATGCATCTTCTGTACCCGTCTATTACCCAAATTCAGGGTCAAAACACCCAAAAATTCGGTATTTTTGGATCCCAGAAGCGATCTGTACATGCCTACTCCTTGCTAGAATTTTTTCAAGATACAGACCCAAAACATGCTCAAAATCGATATTTTAGGTGCCCAAAGTCGATATGTGCATGCATCTTCTGTACCCGTTCATATCTCAAATTCAGGCTCAGAACACCCTAAAATTCGATTTATTTGGGTTCCAGAAGCGATCTGCACGTGTCTACTCAGTGTTAGAGTATTTTTAAAATACAGGCCCAAAACATGCTCAAAATCGATATTTTGGGTGCCCAAAGTCGATATGTGCATGCATCTTCTGTACCCGTTTATATCTCAAATTCAGACTCAAAACACCCGAATATTCGAAATTTTTGGGTCCCAAAAGAAATGTGTACATGCATACTCCGTGTTAGAGTATTTTCAAATTACAGGCCTAAAACATGCTGAAAATCGATATTTTAGCTGCCCAAAGTCAATATGTGTATGCATCTTCTGTATCCGTCTATATCCCAAATTCAGGTTCAAAACACCCGAAAATTCGATATTTTTGGGTTCCAGAAGCGATCTGTACATGCCTACTTCTTGATAGAATTTTTTAAGATACAATCCCAAGACATGCTCAAAATGGATATCTTAGGTGCAAAAAGTCGATATGTGCATGCATCTTCTGTACCCGTTTATATCTCAAATTCAGGTTGAAAACACCCGAAAATTCCATATTTTTGGGTCCCTTAAGCAATCTGTACATGCATACTCAGTGCTAGAATGTTTGTAAAATATAGGCTCAAAACATGCTAAAAATCGATATTTTAAATGTCCAAAGTCGATATGTGCATGCATCTTCTGTACCCGTTTATATCCCAAATTCAGGTTCAAAACACCAGAAAATTCGGTATTTTTGGGTCCCAGAAGCGATCTGTACATACCTACTCAGTGCTAGAATATTTTCAAATTATACGCCGAAAACATACTAAAAATCGATATTTTGGGTGCCAAAGTCAATATGTGCATGCATCTTCTGTATCCGTTTATATCTCAAATTCAAGCTCAAAACACCCGAAAATTCAATATTTTTAGGTCCCAGAAGCGATCTGTACATGCCTACTCCGTGTTAATGTATTTTCAAAATACAGGCCCATAACATGCTCAAAATCGATATTTTAGGTGCAAAAAGTCGATATGTGCATGCATCCTCTTTACCCGTTTATATCCCAAATTCTGGCTCAAAACCCCCGAAAATTCGATATTTCTGGGTCCCAGAAGCGATCTGCACATGCCTGCTCCTTGCTAAAATGTTTTCAAGATACAGACCAAAAACATGTTAAAAATCGATATTTTAAGTGCAAAAAGTCGATATGTGCATGCATCTTCTGTACCCGTTTATATCTCAAATTCAGGCTCATAACTCCGAAAATTCGATATTTTTGTGTCCCAGAAGCAATCTGTACATGCCTACTCAGTGCTAGAATGTTTTTAAAATACAGGCTTAAAACATGCTATAAATCGATATTTTAGGTGTCCAAAGTCGAAATGTGCATGCATCTTCTGTACCTGTTTATATCTAAAATTCAGGCTCAAAACACCCTAAAATTCGATATTTTTGGGTCCCAAAAGCGATTTGTACATGTCTACACCGTGCTATAGTATTTTCTAAATACAGGCCCAAAACATGCTCAAAATCGATATTTTAGGTGCCCAAAGTCGATATGTGCATGCATCTTCTGTACCCGTTTATATCTCAAATTAAGGCTCAAAACACCCGAAAATTCAATATTTTTGGGTCCCAGAAGCGATCTGTACGTGCATACTACGTGTTAGAGTGTTTTTAAAATACAGGCCCAAAACATGCTGAAAATCGATATTTTATGTGACCAAAGTCAATATGTGTATGTATCTTCTGTACACGTGTATATCCCTAATTCAAGTTCAAAATACCAGAAAATTCGATATTTTTGGGTCCCAAAAGCGATCTGTACATGCCTACTCCTTGCTAGAATGTTTTCAAGATACAGACCCCAAACATGCTCAAAATCGATATTTTAAGTGCAAAAAGTCGATATGTGCATGCATCTTCTGTACCCGTTTATATCTCAAATTCAGGCTCAAAACTCCGAAAATTCGATATTTTTGGGTCCCAGAAGCAATCTGTACATGCCTACTCAGTGCTAGAATGTTTTTAAAATACAGGCTTAAAACATGCTATAAATCGATATTTTAGGTGTCCAAAGTCGATATGTGCATGCATCTTCTGTACCCGTCTATTACCCAAATTCAGGGTCAAAACACCAGAAAAGTCGGTATTTTTGGATCCCAGAAGCGATCTGTACATGCCTACTCCTTGCTAGAATTTTTTCAAGATACAGACCCAAAACATGCTCAAAATCGATATTTTAGGTGCCCAAAGTCGATATGTGCATGCATCTTCTGTACGCGTTCATATCTCAAATTCAGGCTCAGAACACCCTAAAATTCGATTTATTTGGGTTCCAGAAGCGATCTGTACGTGTCTACTCAGTGTTAGAGTATTTTTAAAATACAGGCCCAAAACATGCTCAAAATCGATATTTTGGGTGCCCAAAGTCGATATGTGCATGCATCTTCTGTACCCGTTTATATCTCAAATTCAGACTCAAAACACCCGAATATTCGATATTTTTGGGTCCCAAAAGAAATGTGTACATGCATACTCCGTGTTAGAGTATTTTCAAATTACAGGCCTAAAACATGCTGAAAATCGATATTTTAGCTGCCCAAAGTCAATATGTGTATGCATCTTCTGTATCCGTCTATATCCTAAATTCTGGTTCAAAACACCCGAAAATTCGATATTTTTGGGTCCCAGAAGCGATCTGTACATGCCTACTTCTTGATAGAATTTTTTAAGATACAATCCCAAGACATGCTCAAAATGGATATCTTAGGTGCAAAAAGTCGATATGTGCATGCATCTTCTGTACCCGTTTATATCTCAAATTCAGGTTGAAAACACCTGAAAATTCCATATTTTTTGGTCCCTTAAGCAATCTGTACAGGCATACTCAGTGCTAGAATGTTTGTAAAATATAGGCTCAAAACATGCTAAAAATCGATATTTTAAGTGTCCAAAGTCGATATGTGCATGCATCTTCTGTACCCGTTTATATCTCAAATTCAGGCTCAAAACACCCGAAAATTCGATATTTTTAGGTCCCAAAAGCGATCGGTACATGTCTACTCCGTGTTAGAGTATTTTTAAAATACAGGCCCAAAACATGCTAAAAATCGATATTTTAAGTGCCCTAAGTCGATATGTGCATGCATCTTCTGTACCCGTTTATATCTCAAATTCAGGCTCAAAACACCCGAAAATTTCATATTTTTGGGTCCCAAAAGCAATCTGTACATGCCTACTCTTTGCTAGAATGTTTTCAAGATACAGACCAAAAACATGCTCAAAATCGATATTTTAAGTGCAAAAAGTCGATACGTGCATGCATCTTCTGTACCCGTTTATATCTTAAATTCAGGCTCAAAACTCCGAAAATTCGATATTTTTGGGTCCCTTAAGCAATCTGCACATGCCTACTCAGTGCTAGAATGTTTTTAAAATACAGGCTTAAAACATGCTATAAATCGATATTTTAGGTGTCCAAAGTCGTTAAGTGCATGCATCTTCTGTACCAGTTTATATCTCAAATTCAGGCTCAAAACACCCGAAAAATCGATATTTTTGTGTCCCAGAAACGATCTGTACATGCCTACTCCGTGTTAGAGTATTTTCAAATTACCGGTCCAAAACATGCTCAAAATCGATATTTTAGGTGCCCAAAGTCGATATGTACATGCATCTTCTGTATCCGTTTATATCACAAATTCAGACTCAAAACACCCGAAAATACGATATTTTTGGGTCCCAGAAGCGATCTGTACATGCCTACTCCGTGTTAATGTATTTTCAAAATACAGGCCCAAAACATGCTGAAAATCTATATATTAGGTGCCCAAAGTCAATATGAGTATGCATCTTCTGTACCCGTCTATATCCCAAATTCAGGTTCAAAACACCCGAAAATTCGGTATTTTTGGGTCCCAAAAGCAGTCTGTACATGCCTACTCTTTGCTAGAATGTTTTCAAGATACAGACCAAAAACATGCTCAAAATCGATATTTTAGGTGCCCAAAGTCGATATGTGCATGCATCCTCTGTACCCGGTTATATCCCAAATTCTGGATTCAAAACCCCCGAAAATTCGATATTTTTGGGTCCGAGAAGCGATCTGTACATGCCTACTCAGTGCTAGAATATTTTCAAAATACAGGCCCAAAACATGCTCAAAATCGATATTTTAGGTGCCCAAAGTCGATATGTGCATGCATCTTCTGTATCCGTCTATATCCTAAATTCAGGTTCAAAACACCCGAAAATTCGATATTTTTGGGTCCCAGAAGCGATTTGTACATGCCTACTTCTTGATAGAATTTTTTAAGATACAAACCCAAAACATGCTCAAAATCGATATTTTAGGTGCAAAAAGTCGATATGTGCATGCATCTTCTATACCCGTTTATATCTCAAATTCAGGCTCAAAGCACCCGAAAATTCCATATTTTAGGGTCCCTTAAGCGATCTGTACATGCATACTCAGTGCTAGTATGTTTGTAAAATATAGGCTCAAAACATGCTAAAAATCGATATTTTAGGTGTCCAAAGTCGATATGTGCATGCATCTTCTGTATCCGTTTATATCTCAAATTCAGGCTCAAAACACCCGAAAATTCGATATTTTTGGGTCCCAAAAGCGATCTGTACATGTCTACTCCGTGTTAGAGTATTTTTAAAATACAGGCCCAAAATATGCTAAAAATCGATATTTTAGGTGCCCAAAGTCGATATGTGCATGCATCTTCTGTACCCGTTTATATCTCAAATTCAGGCTCAAAACACCCGGAAATACCATATTTTTGGGTCCCAGAAGCAATCTGTACGTGCATACTCCGTGTTAGAGTGTTTTTAAAATACAGGCCCAAAACATGCTGAAAATCGATATTTTATGTGCCCAAAGTCAATATGTGTAAGCATCTTCTGTACACGTGTATATCCCTAATTCAAGTTCAAAACACCCGAAAATTCGATATTGTTGTGTCCCAAAAGCGATCTGTACATGCCTACTCCTTGCTAGAATGTTTTCAAGATACAGACCAAAAACATGCGCAAAATCGATATTTTAAGTGCAAAAAGTCGATATGTGCATGCATCTTCTGTACCCGTTTATATCTCAAATTCAGGCTCAAAACTCCGAAAATTCGATATTTTTGGGTCCCCGAAGCCATCTGTTCATGCCTACTCCGTGTTAGAGTATTTTCAAAATACAGGCCCAAAACATGCTCAAAATCGATATTTTAGGTGCCCAAAGTCGATATGTGCATGCATCTTCTGTATCCGTCTATATCCTAAATTCAGGTTCAAAACACCCGAAAATTCGATATTTTTGGGTCCCAGAAGCGATTTGTACATGCCTACTTCTTGATAGAATTTTTTAAGATACAAACCCAAAACATGCTCAAAATCGATATTTTAGGTGCAAAAAGTCGATATGTGCATGCATCTTCTGTACCCGTTTATATCTCAAATTCAGGCTCAAAGCACCCGAAAATTCCATATTTTAGGGTCCCTTAAGCGATCTGTACATGCATACTCAGTGCTAGAATGTTTGTAAAATATAGGCTCAAAACATGCTAAAAATCGATATTTTAAGTGTCCAAAGTCGATATGTGCATGCATCTTCTGTATCCGTTTATATCTCAAATTCAGGCTCAAAACACCCTAAAATTCGATATTTTTGGGTCCCAAAAGCGATCTGTACATGTCTACTCCGTGTTAGAGTATTTTTAAAATACAGGCCCAAAACATGCTAAAAATCGATATTTTAGGTGCCCAAAGTCGATATGTGCATGCATCTTCTGTACCCGTTTATATCTCAAATTCAGGCTCAAAACACCCGAAAATACCATATTTTTGGGTCCCAGAAGCAATCTGTACGTGCATACTCCGTGTTAGAGTGTCTTTAAAATACAGGCCCAAAACATGCTGAAAATCGATATTTTATGTGCCCAAAGTCAATATGTGTAAGCATCTTCTGTATACGTGTATATCCCTAATTCAAGTTCAAAACACCCGAAAATTCGATATTTTTGTGTCCCAAAAGCGATCTGTACATGCCTACTCAGTGCTAGAATGTTTTTAAAATACAGGCTTAAAACATGCTATAAATCGATATTTTAGGTGTCCAAAGTCGATATGTGCATGCATCTTCTGTACCCGTTTATATCTCAAATTCAGGCTCAAAACACCCGAAAATTCGATATTTTTGTGTCCCAGAAACGATCTGTACATGCCTACTCCGTGTTAGAGTATTTTCAAAATACAAGCCCAAAACATGCTCAAAATCTATATATTAGGTGCCCAAAGTCAATATGAGTATGCATCTTCTGTACCCGTCTATATCCCAAATTCAGGTTCAAAACACCAGAAAATTCAGTATTTTTGGGTCCCAGAAGCGATCTGTACATGCCTACTCCTTGCTAGAATTTTTTCAAGATACAGACCCAAAACATGCTCAAAATCGATATTTTAGGTGCAAAAAGTCGATATGTGCATGCATCCACTGTACAAGGTTATATCCCAAATTCAGGCTCAAAACCCCCGAAAATTCGATATTTTTGGGTCCCAGAAGTGATCTGTACATGCTGACTCAGTGCTAGAATATTTTCAAATTATACGCAGAAAACATACTAAAAATCGATATTTTGGGTGCTAAAGTCGATATGAGCATGCATCTTCTGTACCTGTTTATATCTCAAATTCAGGCTCAAAACACCCAAAAAAATCTATATTTTTGTGTCCCAGATGGGATTTGTACATGTCTACACCGTGCTATAGTATTTTCAAAAGACAGGCCCAAAACATGCTCAAAATCGATATTTTATGTGCCCAAAGTCAATATGTGTAAGCATCTTCTGTACACGTGTATATCCCTAATTCAAGTTTAAAACACCCGAAAATTCGATATTTTTGTGTCCCAAAAGCGATCTGTACATGCCTACTCAGTGCTAGAATGTTTTTAAAATACAGGCTTAAAACATGCTATAAATCGATATTTTAGGTGTCCAAAGTCGATATGTGCATGCATCTTCTGTACCCGTTTATATCTCAAATTCAGACTCAAAACAACCGAATATTCGATATTTTTGTGTCCCAGAAGCGATCTGTACATGCCTACTCCGTGTTAGAGTATTTTCAAATTACAGGCCCAAAACATACTCAAAATTGATATTTTATGTGCCCAAAGTCAAAATGTGTATGCATCTTCTGTACACGTGTATATCCCTAATTCAGGTTCAAAACACCAGAAAATTCGATTTTTTTGGGTCCCAGAAGCGATCTGTACATGCCTACTCCTTGCTAGAATGTTTTCAAGATACAGACTCAAAACATGTTAAAAATCGATATTTTAAGTGCAAAAAGTCGATATGTGCATGCATCTTCTGTACCCGTTTATATCTCAAATTCAGGCTCAAAACTCCGAAAATTCGATATTTTTTGGTCCCTTAAGCAATCTGCACATGCCTACTCAGTGCTAGAATGTTTTTAAAATACAGGCTTAAAACATGCTATAAATCGATATTTTAGGTGTCGAAAGTCGATATGTGCATGCATCTTCTGAACCCGTTTATATCTCAAATTCAGGCTCAAAACACCCAAAAAATCGATATTTTTGTGTACCACAAGCGATCTGTACATGCCTACTCCGTGTTAGATTATTTTTAAAATACAGGCCCAAAACATGTTAAAAATCGATATTTTAGGTGCCCAAAGTCGATATTTGCATGCATCTTCTGAATCCGTTTATATCTCATATTCAGGCTCAAAACCCCCGAAAATTCGATATTTTTGGGTCCCAGAAGCGATCTGTACATGCCTACTCCGTGTTAATGTATTTTCAAAATACACTCCCAAAACATGCTGAAAATCGATATTTTAGGTGCCCAAAGTCAATATGTGTATGCATCTTCTGTACCCGTTTATATCCCAAATTCAGGTTCAAAACACCAGAAAATTCGGTATTTTTGGGTCCCAGAAGCGATCTGTACATGCCTACTCCTTGCTAGAATTTTTTCAAGATACAGACCCAAAACATGCTCAAAATCGATATTTTAGGTGCAAAAAAGTCGATATGTGCATGCATCTTCTGTACCCGTTTATATCTCAAATTCAGGCTCAAAACACCCAAAAAATCGATATTTTTGTGTCCCAGAAGCGATCTGTACATGTCTACACCGTGTATAGTATTTTCAAAATACAGGCCCAAAACATGCTCAAAATCGATATTTTAGGTGCCCAAAGTCGATATGTGCATGCACCTTCTGTACCAGTTCATATCTCAAATTCAGGCTCAGAACACCCTAAAATTCGATTTATTTGGGTTCCAGAAGCGATCTGTACGTGTCTACTCAGTGTTAGAGTATTTTTAAAAATACAGGCCCAAAACATGCTTAAAATCGATATTTTAGGTGCCCAAAGTCGATATGTGCATGCATCTTCTTTACCCGTTTATATCTCAAATTCAGACTCAAAACACCCGAATATTCGATATTTTTGGGTCCCAAAAGCAATGTGTACATGCATACTCCGTGTTAGAGTATTTTCAAAGTACAGGCCTAAAACTTGCTGAAAATCGATATTTTAGCTGCCCAAAGTCAATATGTGTATGCATCTTCTGTACCAGTCTATATCCCAAATTCAGGTTCAAAACACTCTAAAATACGATATTGTTGGGTCCCAGAAGCAATCTGTACATGCCTACTTCTTGCTAGAATTTGTTCAAGATACAGACCCAAAACATGCTCAAAATCGATATTTTAAATGCAAAAAGTCGATATGTGCATGCATCTACTGTACCCGTTTATATCTCAAATTCAGGCTCAAAACACCCGAAAATTCGATATATTTGGGTCCCTGAAGCGATCTGTACATGCCTACTCCGTGTTAGAGTATTTTCAAAATACAGGCCCAAAACATGCTCAAAATCGATATTTTAGGTGCCCAAAGTCGATATGTGCATGCATCTTCTGTATCCGTCTATATCCCAAATTCAGGTTCAAAAAACCCGAAAATTCAATATTTTTGGGTCCCAGAAGCGATCTGTACATGCGTACTCCTTGCTAGAATTTTTTCAAGTTACAGACCCAAAACATGCTCAAAATCGATATTTTAGGTGCAAAAAGTCGATATGTGCATGCATCCTCTGTACCCGGTTATATTCCAAATTCTGGCTCAAAACCCCCGAAAATTCGATATTTTTGGGTCCCAGAAGCGATCTGTAAATGCCTACTCATTGCTAGAATATTTTCAAATTATACACCGAAAACATACTAAAAATCGATATTTTGGGTGCCAAAGTCGATATGTGCATGCATCTTCTGTACCCGTTTATATCTCAAATTCAGGCTCAAAACACCCAAAAAATCGATATTTTTGTGTCCCTGATGCGATATGTACATGTCTACACCGTGCTATAGTATTTTCAAAATACAGGCCCAAAACATGCTAAAAATCGATATTTTAGGTGCTCAAAGTCGATATGTGCATGCATCTTCTGTACCCGTTCATATCTCAAATTCAGGCTCAGAACACCCTAAAATTCGATTTATTTGGGTTCCAGAAGCGATCTGTACGTGTCTACTCAGTGTTAGAGTATTTTAAAAATACAGGCCCAAAACATGCTCAAAATCGATATTTTGGGTGCCCAAAGTCGATATGTGCATCCATCTTCTGTACCAGTTTATATCTCAAATTCAGACTCAAAACACCCGAATATTCGATATTTTTGGGTCATAAAAGCAATGTGTACATGCATACTCCGTGTTAGAGTATTTTCAAATTACAGGCCTAAAACATGCTGAAAATCGATATTTTAGCTGCCCAAAGTCAATATGTGTATGCATCTTCTGTAACCGTCTATATCCCAAATTCAGGTACAAAACACTCGAAAATTCGATATTTTTGTGTCCCAGAAGCGATCTGTACATGCCTACTCCTTGCTAGAATGTTTTCAAGATACAGACCAAAAACATGCTCAAAATCGATATTTTAGGTGTCCAAAGTCGATAAGTGCATGCATCTTCTGTACCCGTTTATATCTCAAATTCAGGCTCAAAACACCCGAAAATTCCATATTTTTGGGTCCCTTAAGCGATCTGTACATGCATACTCAGTGTTAGAATGTTTTCAAAATATAGGCTCAAAACATGCTAAAAATCGATATTTTAGGTGTCCAAAGTCGATATGTGCATGCATCTTCTGTACCCGTTTATATCTCAAATTCAGGCTCAAAACACCCGAAAATTCGATATTTTGGGGTCCCAAAAGCGATCTGTACGTGCATACTCCGTGTTAGAGTGTTTTTAAAATACAGGCCTAAAACATGCTCAAAATCGATATTTTAGGTGCCCAAAGTCGATATGTGCATGCATCTTTTGTACCCGTTTATATCTCAAATTCAGGCTCAAAACACCCGAAAATTCCATATTTTTGGGTCCCAGAAGCAATCTGTACTTGCATACTCCGTGTTAGAGTGTTTTTAAAATACAGGCCCAAAACATGCTGAAAATCGATATTTTATGTGCCCAAAGTCAATATGTGTAAGCATCTTCTGTACACGTGTATATCCCTAATTCAAGTTCAAAACACCCGAAAATTCGATATTTTTGGGTTCCAAAAGCGATCTGTACATGCCTACTCCTTGCTAGAATGTTTTCAAGATACAGACCAAAAACATGCTCAAAATCGATATTTTAGGTGTCCAAAGTCGATAAGTGCATGCATCTTCCGTACCCGTTTATATCTCAAATTCAGGCTCAAAACACACGAAAATTTCATATTTTTGGGTTCCAGAAGCAATCTGTACGTGCATTCTCCGTGTTAGAGTATTTTTAATATACAGGCCCAAAACATGCTAAAAATCGATATTTTAGGTGCCCAAAGTCGATATGTGCATGCATCTTCTGTATCCGTTTATATCTCAAATTCAGGCTCAAAACACCCGAAAATTCGATATTTTTGGGTCCCAAAAGCGATCTGTACATGTCTACTCCGTGTTAGAGTATTTTTAAAATACACGCCCAAAACATGCTAAAAATCGATATTTTAGGTGCCCAAAGTCGATATGTGCATTCATCTTCTGTACCCGTTTATATCTCAAATTCAGGGTCAAAACACCAGAGAATTCCATATTTTTGGGTCCCAGAAGCAATCTGTACTTGCATACTCCGTGTTAGAGTGTTTTTAAAATACAGGCCCAAAACATGCTGAAAATCGATATTTTATGTGCCCAAAGTCAATATGTGTAAGCATCTTCTGTACACGTGTATATCCCTAATTCAAGTTCAAAACACCCGAAAATTCGATATTTTTGGGTTCCAAAAGCGATCTGTACATGCCTACTCCTTGCTAGAATGTTTTCAAGATACAGACCAAAAACATGCTCAAAATCGATATTTTAGGTGTCCAAAGTCGATAAGTGCATGCATCTTCTGTACCCGTTTATATCTCAAATTCATTCTCAAAACACCCGAAAATTCCATATTTTTGGGTCCCAGAAGCAATCTGTACGTGCATACTCCGTGTTAGAGTATTTTTAAAATACAGGCCCAAAACATGCTAAAAATCGATATTTTAGGTGCCCAAAGTCGATATGTGCATGCATCTTCTGTATCCGTTTATATCTCAAATTCAGGCTCAAAACCCCCCGAAAATTCCATATTTTTGGGTCCCAGAAGCAATCTGTACGTGCATACTCCGTGTTAGAGTGTTTTTAAAATACAGGCCCAAAACATACTGAAAATCGATATTTTATGTGCCCAAAGTCAATATGTGTAAGCATCTTCTGTACCCGTTTGTATCTCAAATTCAGGCTCAAAAACTCCGAAAATTCGATATTTTGGGGTCCCTTAAGCAATCTGCACATGCCTACTCAGTGCTAGAATGTTTTTAAAATACAGGCTTAAAACATGCTATAAATCGATATTTTAGGTGCCCAAAGTCGATAAGTGCATGCATCTTCTGTACCCGTTTATATCTCAAATTCAGGCTCAAAACACCCGAAAAATCGATATTTTTGTGTCCCAGAAACGATCTGTACGTGCCTACTCAGTGCTAGAATATTTTCAAATTATACGCTGAAAACATACTAAAAATCGATATTTTGGGTGCCAAAGTCGATATGTGCATGCATCTTCTGTACCCGTTTATATCTCAAATTCAGGCGCAAAACACCCCAAAAAATCGATATTTTTGTGTCCCAGAAGCGATTTGTACATGTCTACACCGTGCTATAGTATTTTTAAAATACAGGCCCAAAACATGCTCAAAATCGATATTTTAGGTGCCCAAAGTCGATATGTGCATGCATCTTCTGTACCCGTTCATATCTCAAATTCAGGCTCAGAACACCCTAAAATTCGATTTATTTGGGTTCCAGAAGCGATCTGTACGTGTCTACTCAGTGTTAGAGTATTTTAAAAATACAGGCCCAAAACATGCTCAAAATCGATATTTTGGGTGCCCAAAGTCGATATGTGCATGCATCTTCTGTACCCGTTTATATCTCAAATTCAGACTCAAAACACCCGAATATTCATATTTTTGGGTCTCAAAAGCAATGTGTACATGCATACTCCGTGTTAGAGTATTTTTAAAATACAGGCCAAAAACATGCTGAAAATCGATATTTTAGCTGCCCAAAGTCAATATGTGTATGTATCTTCTGTACCCGTCTATATCCCAAATTCAGGTTCAAAACACTCGAAAATTCGATATTTTTGGGTCCCAGAAGCAATATGTACATGCCTACTTCTTGCTAGAATGTTTTCAAGATACAGACCCAAAACATGCTCAAAATCGATATTTTAGGTGCAAAAAGTCGAAATGTACATGCATCTGCTGTACCCGTTTATATCTCAAATTCAGGCTCAAAACACCCGAAAATTCGATATTTTTGGGTCCCCGAAGCGATCTGTACATGCCTACTTTGTGTTAGAGTATTTTCAAAATACAGGCCCAAAACATGCTCAAAATCGATATTTTATGTGCCCAAAGTCGATATGTGCATGCATCTTCTGTATCCGTCTATATCCCAAATTCAGGTTCAAAACTCCCGAAAATTCTATATTTTTGGGTCCCAGAAGCGACCTGTACATGCCTACTCCTTGCTAGAATTTTTTAAGATACAGACCCAAAACATGCTCAAAATCGATATTTTAGGTGCAAAAAGTCGAAATGTGCATGCATCTTCTGTACCCGTTTATATCTCAAATTCAGGCTTAAAACACCCGAAAATTCCATATTTTTGGGTCCCTTAAGTGATCTGTACATGCATACTCAGTGCTAGAATGTTTTCAAAATATAGGCTCAAAACATGCTAAAAATCGATATTTTAGGTGTCCAAAGTCTATATGTGCATGCATTATCTGTACCTGTTTATATCTCAAATTCAGGCTCAAAACTCCGAAAATTCGATTTTTTTGGGTCCCTTAAGCAATCTGCACATGCCTACTCAGTGCTAGAATGTTTTTAAAATACAGGCTTAAAACATGCTATAAATCGATATTTTATGTGTCCAAAGTCGATATATACATGAATCTTCTGAACCCGTTTATATCACAAATTCAGGCTCAAAACACCCAAAAAAACGATATTTTTGTGTCCCAGAAACGATCTGTACATGCCTACTCCATGTTAGAGTATTTTCAAAATACAGGCCCAAAACATGCTCAAAATCGATATTTTAGGTGCCCAAAGTCGATATGTGCATGAATCTTCTGTATCCGTTTATATCAAAAATTCAGGCTCAAAACACCCGAAAATTCGATATTTTTGGGTCCCAGAAGCGATCTGTACATGCCTACTCCGTGTTAATGTATTTTCAAAATACATGCCAAAAACATTCCTGAAAATCTATATTTTAGGTGCCCAAAGTCAATATGTGTATGCATCTTCTGTACCCGTCTATATCCCAAATTCAGGTTCAAAACAACAGAAAATTCGTTTTTTTTTGGTCCCAGAAGCGATCTGTACATGCCTACTCCTTGCTTGAATTTTTTCAAGATACAGACCCAAAACATGCTCAAAATCGATATTTTAGGTGCAAAAAGTCGATATGTGCATGCATCTTCTGAATCCGTTTATATCTCATATTCAGGCTTAAAACACCCGAAAATTCGATATTTTTGGGTCCCAGAAGCGATCTGCACATGCCTACTCCGTGTTAATGTATTTTCAAAATACAGGCCCAAAACATGCTGAAAATCTATATTTTAGGTGCCCAAAGTCAATATTTGTATGCATCTTCTGTACCCGTTCATATCTCAAATTCAGGCTCAGAACACCCTAAAATTCGATTTATTTGGGTTCCAGAAGCGATCTGTACGTGTCTACTCAGTGTTAGAGTATTTTTTTAAAATACAGGCCCAAAACATGCTTAAAATCAATATTTTGGGGGCCCAAAGTCGATATGTGCATGCATCTTTTGTACCCGTTTATATCTCAAATTCAGACTTAAAACAACCGAATATTCGATATTTTTGTGTCCCAGAAGCGATCTGTACATGCCTACTCCGTGTTAGAGTATTTTCAAAATACAGGCCCAAAACATGGTCAAAATCGATATTTTATGTGCCCAAAGTCAAAATGTGTATGCATCTTCTGTACACGTGTATATCCCTAATTCAGGTTCAAAACACCAGAAAAATCGATTTTTTTGGGTCCCAGAAGCGATCTGTACATGCCTAGTCAGTGCTAGAATGTTTTTAAAATACAGGCTTAAAACATGCTATAAATCGAAATTTTAGGTGTCCAAAGTCGATATGTGCATTCATCTTCTGTACCCGTTTATATCTCAAATTCAGGCTCAAAACACCCGAAAATTCGATATTTTTGGGTCCCAGAAGCGATCTGTACGTGCACAATCCGTGTTAGAGTGTTTTTAAAATACAGGCCCAAAACATGCTAAAAAACTATATTTTATGTGCCCAAAGTCAAAATGTGTATGCATCTTCTGTACACGTGTATATCCCTAATTCAGGTTCAAAACACCAGAAAATTCGATTTTTTTGGGTCCCAGAAGCGATCTGTACATGCCTACTCCTTGCTAGAATGTTTTCAAGATACAGACCCAAAACATGTTAAAAATCGATATTTTAAGTGCAAAAAGTCGATATGTGCATGCATTATCTGTACCTGTTTATATCTCAAATTCAGGCTCAAAACACCCAAAAAAACGATATTTTTGTGTCCCAGAAGCGATCTGTACGTGCACAATCCGTGTTAGAGTGTTTTTAAAATACAGGCCCAAAACATGCTAAAAAACGATATTTTATGTGCCCAAAGTCAAAATGTGTATGCATCTTCTGAACCCGTTTATATCTCAAATTCAGGCTCAAAACACCCAAAAAAACGATATTTTTGTGTCCCAGAAACGATCTGTACATGCCTACTCCTTGTTAGAGTATTTTCAAAATACAGGCCCAAAACATGTTAAAAATCGATATTTTAGGTGCCCAAAGTCGATATGTGCATGCATCTTCTGTACCCGTTTATATCTCAAATTCAGAATCAAAACACCCGAATATTCGATATTTTGAGGTCCTAGAAGCAATGTGTACATGCATACTCCGTGTTAGAGTATTTTCAAAGTACAGGCCTAAAACATGCTGAAAATCGATATTTTAGATGCCCAAAGTCAATATGTGTATGCATCTTCTGTACCCGTCTATATCCCAAATTCAGGTTTAAAACACCCGAAAATTCGATATTTTTGTGTCCCAGAAGCGATCTGTACATGCCTACTCCGTGTTAGAGTATTTTCAAAATACAGGCCCAAAACATGCTGAAAATCGATATTTTAGGTGCCCAAATTTAATATGTGCATGCATCTTCTGTACCCGTTTATATCTCAAATTCAGGTTTAAAAACACCCGAAAAATCGGTATTTTTGGGTCCCAGAAGCGATCTGTACATGCCTACTCAGATACAGGCCCAAAACATGCTGAAAATCGATATTTTAGGTGCCCAAAGTCAATATGTGTATGCATCTTCTGCACCCGTTTATATCTCAAATTCAACCTCAAAACACCCGAAAATTCGATATATTTGGGTCCCAGAAGCGATCTGTACATCCCTACTCAGTGCTAGAATGTTTTCAAAATATAGGCTCAAAACATACTAAAAATCGATATTTTAATTGTCCAAAGTCGATATGTGAATGCATCTTCTGTACCCGTTTATATCTCAAATTAAGGCTCAAAACACCCGAAAATTCGGTATTTTTGGGTCCTAGAAGCGATCTGTACATGCCTACTTCTAGTTAGAATGATTCCAAAATACAGACCCAAAACATGCTCAAAATCGATATTTTAGGTGCCCAAAAGTCGATATGTGCATGCATCTTCTGTACCCGTTTATATCTCAAATTCAGGCTCAAAACACCCGAAAATTCGATATTTTGGGGTCCCAGAAGCGATCTGTACATGCCTACGCAGTGCTAGAATATTTTCAAAATTCAGGCCCAAAACATGCTAAAAATCGATATTTTAGGTGCCCAAAGTCGATATGTGGATGCATCTTCGGCACCCGTTTATATCTCAAATTCAGGCTCAAAAAACCCGAAAATTCGATATTTTGGTGCCCCAGAAGCGATCTGTACATGCCTACTCAGTGCTAGAATGTTTTCAAAATATAGGCCCAAAACATGCTAAAAATCGATATTTGAGGTGCCCAATGTCAATATCTCAAATTCAGGCCCAAAACACCCGAAAATTCAATATTTTTGTGTCCCAGAAGCGATCTGTACATGCTCACTCTGTGCTAGAATATTTTTATAAAATATAGGCCTAAAACATGCTGGAAATCATTTTTTTTGTGTGAAGAAAGTCGATATGTGCATGCATCTTCTGTACCCGTATATATCCCAAATTCATTCTCAAAACACCAGAAAATTCGGTTTTTTTGGGTCTTAGAAGCGCTCTGTACTTGCTAACCCAGTGCTAGATTAAATTCAAAATATATGGCCAAAACATACTAAAAATCGATATTTTAGGTGCCCAAAAGTCGATACGTGCATGCATCTTCTGTACCCGTTTATATCCCAAATTCAGTCTCAAAACACCTGAAAATTCGATATTTTTGGATCCCAGAAGCAATCTCCACATGCATAGTCAGTGCTAGAATATTTTCAAAATACAAGCCCAAAACATGCTTAAAATCGTTAATATAGGTGATCAAAGTCGATATCTGCATGCATCTTCTGTTCCCGTTTATATCCCAAATTCAGGCTAAAAACACCTGAAAATTTAATTTTTTTGGGTCCCAGAAGCGATCTGTACATGCCTACTTTGTGTTAGAATATTTTCAAAATACAGGCCCAAAATAAGCTGAAAATCGATATTTTATGTGCCCAAAGTTGATATGTGCATGCATCTTCTGTATCCGTCTATATCCCAAATTCAGGTTCAAAACTCCCGAAAATTCGATATTTTTGGGTCCCAGAAGCGATCTGTACATGCCTACTCCTTGCTAGAATTTTTTAAGATACAGACCCAAAACATGCTCAAAATCGATATTTTAGGTGCAAAAAGTCGAAATGTGCATGCATCTTCTGTACCCGTTTATATCTCAAATTCAGGCTTAAAACACCCGAAAATTCCATATTTTTGGGTCCCTTAAGTGATCTGTACATGCATACTCAGTGCTAGAATGTTTTCAAAATATAGGCTCAAAACATGCTAAAAATCGATATTTTAGGTGTCCAAAGTCTATATGTGCATGCATTATCTGTACCTGTTTATATCTCAAATTCAGGCTCAAAACTCCGAAAATTCGATTTTTTTGGGTCCCTTAAGCAATCTGCACATGCCTACTCAGTGCTAGAATGTTTTTAAAATACAGGCTTAAAACATGCTATAAATCGATATTTTATGTGTCCAAAGTCGATATATACATGAATCTTCTGAACCCGTTTATATCACAAATTCAGGCTCAAAACACCCAAAAAAACGATATTTTTGTGTCCCAGAAACGATCTGTACATGCCTACTCCATGTTAGAGTATTTTCAAAATACAGGCCCAAAACATGCTCAAAATCGATATTTTAGGTGCCCAAAGTCGATATGTGCATGAATCTTCTGTATCCGTTTATATCAAAAATTCAGGCTCAAAACACCCGAAAATTCGATATTTTTGGGTCCCAGAAGCGATCTGTACATGCCTACTCCGTGTTAATGTATTTTCAAAATACATGCCAAAAACATTCCTGAAAATCTATATTTTAGGTGCCCAAAGTCAATATGTGTATGCATCTTCTGTACCCGTCTATATCCCAAATTCAGGTTCAAAACACCAGAAAATTCGTTTTTTTTTTGGTCCCAGAAGCGATCTGTACATGCCTACTCCTTGCTTGAATTTTTTCAAGATACAGACCCAAAACATGCTCAAAATCGATATTTTAGGTGCAAAAAGTCGATATGTGCATGCATCTTCTGAATCCGTTTATATCTCATATTCAGGCTTAAAACACCCGAAAATTCGATATTTTTGGGTCCCAGAAGCGATCTGCACATGCCTACTCCGTGTTAATGTATTTTCAAAGTACAGGCCCAAAACATGCTGAAAATCTATATTTTAGGTGCCCAAAGTCAATATTTGTATGCATCTTCTGTACCCGTTCATATCTCAAATTCAGGCTCAGAACACCCTAAAATTCGATTTATTTGGGTTCCAGAAGCGATCTGTACGTGTCTACTCAGTGTTAGAGTATTTTTTAAAATACAGGCCCAAAACATGCTTAAAATCAATATTTTGGGGGCCCAAAGTCGATATGTGCATGCATCTTTTGTACGCGTTTATATCTCAAATTCAGACTTAAAACAACCGAATATTCGATATTTTTGTGTCCCAGAAGCGATCTGTACATGCCTACTCCGTGTTAGAGTATTTTCAAAATACAGGCCCAAAACATGGTCAAAATCGATATTTTATGTGCCCAAAGTCAAAATGTGTATGCATCTTCTGTACACGTGTATATCCCTAATTCAGGTTCAAAACACCAGAAAAATCGATTTTTTTGGGTCCCAGAAGCGATCTGTACATGCCTAGTCAGTGCTAGAATGTTTTTAAAATACAGGCTTAAAACATGCTATAAATCGAAATTTTAGGTGTCCAAAGTCGATATGTGCATTCATCTTCTGTACCCGTTTATATCTCAAATTCAGGCTCAAAACACCCGAAAATTCGATATTTTTGGGTCCCAGAAGCGATCTGTACGTGCACAATCCGTGGTAGAGTGTTTTTAAAATACAGGCCCAAAACATGCTAAAAAACTATATTTTATGTGCCCAAAGTCAAAATGTGTATGCATCTTCTGTACACGTGTATATCCCTAATTCAGGTTCAAAACACCAGAAAATTCGATTTTTTTGGGTCCCAGAAGCGATCTGTACATGCCTACTCCTTGCTAGAATGTTTTCAAGATACAGACCCAAAACATGTTAAAAATCGATATTTTAAGTGCAAAAAGTCGATATGTGCATGCATTATCTGTACCTGTTTATATCTCAAATTCAGGCTCAAAACACCCAAAAAAACGATATTTTTGTGTCCCAGAAGCGATCTGTACGTGCACAATCCGTGTTAGAGTGTTTTTAAAATACAGGCCCAAAACATGCTAAAAAACGATATTTTATGTGCCCAAAGTCAAAATGTGTATGCATCTTCTGAACCCGTTTATATCTCAAATTCAGGCTCAAAACACCCAAAAAAACGATATTTTTGTGTCCCAGAAACGATCTGTACATGCCTACTCCTTGTTAGAGTATTTTCAAAATACAGGCCCAAAACATGTTAAAAATCGATATTTTAGGTGCCCAAAGTCGATATGTGCATGCATCTTCTGTACCCGTTTATATCTCAAATTCAGAATCAAAACACCCGAATATTCGATATTTTGAGGTCCCAGAAGCAATGTGTACATGCATACTCCGTGTTAGAGTATTTTCAAAGTACAGGCCTAAAACATGCTGAAAATCGATATTTTAGATGCCCAAAGTCAATATGTGTATGCATCTTCTGTACCCGTCTATATCCCAAATTCAGGTTTAAAACACCCGAAAATTCGATATTTTTGTGTCCCAGAAGCGATCTGTACATGCCTACTCCGTGTTAGAGTATTTTCAAAATACAGGCCCAAAACATGCTGAAAATCGATATTTTAGGTGCCCAAATTTAATATGTGCATGCATCTTCTGTACCCGTTTATATCTCAAATTCAGGCTCAAAACACCCGAAAATTCGATATTTTGGGGTCCCAGAAGCGATCTGTACATGCCTACGCAGTGCTAGAATATTTTCAAAATTCAGGCCCAAAACATGCTAAAAATCGATATTTTAGGTGCCCAAAGTCGATATGTGGATGCATCTTCGGCACCCGTTTATATCTCAAATTCAGGCTCAAAACACCCGAAAATTCGATATTTTGGTGCCCCAGAAGCGATCTGTACATGCCTACTCAGTGCTAGAATGTTTTCAAAATATAGGACCAAAACATGCTAAAAATCGATATTTGAGGTGCCCAATGTCGATATCTCAAATTCAGGCCCAAAACACCCGAAAATTCAATATTTTTGGGTCCCAGAAGCGATCTGTACATGCTCACTCTGTGCTAGAATATTTTTATAAAATATAGGCCTAAAACATGCTGGAAATCATTTTTTTTTTGTGAAGAAAGTCGATATGTGCATGCATCTTCTGTACCCGTATATATCCCAAATTCATTCTCAAAACACCAGAAAATTCGGTTTTTTTGGGTCTTAGAAGCGCTCTGTACTTGCTAACCCAGTGCTAGATTAAATTCAAAATATATGGCCAAAACATACTAAAAATCGATATTTTAGGTGCCCAAAAGTCGATACGTGCATGCATCTTCTGTACCCGTTTATATCCCAAATTCAGTCTCAAAACACCTGAAAATTCGATATTTTTGGATCCCAGAAGCAATCTCCACATGCATAGTCAGTGCTAGAATATTTTCAAAATACAAGCCCAAAACATGCTTAAAATCGTTAATATAGGTGATCAAAGTCGATATCTGCATGCATCTTCTGTTCCCGTTTATATCCCAAATTCAGGCTAAAAACACCTGAAAATTTAATTTTTTTGGGTCCCAGAAGCGATCTGTACATGCCTACTCAGTGTTAGAATATTTTCAAAATACAGGCCCAAAATAAGCTGAAAATCGCAATTTTTGGTGCCCAAAGTCGATATCTCAAATTTATCACCAAAACACCCAAAAATTCGATATTTTGGGTTCCTTGAAGCGATCTGTACATGCCTACTCCATGTTAGAGTATTTTCAAAATACAGGCCCAAAACATACAGAAAATCGATTTTTTATGTGGCCAAAAGTCGATATGTGCATGCATCTTCCATACTCGTTTATATCTCAAATTCA
Source organism: Petrolisthes cinctipes (assembly GCA_033782935.1). NCBI lineage: Eukaryota > Metazoa > Arthropoda > Malacostraca > Decapoda > Porcellanidae > Petrolisthes > Petrolisthes cinctipes. The sequence continues at coordinate 171,059 of JAWQEG010001581.1, read as the reverse complement.
GGCTCCAAACACCCGAAAATTCGATATTTTTGAGTCCCAAAAGCGATCATTACATGCCTACTCAGATACAGGCCCAAAACCTGCTGAAAATCGATATTTTAGGTGCCCAAAGTCAATATGTGTATGCATCTTCTGCACCCGTTTATATCCCAAATTCAACCTCAAAACTCCCGAAAATTCGATATATTTGGGTCCCAGAAGCGATCTGTACATGCCTACTCAGTGCTAGAATGTTTTCAAAATATAGGCTTAAAACATACTAAAAATCGATATTTTAAGTGTCCAAAGTCGATATGTGCATGCATCTTCTCTACCCGTTTATATCTCAAATTAAGGCTCAAAACACCCGAAAATTCGGTATTTTTGGGTCCTAGAAGCGATCTGTACATGCCTACTCCTAGTTAGAATGATTCCAATATACTGACCCAAAACATGCTCAAAATCGATATTTTAGGTGCCCAAAAGTCGATATGTGCATGCATCTTCTGTACCCGTTTGTATCTCAAATTCAGGCTCAAAACACCCGAAAATTCGATATTTTGGGGTCCTAGAAGCGATCTGTACATGCCTACTCAGTGCTAGAATATTTTCAAAATATAGCCCCAAAACATGCTAAAATCGATATTTTCGGTGCCCAAAGTCGATATCTCAAATTCAGGCCCAAAACACCCGAAAATTCTATAGTTTTTGGTCCCAGAAGCGATCTGTACATGCCTACTCAGATACAGGCTGAAAACATTCGAAAAATCGATATTTTAAGAGTCCAAAGTCGATATGTGCATGCATCTTCTGCACCCGTTTATATCCCAAATTCAGGCTCAAAACACCCGAAAATTCGATATTTTTGGCTCCCATAAGCGATCTGTACATGCCTACTCAGTGCTAGAATGTTTTCAAAATACAGGTCCAAAACATACAGAAAATCGATATTTTAGGTGGCCAAAAGTCGATATGTGCATGTATCTTCCATACTCGTTTATATCTCAAATTCAGGCTCCAAACACCCGAAAATTATATATTTTTGAGTCCCAGAAGCGATCTGTACATGCCTACTCAGATACAGGCCCAAAACAAGCTTAAAATCGATATTTTAGGTGCCCAAACTCAATATGTGTATGCATCTTCTGCACCCGTTTATATCCCAAATTCAACCTCAAAACACCCAAAAAATCGATATATTTGGGTTCCAGAAGCAATCTGTACATGCCTACTCAGTGCTAGAATGTTTTCAAAATATAGGCTCAAAACATACTAAAAATCGATATTTTAAGTGTCCAAAGTCGATATGTGCTTGCATCTTCTGTACCCGTTTATATCTCAAATTAAGGCTCAAAACACCCGAAAATTCGGTATTTTTGGGTCCTAGAAGCGATCTGTACATGCCTACTCCTAGTTAGAATGATTCCAAAATACAGACCCAAAAAATGCTCAAAATCGATATTTTAGGTGCCCAAAAGTCGATATGTGCATGCATCTTCTGTACCCGTTTATATCTCAAATTCAGGCTCAAAACACCCGAAAATTCGATATTTTGGGGTCCCAGAAGCGATCTGTACATGCCTACGCAGTGCTAGAATATTTTCAAAATACAGGCCCAAAACATGCTAAAAATCGATATTTTAGGTGCCCAAAGTCGATATCTCAAATTCAGGCCCAAAACACCCGAAAATTCGATATTTTGGGGTCCCAGAAGCGATGTGTACATGCCTACTCCGTGCTAGAGTATTTTTAATATACAGGCCCAAAACATACTGAAAATCGATCTTTTAGGTGCCCAAAAGTCGATATGTGTATGCATCTTCTGCACCCGTTTATATCCCAAATTCAGGCTTAAAACACCCGAAAATTCGATATTTTTGGGTCCCAGAAGTGATCTGTACATGACTACTCCGAGCTAGAATGTTTTCAAAATATAGGCTCAAAACATGCTAAAAAACGATATTTAAAGTGTCCAAAGTCGATAAATGCATGCATTATTTGTACCCGTTTATATCTCAAATTCAGGCTCCAAACACCCGAAAATTCAATATTTTGGGGTCCCAGAAGCGATCTGTACATGCCTACTGAGATACAGGCCCAAAACATGCTGAAAATCGATATTTTAGGTGCCCAAAGTCAATATGTGTATGCATCTTCTGCACCCGTTTATATCTCAAATTCAACCACAAAACACCCGAAAATTTGATATTATTCGTTCCCAGAAGCGATCTGTACATGCCTACTCAGTGCTAGAATGTTTTCAAAATATAGGCTCAAAACATGCTAAAAATCGATATTTTAGGTGCCCAAAAGTCGATATGTGCATGCATCTTCCGTACCTGTTTATATCTCAAATTCAGGCTCAAAACACCCGAAAAATCAGTATTTTTGGGTCCTAGAAGCAATCTGTACTTGCCTACTCCTAGTTAGAATGTTTTCAAGATACAGACCCAAAACATGCTCAAAATCGATATTTTAGGTGCCCAAAAGTCGATATGTGCATGCATCTTTCTTACCTGTTTATATCTCAAATTCAGGCTCAAAACACCCGAAAATTCGATATTTTTGGGTCCCAGAAGCGATCTGTACATGCCTACTCCGTGTTAGAGTATTTTCAAAATACAGGCCCAAAACATGCTGAAAATCGATATTTTAGGTGCCCAAAGTCAATATGTGCATGCATTTTCTGTACCCGTTTATATCTCAAATTCAGGCTCAAAATACCTGTAAATTCGATATTTTGGGGTCCCAAAAGCGATCTGTACATGCCTACTCTGTGCTAGAATATTTTCAAAATATAGGCCCAAAACATGCTAAAAATCGATATTTTAGGTGCCCAAAGTCGATATCTCAAATACAGGCCTAAAACACCCGAAAATTCGGTATTTTGGGGTCCTAGAAGCAATCTGTACATGCCTACTCCTAGAAAGAATGTTTTCGAGATTCAGACCCAAAACATGCACAAAATCGATATTTTAGGTGCCCAAAAGTCAATATGTGCATGCATCTTCTGTACCCGTTTATATCTCAATTTCAGGCTCAAAACACCCGAAAATTCGATATTTTGGGGTCCCAGAAGCGATCTGTACATGCCTACTCAGTGCTAGAATATTTTTAAAATATAGGCCCAAAACATGCTAAAAATCGATATTTTAGGTGCCCAAAGTCGATATTTCAAATTCAGGCCCAGAACACCCGAAAATTCGATATTTTGGGGTCCCAGAAGCGAACTGTACATGCCTACTCCGTGTTAGAGTATTTTCAAAATACAGGCCCCAAACATACTGAAAATCGATCTTTTAGGTGCCAAAAAGTCGATATGTGCATGCATCTTCTGTACCCGTTTATATCTCAAATTCAGGCTCCAAACACCCGAAAAATCGATATTTTGGGGTCCCAGAAGCAATCTGTACATGCCTACTCAGTGCTAGAATGTTTTAAAAATATAGGCTGAAAACAAGCTAAAAATTGATATTTTAAGTGTCCAAAGTCGATATGTGCATGCATCTTCTATACCCGTTTATATCTCAAATTCAGGCTCAAAACACCCGAAAATTCGGTATTTTTGGGTAATAGAAGCGATCTGTACATGCTTACTCCTAATTAGAATGTTTTCAAGATACAGACCAAAAACATGCTCAAAATCGATATTTTAGGAGCACAAAAGTCGATATGTGCATGCATCTTCAGTACCTGTTTATATCTCAAATTCAGGCTCAAAACGTCCGAAAATTCGATATTTTTGTTCCCAAGAACCGATCTGTACATGCCTACTCAATGCTAGAATGTTTTAAAAATATAGGCTCAAAACAAGCCAAAAATCGATATTTTAAGTGTCCAAAGTCAATATGTGCATGCATCTTCTGTACCCGTTTATATCTCAAATTCAGGTTCAAAACACCCGAAAATTCGATATTTTGGGGTCCCATAAGAGATCTGTACATGCCTACTTAGTGCTAGAATATTTTCAAAATATAGGCCCAAAACATGCTAAAAATCGATATTTTAGGTGCCCAAAGTCGATATCTCAAATTCAGACCTAAAACATCCGAAAATCGATATTTTGGGGTCTCAGGAGCGATCTGTACATGCCTACTCAGATAAAAGCCCAAAACATGCTGTAAATCGATATTTTAGGTTCCGAAAGTCAATATGTGTATGCATCTTCTGAACTCGTTTATATCTCAAATTCAACGTCAAAACATCCGAAAATTCGATATTTTTGGGTCCCAGAAGCGATCTGTACATGCTTACTCAGTGCTAGAATGTTTTCAAAATATAGGCTCAAAATATGCTAAAAATCGATATTTTAGGTGCCCAAAGTCAATACGTGCATGCATCTTCGGCACCAGATTATATTCCAAATTCATCCTCAAAACACCTGAAAATATGATATTTTGGGTTCCCAGAAGCGATCTGTACATGCCTACTCAGTGCTAGAATATTTTCAAAATATAGGCTCAAAACATGCTAACAATCGATATTTTAAGTCTCCAAAGTCGATATGTGCATGCATCTTCAGTACCCGTTTATATCTCAAATTCCACCTCAAAACACCCAAAAATTCGATATTTTGGGGTCCCAGAAGCGATCTGTACATGCCTACTCCGTATTAGAGTATTTTCAAAATACAGGCCCAAAACATACTGAAAATCGATCTTTTAGGTGCCCAAAAGTCGATATGTGTGTGCATCTTCAGTACCCGTTTATATCTCAAATTCAGGCTCCAAACACCCGAAAATTCGATATTTTGGGGTCCCAAAAGCGATCTGTACATGCCTACTCAGTGCTAGAACATTTTCAAAATATAGACCCAAAACATGCTAAAATCGATATTTTAGGTGCCTAGAGTCGATATATCAAATTCAAGCCCAAAACACCCGAAAATTCGATATTTTAGGGTCCCAGAAGCGATCTGTACATGCCTACTCCGTGTTAGAGTATTTTCGAAATACAGGCCCAAAACATACTGAAAATCGATCTCTTAGGTGCCCAAAAGTCGATATGTGCATGCATCTTCTGTACCCGTTTATATCTCAAATTCAACCTCAAAATACCCTAAAATTCGATATTTTTGGGTCCCAGAAGTGATCTGTACATGCCTACTCAGTGCTAGATTTTTTTTTTAAATATAGGCTCAAAACATGCTAAAAATCGATATTTTTAGTGTCCAAATTCGTACTTTTGTACCCGTTTATATCTTAAATTCAGGCCCAAAACACTCGAAAATTCGGTATTTTTGGGTCCTAGAAGCGATATGTACATGCCTACTCCTAGTTAGAATGTTTTCAAGATACAAACCCAAAACATGCTCAAAATCGATATTTTAGGTGCCCAAAGTTGATATGTGCATGCATCTTCAGTACCCGTTTATATCTCAAATTCTGGGTCAAAACCCCCGAAAATTCAATATTTTGGGGTCCCAAAAGCGATCTGTACATGCCTACTCACTGCTAGAATATTTTCAAAATATAGTCCCAAAACATGCTAAAAATCGATATTTTAGGTGCCCAAAGTCGATATCTCAAATTCAGGCCCAAAACACCCGAAAATTCGATATTTTGGGGTCCCAGAAGCGATCTGTACATGCTTACTCCATATTAGAGTATTTTCAAAATACAGGCCTAAAACATACTGAAAGTCGATCTTTTAGGTGCCCAAAAGTCGATATGTGCATGCATCTTCTGTACCCGTTTATATCTCAAAATCAGGTTCCAAACACCCGGAAATTCGATATTTTGGGGTCCCAGAAGCGATCTGTACTGGCCTATTCAGATACAGGCCCAAAACATGCTGAAAATCGATATTTTAGGTGCCCAAAGTCAATATGTGCATGCATCTTCTGTACCCGTTTATATCTCAAATTCAGGCTCAAAACACCCGAAAATTCGATATTTTGGAGTCCCAGAAGCGATATGTACATGCTTACTCCGTGTTAGAGTATTTTCAAAATATAGGCTCAAAACATGCTAAAAATCGATATTTTAAGTGTCGAAAGTCGATATGTGCATGCATCTTCTGTACCCGTTTATATCTCAAATTCAGGATCAAAACACCCGAAAATTCGGTATTTCGGTGTCCTAGAAGCGATCAGTACATGCCTACTCCTAGATAGAATGTTTTCAAGATACAGACCCAAAACATACTTAAAAATCGATATTTTAGGTGCCCAAACGTCGATATGTGCATTAATCTTCAGTACCCGTTCATATCTCAAATAAAGGCTGAAAACACCCGAAAATTCGATATTTTGAGGTCCCAGAAGCGATCTGTACATGCCTAGTCCTAGTTAGAATGTTTTCAAGATACAGACCCAAAACATGCTCAAAATCGATATTTTAGGTGCCCAAAGTCAATACTTGCATGCATCTTCGGCACCAGATTATATTCCAAATTCATCCTCAAAACACCTGAAAATATGATATTTTGGGTTCCCAGAAGCGATCTGTACATGCCTAATAAGTGCTAGAATATTTTCAAAATATAGGCTCAAAACATGCTAAAAATCGATATTTTAAGTCTCCAAAGTCGATATGTGCATGCATCTTCAGTACCCGTTTATATCTCAAATTCAGGCTCAAAACACTCGAAAATTCGATATTTTGAGGTTCCAGAAGCGATCTGTACATGCCTACCACGTGTTAGAGAATTTTCTGAATACAGGCGCAAAACATGCTAAAAATCGATCTTTTAGGTGCCCAAAGTCAATATGTGCATGCATCTTCTGTACCCGTTTCCATCCCAAATTCAGCCTCAAGACACCCGAAAATTCGATATTTTGGGGTCCCAGAAGCGATCTGTACATGCCTGCTCCATGTTAGAGTATTTTCAAGATACAGGCCCAAAACATGCTGAAAATCGATCTTTTAGGTGTCCAAAGTCAATATGTGTATGCATCTTCTGCACCCGTTTCCATCCCAAATACAGCCTCAAAACACCCGAAAATTCGATATTTTTGGGTCCCAGAAGCGATCTGTACATGCCTACACAGTGCTAGAATTTTTTCAAAATATAGGCTCAAAACATGCTAAAAATCGATATTTTAAGTGTCCAAAGTCGATATGTGCATGCATCTTATGTACCCGTTTATATCTCAAATTCAGGCTCCAAACACCCGAAAACTCGATATTTTTGGGTCCCAGAAGCGATCTGTACATGCCTACTCGGAGACAGGCTCAAAACATGCTGAAAATCGATATTTTAGGTGCCGAAAGTCAATATGTGTATGCATCTTCTCCACGCGTTTATATCTCAAATTCAACCACAAAACACCCGAAAATTCGATATTTTTCAGTCCCAGAAGCGATCTGTGCATGCCTACTCAGTGCTAGAATGTTTTCAAAATATAGGCTCAAAACATGCTAAAAATCGATATTTTAAGTGTCCAAAGTCGATATGTGCATGCATCTTCTGTACCCGTTTATATCTCAAATTCAGGCTCAAAACCCCCCAAAATTCTATATTTTTGGGTCCTAGAAGCGATCTTTACATGCCTACTCCTAGTTAGAATGTTTTCAAGATACAGACCCAAAACATGCTCAAAATCGATATTTTAGGTGCCCAAAAGTCGATATGTGCATGCATCTTCTGTACCCGTTTATATCTCAAATTCAGGCTCCAAACACCCGAAAATTCGATATTTTGGGGTCCCAGAAGCGATCTGTACATGCCTACGCAGTGCTATAATATTTTCAAAATACAGGCCCAAAACATGCTAAAAATCGATATTTTAGGTGCCCAAAGTCGATATCTCAAATTCATGTCCAAAACACCCGAAAATTCGATATTTTGGGGTCCCAGAAGCGATCTGTACATGCCTACTCCGTGTTAGAGTATTTTTAATATACAGGCTCAAAACATACTGAAAATCGATTTTTTAGGTGCCCAAAAGTCGATATGTGTATGCATTTTCTGCACTCGTTTATATCCCAAATTCAACCTCAAAACACCCGAAAATTCGATATTTTAGGGTCCCAGAAGCGATCTGTACATGCCTACTCAGTGCTAGAATGTTTTCAAAATATAGGCTCAAAACATGCTCAAAATCGATATTTTAGGTGCCCAAAGTCAATACGTGCATGCATCTTCGGCACCAGATTATATTCCAAATTCATCCTCAAAACACCTGAAAATATGATATTTTGGGTTCCCAGAAGCGATCTGTACATGCCTACTCAGTGCTAGAATATTTTCAAAATATAGGCTCAAAACATGCTAACAATCGATATTTTAAGTCTCCAAAGTCGATATGTGCATGCATCTTCAGTACCCGTTTATATCTCAAATTCCACCTCAAAACACCCAAAAATTCGATATTTTGGGGTCCCAGAAGCGATCTGTACATGCCTACTCCGTATTAGAGTATTTTCAAAATACAGGCCCAAAACATACTGAAAATCGATCTTTTAGGTGCCCAAAAGTCGATATGTGCGTGCATCTTCAGTACCCGTTTATATCTCAAATTCAGGCTCCAAACACCCGAAAATTCGATATTTTGGGGTCCCAAAAGCGATCTGTACATGCCTACTCAGTGCTAAAACATTTTCAAAATATAGACCCAAAACATGCTAAAATCGATATTTTAGGTGCCTAGAGTCGATATATCAAATTCAAGCCCAAAACACCCGAAAATTCGATATTTTAGGGTCCCAGAAGCGATCTGTACATGCCTACTTCGTGTTAGAGTATTTTCGAAATACAGGCCCAAAACATACTGAAAATCGATCTTTTAGGTGCCCAAAAGTCGATATGTGCGTGCATCTTCTGTACCCGTTTATATCTCAAAATCAGGTTCCAAACACCCGGAATTTCGATATTTTGGGGTCCCAGAAGCGATCTGTACTGGCCTATTCAGATACAGGCCCAAAACATGCTGAAAATCGATATTTTAGGTGCCCAAAGTCAATATGTGCAAGCATCTTCTGTACCCGTTTATATCTCAAATTCAGGCTCAAAACACCCGAAAATTCGATATTTTGGAATCCCAGAAGCGATATGTACATGCTTACTCCGTGTTAGAGTATTTTCAAAATATAGGGTCAAAACATGCTAAAAATCGATATTTTAAGTGTCCAAAGTCGATATGTGCATGCATCTTCTGTACCCGTTTATATCTCAAATTCAGGATCAAAACACCCGAAAATTCGGTATTTCGGTGTCCTAGAAGCGATCAGTACATGCCTACTCCTAGTTAGAATGTTTTCAAGATACAGACCCAAAACATACTTAAAAATTGATATTTTAGGTGCCCAAACGATAATATGTGCATTAATCTTCAGTACCCGTTCATATCTCAAATTCAGGCTGAAAACACCCGAAAATTCGATATTTTGAGGTCCCAGAAGCGATCTGTACATGCCTAGTCCTAGTTAGAATGTTTTCAAGATACAGACCCAAAACATGCTCAAAATCGATATTTTAGGTGCCCAAAGTCAATACGTGCATGCATCTTCGGCACCAGATTATATTCCAAATTCATCCTCAAAACACCTGAAAATATGATATTTTGGGTTCCCAGAAGCGATCTGTACATGCCTAATAAGTGCTAGAATATTTTCAAAATATAGGCTCGAAACATGCTAAAAATCGATATTTTAAGTCTCCAAAGTCGATATGTGCATGCATCTTCAGTACCCGTTTATATCTCAAATTCAGGCTCAAAACACTCGAAAATTCGATATTTTGAGGTTCCAGAAGCGATCTGTACATGCCTACCCCGTGTTAGAGAATTTTCTGAATACAGGCGCAAAACATGCTGAAAATCGATCTTTTATGTGCCCAAAGTCAATATGTGCATTCATCTTCTGTACCCGTTTATATCCCAAATTCAGCCTCAAAACACCCGAAAACTCGATATTTTTGGGTCCCAGAAGCGATCTGTACATGCCTACTCGGAGACAGGCTCAAAACATGCTGAAAATCGATATTTTAAGTGTCCAAAGTCGATATGTGCATGCATCTTCTGTACCCGTTTATATCTCATATTCAGGCTCAAAACACCCGAAAATTCGATATTTTGGTGTCCCAGAAGCGATCTGTACATGCTTACTCAGTGCTAGAATATTTTCAAAATATAGGCTCAAAACATGCTCAAAATCGATATTTTAGGTGCCCAAAGTCAATACGTGCATGCATCTTCGGCTCCAGATTATATTCCAAATTCATCCTCAAAACACCTGAAAATATGATATTTTAGGGTCCCAGAAGCGATCTGTACATGCCTACTCAGTGCTAGAATGTTTTCAAAATATAGGCTCAAAACATGCTCAAAATCGATATTTTAGGTGCCCAAAGTCAATACGTGCATGCATCTTCGGCACCAGATTATATTCCAAATTCATCCTCAAAACACCTGAAAATATGATATTTTGGGTTCCCAGAAGCGATCTGTACATGCCTACTCAGTGCTAGAATATTTTCAAAATATAGGCTCAAAACATGCTAACAATCGATATTTTAAGTCTCCAAAGTCGATATGTGCATGCATCTTCAGTACCCGTTTATATCTCAAATTCCACCTCAAAACTCCCAAAAATTCGATATTTTGGGGTCCCAGAAGCGATCTGTACATGCCTACTCCGTATTAGAGTATTTTCAAAATACAGGCCTAAAACATAGTGAAAATCGATCTTTTAGGTGCCCAAAAGTCGATATGTGCGTGCATCTTCAGTACCCGTTTATATCTCAAATTCAGGCTCCAAACACCCGAAAATTCGATATTTTGGGGTCCCAAAAGCGATCTGTACATGCCTACTCAGTGCTAGAACATTTTCAAAATATAGACCCAAAACATGCTAAAATCGATATTTTAGGTGCCTAGAGTCGATATATCAAATTCAAGCCCAAAACACCCGAAAATTCGATATTTTAGGGTCCCAGAAGCGATCTGTACATGCCTACTCCGTGTTAGAGTATTTTCGAAATACAGGCCCAAAACATACTGAAAATCGATCTTTTAGGTGCCCAAAAGTCGATATGTGCATGCATCTTCTGTACCCGTTTATATCTCAAAATCAGGTTCCAAACACCCGGAATTTCGATATTTTGGGGTCCCAGAAGCGATCTGTACTGGCCTATTCAGATACAGGCCCAAAACATGCTGAAAATCGATATTTTAGGTGCCTAAAGTCAATATGTGCATGCATCTTCTGTACCCGTTTATATCTCAAATTCAGGCTCAAAACACCCGAAAATTCGATATTTTGGAATCCCAGAAGCGATATGTACATGCTTACTCCGTGTTAGAGTATTTTCAAAATATAGGCTCAAAACATGCTAAAAATCGATATTTTAAGTGTCCAAAGTCGATATGTGCATGCATCTTCTGTACCCGTTTATATCTCAAATTCAGGATCAAAACACCCGAAAATTCGGTATTTCGGTGTCCTAGAAGCGATCAGTACATGCCTACTCCTAGTTAGAATGTTTTCAAGATCCAGACCCAAAACATACTTAAAAATTGATATTTTAGGTGCCCAAACGACGATATGTGCATTAATCTTCAGTACCCGTTCATATCTCAAATTCAGGCTGAAAACACCCGAAAATTCGATATTTTGAGGTCCCAGAAGCGATCTGTACATGCCTAGTCCTAGTTAGAATGTTTTCAAGATACAGACCCAAAACATGCTCAAAATCGATATTTTAGGTGCCCAAAGTCAATACGTGCATGCATCTTCGGGACCAGATTATATTCCAAATTCATCCTCAAAACACCTGAAAATATGATATTTTGGGTTCCCAGAAGCGATCTGTACATGCCTAATAAGTGCTAGAATATTTTCAAAATATAGGCTCGAAACATGCTAAAAATCGATATTTTAAGTCTCCAAAGTCGATATGTGCATGCATCTTCAGTACCCGTTTATATCTCAAATTCAGGCTCAAAACACTCGAAAATTCGATATTTTGAGGTTCCAGAAGCGATCTGTACATGCCTACCCCGTGTTAGAGAATTTTCTGAATACAGGCGCAAAACATGCTGAAAATCGATCTTTTATGTGCCCAAAGTCAATATGTGCATTCATCTTCTGTACCCGTTTATATCCCAAATTCAGCCTCAAAACACCCGAAAACTCGATATTTTTGGGTCCCAGAAGCGATCTGTACATGCCTACTCGGAGACAGGCTCAAAACATGCTGAAAATCGATATTTTAAGTGTCCAAAGTCGATATGTGCATGCATCTTCTGTACCCGTTTATATCTCATATTCAGGCTCAAAACACCCGAAAATTCGATATTTTGGGGTCCCAGAAGCGATCTGTACATGCTTACTCAGTGCTAGAATATTTTCAAAATATAGGCTCAAAACATGCTCAAAATCGATATTTTAGGTGCCCAAAGTCAATACGTGCATGCATCTTCGGCTCCAGATTATATTCCAAATTCATCCTCAAAACACCTGAAAATATGATATTTTAGGGTCCCAGAAGCGATCTGTACATGCCTACTCAGTGCTAGAATGTTTTCAAAATATAGGCTCAAAACATGCTCAAAATCGATATTTTAGGTGCCCAAAGTCAATACGTGCATGCATCTTCGGCACCAGATTATATTCCAAATTCATCCTCAAAACACCTGAAAATATGATATTTTGGGTTCCTCGAAGCGATCTGTACATGCCTACTCAGTGCTAGAATATTTTCAAAATATAGGCTCAAAACATGCTAACAATCGATATTTTAAGTCTCCAAAGTCGATATGTGCATGCATCTTCAGTACCCGTTTATATCTCAAATTCCACCTCAAAACACCCAAAAATTCGATATTTTGGGGTCCCAGAAGCGATCTGTACATGCCTACTCCGTATTAGAGTATTTTCAAAATACAGGCCCAAAACATACTGAAAATCGATCTTTTAGGTGCCCAAAAGTCGATATGTGCGTGCATCTTCAGTACCCGTTTATATCTCAAATTCAGGCTCCAAACACCCGAAAATTCGATATTTTGGGGTCCCAAAAGCGATCTGTACATGCCTACTCAGTGCTAGAACATTTTCAAAATATAGACCCAAAACATGCTAAAATCGATATTTTAGGTGCCTAGAGTCGATATATCAAATTCAAGCCCAAAACACCCGAAAATTCGATATTTTAGGGTCCCAGAAGCGATCTGTACATGCCTACTCCTTGTTAGAGTATTTTCTAAATACAGGCTCAAAACATGCTCAAAATCGATATTTTAAGTGTCCAAAGTCGATATGTGCATACATATTCTGTACCCGTTTATATCTCAAATTCAGGCTCAAAACACCCAAAAATTCGGTATTTTTGGGTCCTAGAAGCGATCTGTACATGCCTACTCCTAGTAAGAATGTTTTCAAGATACAGACCCAAAACATGCTCAAAATCGATATTTTAGGAGCCCAAAAGTCGATATGTTCATGCATCTTCTGTACCCGTTTATATCTCAAATTCAGGCCCAAAACACCTGAAAATTCGATATTTTGGGGTCCCAGAAGCGATCCGTACATGCCTACTCAGTGCTAGAATGTTTTCAAAATATAGGCTCAAAACATGCTAAAAATCGATATTTTAAGTGTCCAAAGTCGATATGTGCATGCATCTTCTGTACCCGTTTATATCTCAAATTCAGGATCAAAACACCCGAAAATTCGGTATTTCGGGGCCCTAGAAGCGATCAGTACATGCCTACTCCTAGTTAGAATGTTTTCAAGATACAGACCCAAAACATACTTAAAAATCGATATTTTAGGTGCCCAAAAGTCGATATGTGCCTGCATCTTCTGTACCCGTTTATATCTCAAATTCAACCTCAAAACACCCTAAAATTCGATATTTTTGGATCCCAGAAGCGATATGTACATGCCTACTCAGTGCTAGAATTTTTTTTAAAATATAGGCTCAAAACATGCTAAAAATCGATATTTTTAGTGTCCAAAGACATACTTTTGTACCCGTTTATATCTTAAATTCAGGCTCAAAACACTCGAAAATTCGGTATTTTTGGGTCCTAGAAGCGATATGTACATGCCTACTCCTAGTTAGAATGTTTTCAAGATACAGACCCAAAACATGCTCAAAATCGATATATTAGGTGCCCAAAGTTGATATGTGCATGCATCTTCAGTACCCGTTTATATATCAAATTCAGGGTCAAACTCCCGAAAATTCAATATTTTGGGGTCCCAAAAGCGATCTGTACATGCCTACTCACTGCTAGAATATTTTCAAAATATAGTCCCAAAACATGCTAAAAATCGATATTTTAGGTGCCCAAAGTCGATATCTCAAATTCAGGCCCAAAACACCCGAAAATTCGATATTTTGGGGTCCCAGAAGCGATCTGTACATGCTTACTCCATATTAGAGTATTTTCAAAATACAGGCCCAAAACATACTGAAAATCGATCTTTTAGGTGCCCAAAAGTCGATATGTGCATGCATCTTCTGTTCCCGTTTATATCTCAAATTCAGGTTCCAAACACCCGGAAATTCGATATTTTGGGGTCCCAGAAGCGATCTGTACTGGCCTATTCAGATACAGGCCCAAAACATGCTGAAAATCGATATTTTAGGTTCCCAAAGTCAATATGTGCATGCATCTTCTGTACCCGTTTATATCTCAAATTCAGGCTCAAAACACCCGAAAATTCGATATTTTGGAGTCCCAGAAGCGATATGTACATGCTTACTCCGTGTTAGAATATTTTCAAAATATAGGCTCAAAACATGCTAAAAATCGATATTTTAAGTGTCCAAAGTCGATATGTGCATGCATCTTCTGTACCCGTTTATATCTCAAATTCAGGATCAAAACACCCGAAAATTCGGTATTTCGGGGTCCTAGAAGCGATCAGTACATGCCTACTCCTAGTTAGAATGTTTTCAAGATACAGACCCAAAACATACTTAAAAATCGATATTTTAGGTGCCCAAAAGTCGATATGTGCATGCATCTTCAGTACCCGTTCATATCTCAAATTCAGGCTGAAAACACTCGAAAATTCGATATTTTGAGGTCCCAGAAGCTATCTGTACATGCCTACTCCGTGTTAGAGTATTTTCAAAATACAGGCCCAAAACATGCTGAAAATCGATATTTTAGGTGCCTAAAAGTCGATATATGCATGCATCTTCAGTACCCGTTTATATATCAAATTCAGGCTCAAAACACCCGAAAATACGATATTTTGGGGTCCCAGAATCGATCTGTACATGCCTACTCAGTGCTAGAATATTTTCAAAATATAGACCGAAAACATGCTAGAAATAGATATTTTAGGTGCCCAAAGTCGATATCTCAAATTCAGGCCCAAAACACCCGAAAATCCGATATTTTGGAGTCCCAGAAGCGATCTGTACATGCCTAATCCGTGTTAGAGTATTTTCAAAATACAGACCCAAAACATACTGAAAATCGATCTTTTAGGTGCCCAAAAGTCGATATGTGCATTCATCTTCTGTACCCGTTTAAATCTCAAATTCAGGTTCCAAACACCCGGAAATTCGATATTTTGGGGTCCCAGAACCGATCTGTACATGCCTATTCAGATACAGGCCCAAAACATGCTGAAAATCGATATTTTAGGTGCCCAAAGTCAATATGTGTATGCATCTTCTGCAACCGTTTATATCCCAAATTCAACCCCAAAACACACGAAAATTCGATATTTTTTGGTCCGAGAAGCGATCTGTACATGCCTACTCAGTGCTAGAATGTTTTCAAAATATAGGCTCAAAACAAGCTAAAAATCGATATTTTTAGTGTCCAAAGTCGATCTTCTGTACCCTTTTATATCTTAAATTCAGGCTCAAAACACCCAAAAATTCGGTATTTTAGGGTCCTAGAAGCGATATGTACATGCCTACTCCTAGTAAGAATGTTTTCAAGATACAGACCAAAAACATGCTAAATATCGATATTTTAGGAGCTCAAAAGTCGATATGTGCATGCATCTTCTGTACCCGTTTATATCTCAAATTCAGGCTCAAAACACCTGAAAATTCGATATTTTGGGGTCCTAGACGCGATCTGTACATGCCTACTCAGTGCTATAATATTTTTAAAAATATAGGCCCAAAACATGCTAAAAATCGATATTTTAGGTGCCCAAAGTCGATATCTCAAATTCAGGCCCAAAACACCCGAAAATTCGATATTTTGGGGTTCCTGATGCGATTTGTACATGGCTACTCCTTGTTAGAGTTCTCTCAAAATACAAGCCCAAAACATACTGAAAATCGATCTTTTAGGTGCCCAAAAGTCGATATGTGCATGCATCTTCAGTACCCGTTTATATCTCAAATTCAGACTCCAAACACCCGAAAATTCGATATTTTTGGGTCCCAGAAGCGATCTGTACATACCTACTCAGTGCTAGAATGTTTTCAAAGTAAAGGCTCAAAACATGCTAAAAATCGATATTTTAAGTGTCTAAAGTCGATATGTGCATGCATCTTCTGTTCCCGTTTATATCCCAAATTCAGGCTCAAAACTCCCGAAAATTCGATATTTTGGGGTCCCAGAAGTGATCTGTACCTGCCTACTCAGTGCTAGAATATTTTCAAAATATAGACCCAAAACATGCTCAAAATCGATATTTTAAGTGTCCAAAGTCGATATGTGCATACATCTTCTGTACCCGTTTATATCTCAAATTCAGGCTCAAAACACACGAAAATTCGGTATTTTTTGGTCCTAGAAGCGATCTGTACATACATACTCCTAGTAAGAATGTTTTCAAGATACAGACCAAAAACATGCTGAAAATCGATATTTTAGGAGCCCAAAAGTCGATATGTGCATGCATCTTCTGTTCACGTTTATATCTGAAATTCAGGCTCAAAACACCTGAAAATTCGATATTTTGGGGTCCCAGACGCGATCTGTACATGCCTACTCAGTGCTAGAATATTTTCAAAAATATAGGCCCAAAACATGCTAAAAATCGATATTTTAGGCGCCCAAAGTCGATATCTCAAAATCAGGCCCAAAAAACCCGAAAATTCGTTATTTTGGGGTCCCAGAAGCGATCTGTACATGCCTAATCCGTGTTAGAGTATTTTCAAAATACAGACCCAAAACATACTGAAAATCGATCTTTTAGGTGCCCAAAAGTCGATATGTGCATGCATCTTCTGTACCCGTTTAAATCTCAAATTCAGGTTCCAAACACCAGGAAATTCGATATTTTGGGGTCCCAGAACCGATCTGTACATGCCTATTCAGATACAGGCCCAAAACATGCTGAAAATCGATATTTAGGTGCCAAAGTCAATATGTGTATGCATCTTCTGCAACCGTTTATATCCCAAATTCAACCCCAAAACACCCGAAAATTCGATATTTTTCGGTCCCAGAAGCGATCTGTACATGCCTACTCAGTGCTAGAATGTTTTCAAAATATAGGCTCAAAACAAGCTAAAAATCGATATTTTTAATGTCCAAAGTCGATCTTCTGTACCCTTTTATATCTTAAATTCAGGCTCAAAACACCCAAAAATTCGGTATTTTTGGGTCCTAGAAGCGATATGTACATGCCTACTCCTAGTTTGAATGTTTTCAAGATACAGACCCAAAACATGCTCAAAATCGATATTTTAGGTGCCCACAAGTCGATATGTGCATGCATCTTCAGTACCCGTTTATATCTCAAATTCAGGCTCAAAACACCCGCAAATTCGATATTTTGAGGTCCCAGAAGCGATCTGTACATGCCTACCACGTGTTAGAGTATTTTCTAAATACAGGCTCAAAACATGCTGAAAATTGATATTTTAAGTGTCCAAAGTCGATATGTGCATACATCTTCTGTACCCGTTTATATCTCAAATTCAGGCTCAAAACACCCGAAAATTTGATATTTTTGGGTCCTAGGAGCGATCTGTACATGCCTACTCCTAGTAAGAATGTTTTCAAGATACATACCCAAAACATGCTCAAAATCGATATTTTAGGAGCCCAAAAGTCGATATGTGCATGCATCTTCTGTACCCGTTTATATCTCAAATTCAGGCCCAAAACACCTGAAAATTTGATATTATGGGGTCCCTGAAGCGATCTGTACATGCCCACTCAGTGCTAGAATGTTTTCAAAATATAGGCTCAAAACAAGCTAAAAATCGATATTTTAAGTGTTTAAAGTCGATATGTGCATACATCTTCTGTGCCCGTTTATATCCCAAATTTAGGCTCAAAACACCCGAAAATTCGATATTTTGGGGTCCCAGAAGCGATCTGTACATGCCTACTCAGTGCTAGAATATTTTCAAAATATAGACCCAAAACATGCTCAAAATCGATATTTTAAGTGTCCAAAGTCGATATGTGCATACATATTCTGTACCCGTTTATATCTCAAATTAAGGCTCAAAACACCCGAAAATTCGGTATTTTTTGGTCCTAGAAGCGATCTGTACATGCCTACTCCTGGTAAGAATGTTTTCAAGATACAGACCAAAAACATGCTAAATATCGGTATTTTAGGAGCCCAAAAGTCGATATGTGCATGCATCTTCTGTACCCGTTTATATCTCAAATTCAGGCTGAAAACACCTGAAAATTCGATATTTTGGGTTCCTAGACGCGATCTATACATGCCTACTCAGTGCTAGAATATTTTTAAAAATATAGGCCCAAAACATGCTAAAAATCGATATTTTAGGTGCCCAAAGTCGATATCTCAAATTCAGGCCCAAAACACCCGAAAATTCGATATTTTGGGGTCCCTGAAGCGATTTGTACATGGCTACTCCTTGTTAGAGTTCTCTCAAAATACAAGCCCAAAACATACTGAAAATCGATCTTTTAGGTGCACAAAAGTCGATATGTGCATGCATCTTCTGTACCCGTTGATATCTCAAATTCAGTCTCCAATCACCCGAAATTTCGATATTTTTGGGTCCCAGAAGCGATTTGTACATGCCTACTCAGTACCAGATTATTTTCAAAATATAGGCCCAAAACATGCTAAAAATCGATATTTTAAGTGCCCAAAGTCGATATCTCAAATTCAGGCCAAAAACACCTGAAAACTCGTTATTTTGGGATCCCAGAAGCGATCTGTACATGCCTACTCCGTGTTAGAGCATTTTCAAATTACAGGCCCAAAGCATGCTGAAAATCGCTAGTTTAGGTGCCCAAAGTCAATATGTGTATGCATCTTCTGCACTCGTTTATATAAAATATTCAACCTCAAAACACCCGAAAATTCGATATTTTTGGGTCCCAGAAGCGATCTGTACATGCCTACTCAGTGCTAGAATGTTTTCAAAATATAGGCTCAAAACAAGCTAAAAATCGATATTTTAAGTGTTCAAAGTCGATATGTGCATACATCTTCTGTACCCGTTTATATCCCAAATTTAGGCTCAAAACAACCGAAAATTCGATATTTTGGGGTCCCAGAAGCGATCTGTACATGCCTACTCCTAGTAAGAATGTTTTCAAGAAACAGACCAAAAAACATGCTGAAAATCGATATTTTAGGAGCCCAAAAGTCGATATGTGCATGCATCTTCTGTACCCGTTTATATCTGAAATTCAGGCTCAAAACACCTGAAAATTCGATATTTTGGGGTCTCAGACGCGATCTGTACATGCCTACTCAGTGCTAGAATATTTTCAAAAATATAGGCCCAAAACATGCTAAAAATCGATATTTTAGGTGCCCAAAGTCGATATCTCAAATTCAGGCCCAAAACACCCGAAAATTCGATTTGTACATGGGTACTCCTTGTTAGAGTTCTTTCAAAATGCAAGCCCAAAACATACTGAAAATCGATCTTTTAGGTGCCCAAAAGTTGATATGTGCATGCATCTTCTGTACCCGTTTATATCTCAAATTCAGACTCCAAACACCCGAAAATTCGATATTTTTGGGTCCCAGAAGCGATTTGTACATGCCTACTCAGTGCCAGATTATTTTCAAAATATAGGCCCAAAACATGCTAAAAATCGATATTTTAAGTGAACAAAGTCGATATCTCAAATTCAGGCCAAAAACCCCTGAAAACTCGATATTTTGGGATCCCAGAAGCGATCTGTACATGCATACTCCGTGTTAGAGCATTTTCAAAATACAGGCCCAAAACATGCTAAAAATCGATATTTTAAGTGTCTAAAGTCGATATGTGCATGCATCTTCTGTACCCGTTTATATCTCAAATTCAGGTCCAAAACACCTGAAAATTTGATATTATGGGGTCCCTGAAGCGATCTGTACATGCCCACTCAGTGCTAGAATGTTTTCAAAATATAGGCTCAAAACAAGCTAAAAATCGATATTTTAAGTGTTCAAAGTCGATATGTGCATACATCTTCTGTACCCGTTTATATCCCAAATTTAGGCTCAAAACAACCGAAAATTCGATATTTTGGGGTCCCAGAAGCGATCTGTACATGCCTACTCAGTGCTAGAATATTTTCAAAATATAGACCCAAAACATGCTCAAAATCGATATTTTAATTGTCCAAAGTCGATATGTGCATACATCTTCTGTACCCGTTTATATCTCAAATTCAGGCTCAAAACACACGAAAATTCGGTATTTTTTGGTCCTAGAAGCGATCTGTACATGCCTACTCCTGGTAAGAATGTTTTCAAGATACAGACCAAAAACATGCTAAATATCGATATTTTAGGAGCTTAAAAGTCGATATGTGCATGCATCTTCTGTACCCGTTTATATCTCAAATTCAGGCTGAAAACACCTGAAAATTCGATATTTTGGGTTCCTAGACGCGATCTGTACATGCCTACTCAGTGCTATAATATTTTTAAAAATATAGGCCCAAAACATGCTAAAAATCGATATTTTAGGTGCCCAAAGTCGATATCTCAAATTCAGGCCCAAAACACCCGAAAATTCGATATTTTGGGGTCCCTGTTGCGATTTGTACATGGCTACTCCTTGTTAGAGTTCTCTCAAAATACAAGCCCAAAACATACTGAAAATCGATCTTTTAGGTGCCCTAAAGTCGATATGTGCATGCATCTTCTGTACCCGTTTATATCTCAAATTCAGACTCCAAACACCCGAAAATTCGATATTTTTGGGTCCCAGAAGCGATTTGTACATGCCTACTCAGTGCCAGATTATTTTCAAAATATAGGCCCAAAACATGCTAAAAATCGATATTTTAAGTGCCCAAAGTCGATATCTCAAATTCAGGCCAAAAACCCCTGAAAACTCGATATTTTGGGATCCCAGAAGCGATCTGTTCATGCCTACTCCGTGTTAGAGCATTTTCAAAATACAGGCCCAAAGCATGCTGAAAATCGCTAGTTTAGGTGCGCTAAGTCAATATGTGTATGCATCTTCTGCACCCGTTTATATAAAATATTCAACCTCAAAACACCCGAAAATTCGATATTTTTGGGTCCCAGAAGCGATCTGTACATGCCTACTCAGTGCTAGAATGTTTTCAAAGTAAAGGCTCAAAACATGCTAAAAATCGATATTTTAAGTGTCTAAAGTCGATATGTTCATGCATCTTCTGTACCCGTTTATATCCCAAATTCAGGCTCAAAACACCCGAAAATTCGATATTTTGGGGTCCCAGAAGCGATCTGTACATGCCTACTCAGTGCTAGAATATTTTCAAAATATAGACCCAAAACATGCTCAAAATCGATATTTTAAGTGTCCAAAGTCGATATGTGCATACATCTTCTGTACCCGTTTATATCTCAAATTCAGGCTCAAAACACCCGAAAATTCGGTATTTTTCGGTCCTAGAAGCGATCTGTACATGCCTACTCTTAGTAGGAATGTTTTCAAGAAACAGACCAAAAACATGCTGAAAATCGATATTTTAGGAGCCCAAAAGTCGATATGTGCATGCATCTTCTGTACCCGTTTATATCTGAAATTCAGGTTCAAAACACCTGAAAATTCGATATTTTGGGGTCCCAGACGCGATCTGTACATGCCTACTCAGTGCTAGAATATTTTCAAAAATATAGGCCAAAAACATGCTAAAAATCTATATTTTAGGTGCCCAAAGTCGATATCTCAAATTCAGGCCCAAAACACCCGAAAATTCGATATTTTGGGGTCCCTGAAGCGATTTGTACATGGCTACTCCTTGTTAGAGTTCTTTCAAAATACAAGCCCAAAACATACTGAAAATCGATCTTTTAGGTGCCCAAAAGTCGATATGTGCATGCATCTTCTGTACCCGTTGATATCTCAAATTCAGACTCCAAACACCCGAAAATTCGATATTTTTGGGTCCCAGAAGCGATTTGTACATGCCTACTCAGTGCCAGATTATTTTCAAAATATAGGCTTAAAACATGTTAAAAATCGATATTTTAAGTGAACAAAGTCGATATCTCAAATTCAGGCCAAAAACCCCTGAAAACTCGATATTTTGGGATCCCAGAAGCGATCTGTACATGCCTACTCCGTGTTAGAGCATTTTCAAAATACAGGCCCAAAGCATGCTGAAAATCGCTAGTTTAGGTGCCCAAAGTCAATATGTGTATGCATCTTCTGCACCCGTTTATATAAAATATTCAATCTCAAAACACCCGAAAATTCGATATTTTTGGGTCCCAGAAGCGATCTGTACATGCCTACTCAGTGCTAAAATGTTTTCAAAGTAAAGGCTCAAAACATGCTAAAAATCGATATTTTAAGTGTCTAAAGTCGATATGTGCATGCATCTTCTGTACCCGTTTATATTCCAAATTCAGGCTCAAAACACCCGAAAATTCGATATTTTGGGGTCCCAGAAGCGATCTGTACCTGCCTACTCAGTGTTAGAATATTTTCAAAATATAGACCCAAAACATGCTCAAAATCGATATTTTAAGTGTCCAAAGTCGAGATGTGCATACATCTTCTGTACCCGTTTATATCTCAAATTCAGTCTCAAAACACCCGAAAATTCGGTATTTTTTGGTCCTAGAAGCGATCTGTACATGCCTACTCCTAGTAAGAATGTTTTCAAGATACAGACCAAAAACATGCTGAAAATCGATATATTAGGAGCCCAAAAGTCGATATGTGCATGCATCTTCTGTACCCGTTTATATCTCAAATTCAGGCTCAAAACACCTGAAAATTCGATATTTTGGGGTCCCAGACGCGATCTGTACATGCCTACTCAGTGCTAGAATATTTTCAAAAATATAGGCCCAAAACATGCTAAAAATCGATATTTTAGGTGCCCAAAGTCGATATCTCAAATTCAGGCCCAAAACACCCGAAAATTCGATATTTTGGGGTCCCTGAAGCGATTTGTACATGGCTACTCCTTGTTAGAGTTCTTTCAAAATACAAGCCCAAAACATACTGAAAATCGATCTTTTAGGTGCCCAAAAGTCGATATGTGCATGAATCTTCTGTACCCGTTTATATCTCAAATTCAGACTCCAAACACCCGAAAATTCGATATTTTGGGGTCCCTGAAGCGATTTGTACATGGCTACTCCTTGTTAGAGTTCTCTCAAAATACAAGCCCAAAACATACTGAAAATCGATCTTTTAGGTGCACAAAAGTCGATATGTGCATGCATCTTCTGTACCCGTTGATATCTCAAATTCAGTCTCCAATCACCCGAAATTTCGATATTTTTGGGTCCCAGAAGCGATTTGTACATGCCTACTCAGTACCAGATTATTTTCAAAATATAGGCCCAAAACATGCTAAAAATCGATATTTTAAGTGCCCAAAGTCGATATCTCAAATTCAGGCCAAAAACACCTGAAAACTCGTTATTTTGGGATCCCAGAAGCGATCTGTACATGCCTACTCCGTGTTAGAGCATTTTCAAATTACAGGCCCAAAGCATGCTGAAAATCGCTAGTTTAGGTGCCCAAAGTCAATATGTGTATGCATCTTCTGCACTCGTTTATATAAAATATTCAACCTCAAAACACCCGAAAATTCGATATTTTTGGGTCCCAGAAGCGATCTGTACATGCCTACTCAGTGCTAGAATGTTTTCAAAATATAGGCTCAAAACAAGCTAAAAATCGATATTTTAAGTGTTCAAAGTCGATATGTGCATACATCTTCTGTACCCGTTTATATCCCAAATTTAGGCTCAAAACAACCGAAAATTCGATATTTTGGGGTCCCAGAAGCGATCTGTACATGCCTACTCCTAGTAAGAATGTTTTCAAGAAACAGACCAAAAAACATGCTGAAAATCGATATTTTAGGAGCCCAAAAGTCGATATGTGCATGCATCTTCTGTACCCGTTTATATCTGAAATTCAGGCTCAAAACACCTGAAAATTCGATATTTTGGGGTCTCAGACGCGATCTGTACATGCCTACTCAGTGCTAGAATATTTTCAAAAATATAGGCCCAAAACATGCTAAAAATCGATATTTTAGGTGCCCAAAGTCGATATCTCAAATTCAGGCCCAAAACACCCGAAAATTCGATTTGTACATGGGTACTCCTTGTTAGAGTTCTTTCAAAATGCAAGCCCAAAACATACTGAAAATCGATCTTTTAGGTGCCCAAAAGTTGATATGTGCATGCATCTTCTGTACCCGTTTATATCTCAAATTCAGACTCCAAACACCCGAAAATTCGATATTTTTGGGTCCCAGAAGCGATTTGTACATGCCTACTCAGTGCCAGATTATTTTCAAAATATAGGCCCAAAACATGCTAAAAATCGATATTTTAAGTGAACAAAGTCGATATCTCAAATTCAGGCCAAAAACCCCTGAAAACTCGATATTTTGGGATCCCAGAAGCGATCTGTACATGCATACTCCGTGTTAGAGCATTTTCAAAATACAGGCCCAAAACATGCTAAAAATCGATATTTTAAGTGTCTAAAGTCGATATGTGCATGCATCTTCTGTACCCGTTTATATCTCAAATTCAGGTCCAAAACACCTGAAAATTTGATATTATGGGGTCCCTGAAGCGATCTGTACATGCCCACTCAGTGCTAGAATGTTTTCAAAATATAGGCTCAAAACAAGCTAAAAATCGATATTTTAAGTGTTCAAAGTCGATATGTGCATACATCTTCTGTACCCGTTTATATCCCAAATTTAGGCTCAAAACAACCGAAAATTCGATATTTTGGGGTCCCAGAAGCGATCTGTACATGCCTACTCAGTGCTAGAATATTTTCAAAATATAGACCCAAAACATGCTCAAAATCGATATTTTAATTGTCCAAAGTCGATATGTGCATACATCTTCTGTACCCGTTTATATCTCAAATTCAGGCTCAAAACACACGAAAATTCGGTATTTTTTGGTCCTAGAAGCGATCTGTACATGCCTACTCCTGGTAAGAATGTTTTCAAGATACAGACCAAAAACATGCTAAATATCGATATTTTAGGAGCTTAAAAGTCGATATGTGCATGCATCTTCTGTACCCGTTTATATCTCAAATTCAGGCTGAAAACACCTGAAAATTCGATATTTTGGGTTCCTAGACGCGATCTGTACATGCCTACTCAGTGCTATAATATTTTTAAAAATATAGGCCCAAAACATGCTAAAAATCGATATTTTAGGTGCCCAAAGTCGATATCTCAAATTCAGGCCCAAAACACCCGAAAATTCGATATTTTGGGGTCCCTGTTGCGATTTGTACATGGCTACTCCTTGTTAGAGTTCTCTCAAAATACAAGCCCAAAACATACTGAAAATCGATCTTTTAGGTGCCCTAAAGTCGATATGTGCATGCATCTTCTGTACCCGTTTATATCTCAAATTCAGACTCCAAACACCCGAAAATTCGATATTTTTGGGTCCCAGAAGCGATTTGTACATGCCTACTCAGTGCCAGATTATTTTCAAAATATAGGCCCAAAACATGCTAAAAATCGATATTTTAAGTGCCCAAAGTCGATATCTCAAATTCAGGCCAAAAACCCCTGAAAACTCGATATTTTGGGATCCCAGAAGCGATCTGTTCATGCCTACTCCGTGTTAGAGCATTTTCAAAATACAGGCCCAAAGCATGCTGAAAATCGCTAGTTTAGGTGCGCTAAGTCAATATGTGTATGCATCTTCTGCACCCGTTTATATAAAATATTCAACCTCAAAACACCCGAAAATTCGATATTTTTGGGTCCCAGAAGCGATCTGTACATGCCTACTCAGTGCTAGAATGTTTTCAAAGTAAAGGCTCAAAACATGCTAAAAATCGATATTTTAAGTGTCTAAAGTCGATATGTTCATGCATCTTCTGTACCCGTTTATATCCCAAATTCAGGCTCAAAACACCCGAAAATTCGATATTTTGGGGTCCCAGAAGCGATCTGTACATGCCTACTCAGTGCTAGAATATTTTCAAAATATAGACCCAAAACATGCTCAAAATCGATATTTTAAGTGTCCAAAGTCGATATGTGCATACATCTTCTGTACCCGTTTATATCTCAAATTCAGGCTCAAAACACCCGAAAATTCGGTATTTTTCGGTCCTAGAAGCGATCTGTACATGCCTACTCCTAGTAGGAATGTTTTCAAGAAACAGACCAAAAACATGCTGAAAATCGATATTTTAGGAGCCCAAAAGTCGATATGTGCATGCATCTTCTGTACCCGTTTATATCTGAAATTCAGGTTCAAAACACCTGAAAATTCGATATTTTGGGGTCCCAGACGCGATCTGTACATGCCTACTCAGTGCTAGAATATTTTCAAAAATATAGGCCAAAAACATGCTAAAAATCTATATTTTAGGTGCCCAAAGTCGATATCTCAAATTCAGGCCCAAAACACCCGAAAATTCGATATTTTGGGGTCCCTGAAGCGATTTGTACATGGCTACTCCTTGTTAGAGTTCTTTCAAAATACAAGCCCAAAACATACTGAAAATCGATCTTTTAGGTGCCCAAAAGTCGATATGTGCATGCATCTTCTGTACCCGTTGATATCTCAAATTCAGACTCCAAACACCCGAAAATTCGATATTTTTGGGTCCCAGAAGCGATTTGTACATGCCTACTCAGTGCCAGATTATTTTCAAAATATAGGCTTAAAACATGTTAAAAATCGATATTTTTAAGTGAACAAAGTCGATATCTCAAATTCAGGCCAAAAACCCCTGAAAACTCGATATTTTGGGATCCCAGAAGCGATCTGTACATGCCTACTCCGTGTTAGAGCATTTTCAAAATACAGGCCCAAAGCATGCTGAAAATCGCTAGTTTAGGTGCCCAAAGTCAATATGTGTATGCATCTTCTGCACCCGTTTATATAAAATATTCAATCTCAAAACACCCGAAAATTCGATATTTTTGGGTCCCAGAAGCGATCTGTACATGCCTACTCAGTGCTAAAATGTTTTCAAAGTAAAGGCTCAAAACATGCTAAAAATCGATATTTTAAGTGTCTAAAGTCGATATGTGCATGCATCTTCTGTACCCGTTTATATTCCAAATTCAGGCTCAAAACACCCGAAAATTCGATATTTTGGGGTCCCAGAAGCGATCTGTACCTGCCTACTCAGTGTTAGAATATTTTCAAAATATAGACCCAAAACATGCTCAAAATCGATATTTTAAGTGTCCAAAGTCGAGATGTGCATACATCTTCTGTACCCGTTTATATCTCAAATTCAGTCTCAAAACACCCGAAAATTCGGTATTTTTTGGTCCTAGAAGCGATCTGTACATGCCTACTCCTAGTAAGAATGTTTTCAAGATACAGACCAAAAACATGCTGAAAATCGATATATTAGGAGCCCAAAAGTCGATATGTGCATGCATCTTCTGTACCCGTTTATATCTCAAATTCAGGCTCAAAACACCTGAAAATTCGATATTTTGGGGTCCCAGACGCGATCTGTACATGCCTACTCAGTGCTAGAATATTTTCAAAAATATAGGCCCAAAACATGCTAAAAATCGATATTTTAGGTGCCCAAAGTCGATATCTCAAATTCAGGCCCAAAACACCCGAAAATTCGATATTTTGGGGTCCCTGAAGCGATTTGTACATGGCTACTCCTTGTTAGAGTTCTTTCAAAATACAAGCCCAAAACATACTGAAAATCGATCTTTTAGGTGCCCAAAAGTCGATATGTGCATGAATCTTCTGTACCCGTTTATATCTCAAATTCAGACTCCAAACACCCGAAAATTCGATATTTTTGGGTCCCAGAAGCGATTTGTACATGCCTACTCAGTGCCAGATTATTTTCAAAATATAGGCCCAAAACATGCTAAAATCGATATTTTAAGTGCCCAAAGTCGATATCTCAAATTCAGGCCAAAAACACCTGAAAACTCGATATTTTGGGATCCCAGAAGCGATCTGTACATGCCTACTCCGTGTTAGAGCATTTTCAAAATACAGGCCCAAAGCATGCTGAAAATCGCTAGTTTAGGTGCCCAAAGTCAATATATGTATGCATCTTCTGCACCGGTTTATATAAAATATTCAACCTCAAAACACCCGAAAATTCGATATTTTTGGGTCCTTGAAGCGATCTGTACATGCCTACTCAGTGCTAGAATGTTTTCAAAGTAAAGGCTCAAAACATGCTAAAAATCGATATTTTAAGTGTCTAAAGTCGATTTGTGCATGCATCTTCTGTACCCGTTTATATCCCAAATTCAGGCTCCAAACACCCGAAAATTCGATATTTTGGGGTCCCAGAAGCGATCTGTACATGCCTACTCAGTGCTAGAATATTTTCAAAATATAGACCCAAAACATGCTCAAAATCGATATTTTAAGTGTCCAAAGTCGATATGTGCATACATCTTCTGTACCCGTTTATATCTCAAATTCAGGCTCAAAACACCCGAAAATTCGGTATTTTTTGGTCCTAGAAGCGATATGTTCATGCCTACTCCTAGTAAGAATGTTTTCAAGATACAGAACAAAAACATGCTGAAAATCGATATTTTAGGAGCCCAAAAGTCGATATGTGCATGCATCTTCTGTACCCGTTTATATCTGAAATTCAGGCTCAAAACACCTGAAAATTCGATATTTTGGAATCCCAGACGCGATCTGTACATGCCTACTCAGTCCTAGAATATTTTCTAAAATATAGGCCCAAAACATGCTAAAAATCGATATTTTAGGTGCCCAAAGTCGATATCTCAAATTCAGGCCCAAAACACCCGAAAATTCGATATTTTGGGGTCCCTGAAGCGATTTGTACATGGCTACTCCTTGTTAGAGTTCTTTCAAAATGCAAGCCCAAAACATACTGAAAATCGATCTTTTAGGTGCCCAAAAGTCGATATGTGCATGAATCTTCCGTACCCGTTTATATCTCAAATTCAGACTCCAAACACCCGAAAATTCGATATTTTTGGGTCCCAGAAGCGATTTGTACATGCCTACTCAGTGCCAGATTATTTTCAAAATATAGGCCCAAAACATGCTAAAAATTGATATTTTAAGTGCCCAAAGTCGATATCTCAAATTCAGGCCAAAAACCCCTGAAAACTCGATATTTTGGGATCCCAGAAGCGATCTGTACATGCCTACTCCGTGTTAGAGCATTTTCAAAATACAGGCCCAAAGCATGCTGAAAATCTCTAGTTTAGGTGCCCAAAGTCAATATGTGTATGCATCTTCTGCACCCGTTTATATAAAATATTCAACCTCAAAACACCCGAAAATTCGATATTTTTGGGTCCCAGAAGCGATCTGTACATGCCTACTCAGTGCTAGAATGTTTTCAAAGTAAAGGCTCAAAACATGCTAAAAATCGATATTTTAAGTGTCTAAAGTCGATATGTGCATGCATCTTCTGTACCCGTTTATATCCCAAATTCAGGCTCAAAACTCCCGAAAATTCGATATTTTGGGGTCCCAGAAGCGATCTGTACCTGCCTACTCAGTGCTAGAATATTTTCAAAATATAGACCCAAAACATGCTCAAAATCGATATTTTAAGTGTCCAAAGTCGATATGTGCATACATCTTCTGTACCCGTTTATATATTAAATTCAGGCTCAAAACACCCGAAAATTCGGTATTTTTTGGTCCTAGAAGCGATCTGTACATGCCTACTCCTAGTAAAAATGTTTTCAAGATACAGACCAAAAACATGCTGAAAATCGATATTTTAGGAACCCAAAAGTCGATATGTGCATGCATCTTCTGTACCCGTTTATATCTGAAATTCAGGCTCAAAACACCTGAAAATTCGATATTTTGGAATCCCAGACGCGATCTGTACATGCCTACTCAGTGCTAGAATATTTTCTAAAATATAGGCCCAAAACATGCTAAAAATCGATATTTTAGGTGCCCAAAGTCGATATCTCAAATTCAGGCCCAAAACACCCGAAAATTCGATATTTTGGGGTCCCTTAAGCGATTTGTACATGGCTACTCCTTGTTAGAGTTCTTTCAAAATACACGCCCAAAACATACTGAAAATCGATCTTTTAGGTGCCCAAAAGTCGATATGTGCATGCATCTTCTGTACCCGTTTATATCTCAAATTCAGACTCCAAACACCCGAAAATTCGATATTTTTGGGTCTCAGAAGCGATTTGTACATGCCTACTCAGTGCCAGATTATTTTCAAAATATAGGCCCAAAACATGCTAAAAATCGATATTTTAAGTGCCCAAAGTCGATATCTCAAATTCAGGCCAAACACACCTGAAAACTCGATATTTTGGGATCCCAGAAGCGATCTGTACATGCCTACTCCGTGTTAGAGCATTTTCAAAATACAGGCCCAAAGCATGCTGAATATCGCTAGTTTAGGTGCCCAAAGTCAATATGTGATTGCATCTTCTGCACCTGTTTATATAAAATATTGAACCTCAAAACACCCGAAAATTCGATATTTTTGGGTCCCAGAAGCGATCTGTACATGCCTACTCAGTGCTAGAATGTTTTCAAAGTAAAGGCTCAAAACATGCTAAAAATCGATATTTTAAGTGTCTAAAGTCGATATGTGCATGCATCTTCTGTACCCGTTTATATCCCAAATTCAGGCTCGAAACACCCGAAAATTCGATATTTTGGGGTCCCAGAAGCGATCTGTACATGCCTAATCAGTGCTAGAATATTTTCAAAATATAGACCCAAAGCATGCTCAAAATCGATATTTTAAGTGTCCAAAGTCGATATGTGCATACATCTTCTGTACCCGTTTATATCTCAAATTCAGGCTCAAAACACCCGAAAATTCGGTATTTTTTGGTCCTAGAAGCGATCTGTACATGCCTACTCCTAGTAAGAATGTTTTCAAGATACAGACTAAAAACATGCTGAAAATCGATATTTTAGGAGCCCAAAAGTCGATATGTACATGCATCTTTTGTACCCGTTTATATCTGAAATTCAGGTTCAAAACACCTGAAAATTCGATATTTTGGGGTCCCAGACGCGATCTGTACATGTCTACTCAGTGGTAGAATATTTTCAAAAATATAGGCCCAAAACATGCTAAAAATCGATATTTTAGGTGCCCAAAGTCGATATCTCAAATTCAGGCCCAAACACCCGAAAATTCGATATTTTGGGGTCCCTGAAGCGATTTGTACATGGCTACTCCTTGTTAGAGTTCTTTCAAAATACACGCCGAAAACATACTGAAAATCGATCTTTTAGGTGCACAAAAGTCGATATGTGCATGAATCTTCTGTACCCGTTTATATCTCAAATTCAGACTCCAAACACCCGAAAATTCGATATTTTTGGGTCCCAGAATCGATTTGTACATGCCTACTCAGTGCCAGATTATTTTCAAAATATAGGCCCAAAACATGCTAAAAATCGATATTTTAAGTGCCCAAAGTCGATATCTCAAATTCAGGCCAAAAACACCTGAAAACTCGATATTTTGGGATCCCAGAAGCGATCTGTACATGCCTACTCCGTGTTAGAGCATTTTCAAAATACAGGCCCAAAGCATGCTGAAAATCGCTAGTTTAGGTGCCCAAAGTCAATATGTGTATGCATCTTCTACACCCGTTTATATAAAATATTCAACCTCAAAACACCCGAAAATTCGATATTTTTGGGTCCCAGAAGCGATCTGTACATGCCTACTCAGCGCTAGAATGTTTTCAAAGTAAAGGCTCAAAACATGCTAAAAATCGATATTTTAAGTGTCTAAAGTCGATATGTGCATGCATCTTCTGTACCCGTTTATATCCCAAATTCAGGCTCAAAACACCCGAAAATTCGATATTTTGGGGTCCCAGAAGCGATCTGTACATGCCTACTCAGTGCTAGAATATTTTCAAAATATAGACCCAAAACATGCTCAAAATCGATATTTTAAGTGTCCAAAGTCGATATGTGCATACATCTTCTGTACCCGTTTATATCTCAAATTCAGGCTCAAAACACCCGAAAATTCGGTATTTTTGGTCCTAAAAGCGATCTGTACATGCCTACTCCTAGTAAGAATGTTTTCAAGATACAGACCAAAAACATGCTGAAAATCGATATTTTAGGAGCCCAAAAGTCGATATGTGCATGTATCTTCTGTACCCGTTTATATCTGAAATTCAGGCTCAAAACACCTGAAAATTCGATATTTTGGGGTCCCAGACGCGATCTGTACATGCCTACTCAGTGCTAGAATATTTTCAAAAATATAGGCCCAAAACATGCTAAAAATCGATATTTTAGGTGCCCAAAGTCGATATCTCAAATTCAGGCCCAAAACACCCGAAAATTCGATATTTTGGGGTCCCTGAAGCTATTTGTACATGGCTACTCCTTGTTAGAGTTCTTTCAAAATACAAGCCCAAAACATACTGAAAATCGATCTTTTAGGTGCCCAAAAGTCGATATGTGCATGAATCTTCTGTACCCGTTTATATCTCAAATTCAGACTCCAAACACCCGAAAATTCGATATTTTTGGGTCCCAGAAGCGATTTGTACATGCCTACTCAGTGCCAGATTATTTTCAAAATATAGGCCCAAAACATGCTAAAAATCGATATTTTAAGTGCCCAAAGTCGATATCTCAAATTCAGGCCAAAAACACCTGAAAACTCGATATTTTGGGATCCCAGAAGCGATCTGTACATGCCTACTCCGTGTTAGAGCATTTTCAAAATACAGGCCCAAAGCATGCTGAAAATCGCTAGTTTAGGTGCCCAAAGTCAATATGTGTATGCATCTTCTGCACCCGTTTATATAAAATATTCAACCTCAAAACACCCGAAAATTCGATATTTTTGGGTCCCAGAAGCGATCTGTACATGCCTACTCAGTGCTAGAATGTTTTCAAAGTAAAGGCTCAAAACATGCTAAAAATCGATATTTTTAGTGTCTAAAGTCGATATGTGCATGAATCTTCTGTACCCGTTTATATCCCAAATTCAGGCTCAAAACACCCGAAAATTCGATATTTTGGGGTCCCAGAAGCGATCTGTACATGCCTACTCAGTGTTAGAATATTTTCAAAATACAAGCCCAAAATAAGCTGAAAATCGCAATTTTTGGTGCCCAAAATCGATATGTGCATGAATCATCAGCACTCGCTTGTATCCCAAATTAAGGTTTAAAACACCTTAAAATTCGATACTTTTTGTTCCCAGAAGGGATCTGTAAATGCGTACTCAATGTTAAAAGATTTTCAAAATACAGACCCAAAACAAACTGAAAACCGATATTTTATGTGCCCAAAATCCATATGTGCATTCATCTTCTGTACCCGTTTATATCCCAAATTCAGGCTCAAAACACCCGAAAATTCGATATTTTTGGGTCTCAGAAGCAATCTGAACATGGTTACACAATGCTAGAATACATTCAAAATATAGGGCCAAAACATCCTGAAAATCGATACTTCAGGTGACCAAAGTCGATATGTGCATATATCTTCAGTACCGGTTTCTATTTCAAATTCAGGCTCAAAGCACCCGAAAATTCTATATTTTTGGGTCCTAGAAGCGATCTGTACATGCCTACGCAGTGCTAGAATATTTTTAATATACAGGCCCAAAACATACTGAAAATCGATCTTTTAGGTGCCCAAAAGTCGATATGTGTATGCATCTTCTGTACCCGTTTATATCTCTTTCAGGCTCAAAACACCCGAAAATTCGGTATTTTTGGTCCTAAAAGCGATCTGTACATGCCTACTCCTAGTAAGAATGTTTTCAAGATACAGACCAAAAACATGCTGAAAATCGATATTTTAGGAGCCCAAAAGTCGATATGTGCATGTATCTTCTGTACCCGTTTATATCTGAAATTCAGGCTCAAAACACCTGAAAATTCGATATTTTGGGGTCCCAGACGCGATCTGTACATGCCTACTCAGTGCTAGAATATTTTCAAAAATATAGGCCCAAAACATGCTAAAAATCGATATTTTAGGTGCCCAAAGTCGATATCTCAAATTCAGGCCCAAAACACCCGAAAATTCGATATTTTGGGGTCCCTGAAGCTATTTGTACATGGCTAC
The DNA here is from genome assembly GCA_033782935.1 of Petrolisthes cinctipes. Taxonomy (NCBI): domain Eukaryota; kingdom Metazoa; phylum Arthropoda; class Malacostraca; order Decapoda; family Porcellanidae; genus Petrolisthes; species Petrolisthes cinctipes. The sequence goes on along the minus strand of JAWQEG010001581.1, from coordinate 136,758 downwards.
TCCTTGTTAGAGTTCTTTCAAAATACAAGCCCAAAACATACTGAAAATCGATCTTTTAGGTGCCCAAAAGTCGATATGTGCATGAATCTTCTGTACCCGTTTATATCTCAAATTCAGACTCCAAACACCCGAAAATTCGATATTTTTGGGTCCCAGAAGCGATTTGTACATGCCTACTCAGTGCCAGATTATTTTCAAAATATAGGCCCAAAACATGCTAAAATTCGATATTTTAAGTGCCCAAAGTCGATATCTCAAATTCAGGCCAAAAACACCTGAAAACTCGATATTTTGGGATCCCAGAAGCGATCTGTACATGCCTACTCCGTGTTAGAGCATTTTCAAAATACAGGCCCAAAGCATGCTGAAAATCGCTAGTTTAGGTGCCCAAAGTCAATATGTGTATGCATCTTCTGCACCCGTTTATATAAAATATTCAACCTCAAAACACCCGAAAATTCGATATTTTTGGGTCCCAGAAGCGATCTGTACATGCCTACTCAGTGCTAGAATGTTTTCAAAGTAAAGGCTCAAAACATGCTAAAAATCGATATTTTTAGTGTCTAAAGTCGATATGTGCATGAATCTTCTGTACCCGTTTATATCCCAAATTCAGGCTCAAAACACCCGAAAATTCGATATTTTGGGGTCCCAGAAGCGATCTGTACATGCCTACTCAGTGTTAGAATATTTTCAAAATACAAGCCCAAAATAAGCTGAAAATCGCAATTTTTGGTGCCCAAAATCGATATGTGCATGAATCATCAGCACTCGCTTGTATCCCAAATTAAGGTTTAAAACACCTTAAAATTCGATACTTTTTGTTCCCAGAAGGGATCTGTAAATGCGTACTCAATGTTAAAAGATTTTCAAAATACAGACCCAAAACAAACTGAAAACCGATATTTTATGTGCCCAAAATCCATATGTGCATTCATCTTCTGTACCCGTTTATATCCCAAATTCAGGCTCAAAACACCCGAAAATTCGATATTTTTGGGTCTCAGAAGCAATCTGAACATGGTTACACAATGCTAGAATACATTCAAAATATAGGGCCAAAACATCCTGAAAATCGATACTTCAGGTGACCAAAGTCGATATGTGCATATATCTTCAGTACCGGTTTCTATTTCAAATTCAGGCTCAAAGCACCCGAAAATTCTATATTTTTGGGTCCTAGAAGCGATCTGTACATGCCTACGCAGTGCTAGAATATTTTTAATATACAGGCCCAAAACATACTGAAAATCGATCTTTTAGGTGCCCAAAAGTCGATATGTGTATGCATCTTCTGTACCCGTTTATATCTCTTTCAGGCTCAAAACACCCGAAAATTCGATATTTTGGGGTCCCAGAAGCGATCTGTACATGCCTACGCAGTGCTAGAATATTTTCAAAATACAGGCCCAAAACATGCTAAAAATCGATATTTTAAGTGTCCAAAATCGATATGTGCATGCATCTTCTGTACCCGTTTATATCTCAAATTCAGGCTTAAAACACCCGAAAATTCGATATTTTGGGGTCCCTCAAGCGATCTGTACATGCCTACTCAGTGCTAGAATATTTTCAAATTATAGGCCCAAAATATGCTAAAAATCGATATTTTAGGTTCCCAAAGTCGATATCTCAAATTCAGGCCCAAAACACCCGAAAATTCGATATTTTATGGTCCCAGAAGCGATCTGTACATGCCTACTCCGTGTTAGAGCATTTTCAATATACAGGCCCAAAACATGCTGAAAATCGATATTTTAGGTGCCCAAAGTCAATATGTGCATGCATTTTCTGTACCCGTTTATATCTCAAATTCAGGCTCAAAACACCCGAAAATTCGATATTTTTCGGTCCCAGAAGTGATCTGTACATGCCTACTCAGTGCTAGAATGTTTTCAAAATATAGGCTCAAAACATGCCAAAAATCGATATTTTAAGTGTCTAAAGTCGATATATGCATGCATCTTCTGTACCCGTTTATATCTCAAATTCAGGCTCCAAACACTCGAAATATCGATATTTTTTGGTCCCAGAAGCGATCTGTAAATGCCTACTCAGATACAGGCCCAAAACATGCTGAAAATCGATATTTTAGGTTCCCAACGTCAATATGTGTATGCATCTTCTGCACCCGTTTATATCCCAAATTCAACCTTAAAACACCCGAAAATTCGATATTTTTGGGTCCCAGAAGCGATCTGTACATGCCTACTCAGTTCTAGAATGTTTTCAAAATATAGGCTCAAAACATACTAAATATCGATATTTTATGTGTCCAAAGTCGATATGTGCATGCTTCTTCTGTACCCGTTTATATCTCAAATTCTGGCTTAAAACACCCGAAAATTCGGTATTTTTGGGTCCTAGAAGCGATCTGTACATGCCTACTCCTAGTTAGAATGTTTTCAAGATACAGACCCAAAACATGCTTAAAATCGATATTTTATGTGCCCAAAAGTCGATATGTGCATGCATTTTCTGTACCCGTTTATATCTCAAATTCAGGCTCAAAACACCGGAAAACTCGATATTTTGGGGTCCCAGAAGCGATCTGTACATGCTTACTCAGTGCTAGAATATTTCCAAAATATAGGCCCAAAACATGCTAAAAATCGATACTTTAAGTGCCCAAAGTCGATATTTCAAATTTATCCCCAAAACACCCGAAAACTCGATATATTTTAGGGTCCCTCAAGCGATCTGTACATGCCTACTCAGTGCTAGAATATTTTCTAATTATAGGCCCAAAATATGCTAAAAATCGATATTTTAGGTGCCCAAAGTCGATATCTCAAATTCAGGCCCAAAACTCCCGAAAATTCGATATTTTTTGGTCCCAGAAGCGGTCTGTACATGCCTACTCCGTGTTAGAGCATTTTCAATATACAGGCCCAAAACATGCTGAAAATCAATATTTTAGGTGCCCAAAGTCAATATGTGCTTGCATTTTCTGTACCCGTTTATATCTCAAATTCAGGCTCAAAACACCCGAAAATTCGATATTTTGGGGTCCCAGAAGCGATCTGTACATGCGTACTGAGTGCTAGAATATTTTTAAAATATAGGCCCAAAACATGCTGAAAATCGATATTTTAGGTGCCCAAAGTCAATATGTGTATGCATCTTCTGCACCCGTTTATATCTCAAATTCAACCACAAAACTCCCGAAAATTCGATATTTTTCGGTCCCAGAAGCGATCTGTACATGCCTACTTAGTGCTAGAATGTTTTCAAAATATTGGCTCAAAACATGCCAAAAATCGATATTTTAAGTGTCTAAAGTCGATATATGCATGCATCTTCTGTACCCGTTTATATCTCAAATTCAGGCTCAAAACACCCGAAAAATCGGTATTTTTGGGTCCTAGAAGCGATCTGTACTTGCCTACTCTTAGTTAGAATTTTTTCAAGATACAGACCCAAAACATGCTCAAAATCGATATTTTAGGTGCCCAAAAGTCGATATGTGCATGCATCTACAGTACCTGTTTATATCTCAAATTTAGGCTCAAAACACCCGAAAATTCGATATTTTGGGGTCCCAGAAGCGATCTGTACATGCTTACTCAGTGCTAGAATATTTTCAAAATATAGGCCCAAAACATGCTAAAATCGATATTTTAGGTGCCCAAAGTCGATATTTCAAATTTTTCCCCAAAACACCCGAAAACTCGATATTTTGAGGTCCCTCAAGCGATCTGTACATGCCTACTCAGTGCTAGAATATTTTCAAATTATAGGCCCAAAATATGCTAAAAATCGATATTTTAGGTTCCCAAAGTCGATATCTCAAATTCAGGCCCAAACCACCCGAAAATTCGATATTTTTTGGTCCCAGAAGCGATCTGTACATGCCTACTCCGTGTTAGAGCATTTTCAATATACTGGCCCAAAACATGCTGAAAATCGATATTTTAGGTGCCCAAAGTTAATATGTGCATGCATTTTCTGTACCCGTTTATATCTCAAATTCAGGCTCAAAACACACGAAAATTCGATATTTTGGGGTCCCAGAAGCGATCTGTACATGCGTACTGAGTGCTAGAATATTTTCAAAATATAGGCCCAAAACATGCTAAAAATCGATATTTTAGGTGCCCAAAGTCGATATCTCAAATTCATCCCCAAAACACCCGAAAATTTGATATTTTGGGGTCCCAGAAGCGATCTGTAAATGCCTACTCCGTGTTAGAGCATTTTTAAAATACAAGCCCAAAGCATACAGAAAATCGATATTTTAGGTGCCCAAAAGTCGATATGTGCATGCATCTTCTGTACCCGTTTATATCTCAAATTCAGGCTCCAAACACCCGAAAAATCGATATTTTTTGGTCCCAGAAGCGATCTGTAAATGCCTACTCAGATACAGGCCCAAAACATGCTGAAAATCGATATTTTAGGTTCCCAACGTCAATATGTGTATGCATCTTCTGCACCCGTTTATATCCCAAATTCAACCTTAAAACACCCGAAAATTCGATATTTTTGGGTCCCAGAAGCGATCTGTACATGCCTACTCAGTTCTAGAATGTTTTCAAAATATAGGCTCAAAACATACTAAATATCGATATTTTATGTGTCCAAAGTCGATATGTGCATTCTTCTTCTGTACCCGTTTATATCTCAAATTCTGGCTTAAAACACCCGAAAATTCGGTATTTTTGGGTCCTAGAAGCGATCTGTACATGCCTACTCCTAGTTAGAATGTTTTCAAGATACAGACCCAAAACATGCTTAAAATCGATATTTTAGGTGCCCAAAAGTCGATATGTGCATGCATTTTCTGTACCCGTTTATATCTCAAATTCAGGCTCAAAACACCCGAAAACTCGATATTTTGGGGTCCCAGAAGCGATCTGTACATGCTTACTCAGTGCTAGAATATTTCCAAAATATAGGCCCAAAACATGCTAAAAATCGATACTTTAAGTGCCCAAAGTCGATATTTCAAATTTATCCCCAAAACACCCGAAAACTCGATATATTTTAGGGTCCCTCAAGCGATCTGTACATGCCTACTCAGTGCTAGAATATTTTCTAATTATAGGCCCAAAATATGCTAAAAATCGATATTTTAGGTGCCCAAAGTCGATATCTCAAATTCAGGCCCAAAACTCCCGAAAATTCGATATTTTTTGGTCCCAGAAGCGATCTGTACATGCCTACTCCGTGTTAGAGCATTTTCAATATACAGGCCCAAAACATGCTGAAAATCAATATTTTAGGTGCCCAAAGTCAATATGTGCTTGCATTTTCTGTACCCGTTTATATCTCAAATTCAGGCTCAAAACACCCGAAAATTCGATATTTTGGGGTCCCAGAAGCGATCTGTACATGCGTACTGAGTGCTAGAATATTTTTAAAATATAGGCCCAAAACATGCTGAAAATCGATATTTTAGGTGCCCAAAGTCAATATGTGTATGCATCTTCTGCACCCGTTTATATCTCAAATTCAACCACAAAACTCCCGAAAATTCGATATTTTTCGGTCCCAGAAGCGATCTGTACATGCCTACTTAGAGCTAGAATGTTTTCAAAATATAGGCTCAAAACATGCCAAAAATCGATATTTTAAGTGTCTAAAGTCGATATATGCATGCATCTTCTGTACCCGTTTATATCTCAAATTCAGGCTCAAAATACCCGAAAAATCGGTATTTTTGGGTCCTAGAAGCGATCTGTACTTGCCTACTCTTAGTTAGAATTTTTTCAAGATACAGACCCAAAACATGCTCAAAATCGATATTTTAGGTGCCCAAAAGTCGATATGTGCATGCATCTTCAGTACCTGTTTATATCTCAAATTTAGGCTCAAAACACCCGAAAATTCGATATTTTGGGGTCCCAGAAGCGATCTGTACATGCTTACTCAGTGCTAGAATATTTTCAAAATATAGGCCCAAAACATGCTAAAATCGATATTTTAGGTGCCCAAAGTCGATATTTCAAATTTTTCCCCAAAACACCCGAAAACTCGATATTTTGAGGTCCCTCAAGCGATCTGTACATGCCTACTCAGTGCTAGAATATTTTCAAATTATAGGCCCAAAATATGCTAAAAATCGATATTTTAGGTTCCCAAAGTCGATATCTCAAATTCAGGCCCAAACCACCCGAAAATTCGATATTTTTTGGTCCCAGAAGCGATCTGTACATGCCTACTCCGTGTTAGAGATTTTTCAATATACTGGCCCAAAACATGCTGAAAATCGATATTTTAGGTGCCCAAAGTCAATATGTGCATGCATTTTCTGTACCCGTTTATATCTCAAATTCAGGCTCAAAACACCCGAAAATTCGATATTTTGGGGTCCCAGAAGCGATCTGTACATGCGTACTGAGTGCTAGAATATTTTCAAAATATAGGCCCAAAACATGCTAAAAATCGATATTTTAGGTGCCCAAAGTCGATATCTCAAATTCATCCCCAAAACACCCGAAAATTTGATATTTTGGGGTCCCAGAAGCGATCTGTACATGCCTACTCCGTGTTAGAGTATTTTCAAAATACAAGCCCAAAACATACAGAAAATCGATATTTTAGGTGCCCAAAAGTCGATATGTGCATGCATCTTCTGTACCCGTTTATATCTCAATTTCAGGCACCAAACACCCGAAAATTCGATATTTTTTGGGCCCCAGATGCGATCTGTACATGCCTACTCAGATACAGGCCCAAAACATGCTGAAAATCGATATTTTAGGTGCCCAAAGTCAATATGTGTATGTATCTTCTGCACCCGTTTATATCCCAAATTCAACCATAAAACACCCGAAAATTCGATATTTTTGGGTCCCAGAAGCGATCTGTACATGCCTACTGAGTGCTAGAATATTTTCAAAATATAGACCCAAAACATGCTAAAAATCGATATTTTAGGTGCCCAAAGTCGATATCTCAAATTCATCCCCAAAAGACCCGAAAATTTGATATTTTGGGGTCCCAGAAGCGATCTCTACATGCCTACTCCGTGTTAGAGCATTTTTAAAATACAAGCCCAAAGCATACAGAAAATCTATATTTTAGGTTCCCAAAAGTCGATATGTGCATGCATCTTCTGTACTCGTTTATATCTCAAATTCAGGCTCCAAACACCCGAAAAATCGATATTTTTTGGTCCCAGAAGCGATCTGTAAATGCCTACTCAGATACAGGCTCAAAAAATGCTGAAAATCAATATTTTAGGTGCCCAAAGTCAATATGTGTATGCATCTTCTGCACCCGTTTATATCCCAAATTCAACCTTAAAACATTCGAAAATTCGATATTTTTGGGTCCCAGAAGCGATCTGTACATGCCTATTCAGTTCTAGAATGTTTTCAAAATATAGGCTCAAAACATACTAAAAATCGATATTTTATGTGTCCAAAGTCGATATGTGCATGCTTCTTCTGTACCCGTTTATATCTCAAATTCAGGCTTAAAACACCCGAAAATTCGATATTTTTGGGTCCTAGAAGCGATCTGTACATGCCTACTCCTAGTTAGAATGTTTTCAAGATACGGACCCAAAACATGCTCAAAATCGATATTTTAGGTGCCCAAAAGTCGATATGTGCATGCATTTTCTGTACCCGTTTATATCTCAAATTCAGGCTCAAAACACCCGAAAACTCGATATTTTGGGGTCCCAGAAGCGATCTGTACATGCTTACTCAGTGCTAGAATATTTCCAAAATATAGGCCCAAAACATGCTAAAAATCGATACTTTAAGTGCCCAAAGTCGATATTTCAAATTTATCCCCAAAACACCCGAAAACTCGATATATTTTAGGGTCCCTCAAGCGATCTGTACATGCCTACTCAGTGCTAGAATATTTTCTAATTATAGGCCCAAAATATGTTAAAAATCGATATTTTAGGTGCCCAAAGTCGATATCTCAAATTCAGGCCCAAAACTCACGAAAATTGGATATTTTTTGGTCCCAGAAGCGATCTGTACATGCCTACTCCGTGTTAGAGCATTTTCAATATACAGGCCCAAAACATGCTGAAAATCAATATTTTAGGTGCCCAAAGTCAATATGTGCTTGCATTTTCTGTACCCGTTTATATCTCAAATTCAGGCTCAAAACACCCGAAAATTCGATATTTTGGGGTCCCAGAAGCGATCTGTACATGCGTACTGAGTGCTAGAATATTTTTAAAATATAGGCCCAAAACATGCTTAAAATCGATATTTTAGGTGCCCAAAGTCGATATCTTAAATTCATCCCCAAAACACCCGAAAATTTGATATTTTGGGGTCCCAGAAGCGATCTGTACATGCCTACTCCGTGTTAGAGTATTTTCAATATACAGGCCTAAAACATGCTGAAAATCAATATTTTATGTGCCCAAAGTCAATATGTGCTTGCATTTTCTGTACCCGTTTATATCTCAAATTCAGGCTCAAAACACCCGAAAATTCGATATTTTGGGGTCCCAGAAGCGATCTGTACATGCGTACTGAGTGCTAGAATATTTTTAAAATATAGGCCCAAAACATGCTGAAAATCGATATTTTAGGTGCCCAAAGTCAATATGTGTATGCATCTTCTGCACCCGTTTATATCTCAAATTCAACCACAAAACTCCCGAAAATTCGATATTTTTCGGTCCCAGAAGCGATCTGTACATGCCTACTCAGTGCTAGAATGTTTTCAAAATATAGGCTCAAAACATGCAAAAATTCGATATTTTAAGTGTCTAAAGTCGATATATGCATGCATCTTCTGTACCCGTTTATATCTCAAATTCAGGCTCAAAACACCCGAAAAATCGGTATTTTTGGGTCCTAGAAGCGATCTGTACTTGCCTACTCTTAGTTAGAATTTTTTCAAGATACAGACCCAAAACATGCTCAAAATCGATATTTTAGGTGCCCAAAAGTCGATATGTGCATGCATCTTCAGTACCTGTTTATATCTCAAATTTAGGCTCAAAACACCCGAAAATTCGATATTTTCGGGTCCCTGAAGCGATCTGTACATGCTTACGCAGTGCTAGAATATTTTCAAAATATAGGCCCAAAACATGCTAAAATCGATATTTTAGGTGCCCAAAGTCGATATTTCAAATTTTTCCCAAAAACACCCGAAAACTCGATATTTTGAGGTCCCTCAAGCGATCTGTACATGCCTACTCAGTGCTAGAATATTTTCAAATTATAGGCCCAAAATATGCTAAAAATCGATATTTTAGGTTCCCAAAGTCGATATCTCAAATTCAGGCCCAAACCACCCGAAAATTCGATATATTTTGGTCCCAGAAGCGATCTGTACATGCCTACTCCGTGTTAGAGCATTTTCAATATACTGGCCCAAAACATGCTGAAAATCGATATTTTAGGTGCCCAAAGTCAATATGTGCATGCATTTTCTGTACCCGTTTATATCTCAAATTCAGGCTCAAAACACCCGAAAATTCGATATTTTGGGGTCCCAGAAGCGATCTGTACATGCGTACTGAGTGCTAGAATATTTTCAAAATATAGGCCCAAAACATGCTAAAAATCGATATTTTAGGTGCCCAAAGTCGATATCTCAAATTCATCCCCAAAACACCCGAAAATTTGATATTTTGGGGTCCCAGAAGCGATCTGTAAATGCCTACTCCGTGTTAGAGTATTTTCAAAATACAAGCCCAAAACATACAGAAAATCGATATTTTAGGTGCCCAAAAGTCGATATGTGCATGCATCTTCTGTACCCGTTTTTATCTCAATTTCAGGCTCCAAACACCCGAAAATTCGATATTTTTTGGGCCCCAGATGCGATCTGTACATGCCTACTCAGATACAGGCCCAAAACATGCTGAAAATCGATATTTTAGGTGCCCAAAGTCAATATGTGTATGTATCTTCTGCACCCGTTTATATCCCAAATTCAACCATAAAACCCCCGAAAATTCGATATTTTTGGGTCCCAGAAGCGATCTGTACATGCCTACTGAGTGCTAGAATATTTTCAAAATATAGACCCAAAACATGCTAAAAATCGATATTTTAGGTGCCCAAAGTCGATATCTCAAATTCATCTCCAAAACACCCGAAAATTTGATATTTTGGGGTCCCAGAAGCGATCTCTACATGCTTACTCCGTGTTAGAGCATTTTTAAAATACAAGCCCAAAGCATACAGAAAATCGATATTTTAGGTTCCCAAAAGTCGATATGTGCATGCATCTTCTGTACCCGTTTATATCTCAAATTCAGGCTCCAAACACCCGAAAAATCGATATTTTTTGGTCCCAGAAGCGATCTGTAAATGCCTACTCAGATACAGGCCCAAAACATGCTGAAAATCGATATTTTAGGTGCCCAAAGTCAATGTGTGTATGCATCTTCTGCACCCGTTTATATCCCAAATTCAACCTTAAAACACCCGAAAATTCGATATTTTTGGGTCCCAGAAGCGATCTGTACATGCCTACTCAGTTCTAGAATGTTTTCAAAATATAGGCTCAAAACATACTAAAAATCGATATTTTATGTGTCCAAAGTCGATATGTGCATGCTTCTTCTGTACCCGTTTATATCTCAAATTCAGGCTTAAAACACCCGAAAATTCGGTATTTTTGGGTCCTAGAAGCGATCTGTACATGCCTACTCCTAGTTAGAATGTTTTCAAGATACAGACCCAAAACATGCTCAAAATCGATATTTTAGGTGCCCAAAAGTCGATATGTGATGCATTTTCTGTACCCGTTTATATCTCAAATTCAGGCTCAAAACAACCGAAAACTCGATATTTTGGGGTCCCAGAAGCGATCTGTACATGCTTACTCAGTGCTAGAATATTTCCAAAATATAGGCCCAAAACATGCTAAAAATCGATACTTTAAGTGCCCAAAGTCGATATTTCAAATTTATCCCCAAAACACCCGAAAACACGATATATTTTTGGGTCCCTCAAGCGATCTGTACATGCCTACTCAGTGCTAGAATATTTTCTAATTATAGGCCCAAAATATGCTAAAAATCGATATTTTAGGTGCCCAAAGTCGATATCTCAAATTCAGGCCCAAAACTCCCGAAAATTCGATATTTTTTGGTCCCAGAAGCGATCTGTACATGCCTACTCCGTGTTAGAGCATTTTCAATATACAGGCCCAAAACATGCTGAAAATCAATATTTTAGGTGCCCAAAGTCAATATGTGCTTGCATTTTCTGTACCCGTTTATATCTCAAATTCAGGCTCAAAACACCCGAAAATTCGATATTTTGGGGTCCCAGAAGCGATCTGTACATGCGTACTGAGTGCTAGAATATTTTTAAAATATTGGCCCAAAACATGCTAAAAATCGATATTTTAGGTGCCCAAAGTCGATATCTTAAATTCATCCCCAAAACACCCGAAAATTTGATATTTTGGGGTCCCAGAAGCGATCTGTACATGCCTACTCCGTGTTAGAGTATTTTTAAAATACAAGCCCAAAACATACAGAAAATCGATATTTTATGTGCCCAAAAGTCGATATGTGCATGCATCTTCTGTACCCGTTTATATCTCAAATTCAGGCTCCAAACACCCGAAAAATCGATATTTTTTGGTCCCAGAAGCGATCTGTACATGCCTACTCAGATACAGGCCCAAAACATGCTGAAAATCGATATTTTAGGTGCCCAAAGTCAATATGTGTATGCATCTTCTGCACCCGTTTATATCCCAAATTCAACCTTAAAACACCCGAAAATTCGATATTTTGGGGTCCCAGAAGCGATCTGTACATGCCTACTCAGTGCTAGAATGTTTTCAAAATATAGGCTCAAAACATACTAAAAATCGATATTTTATGTGTCCTAAGTCTATATGTGCATGCATCTTCTGTACCCGTTTATATCTCAAATTCGGGCTCAAAACACCCGAAAATTCGGTATTTTTGGGTCCTAGAAGCGATCTGTACATGCCTACTCCTAGTTAGAATGTTTTCAAGATACAGACCCAAAACATGCTCAAAATCGATATTTTAGGTGCCCAAAAGTCGATATGTGAATGCATCTTCTGTACCCGTTTATATCTCAAATTCTGGCCCAAAACACCTGAAAATTCGATATTTTGGGGTCCCAGAAGTGATCTGTACATGCCTACTCCGTGTTAGAGTATTTTCAATATACAGGCCCAAAACATACTGAAAATCGATGCCTACTCAGTGCTAGAATGTTTTCAAAATATTGGCTCAAAACATGCTAAAAATCGATATTTTAGGTGACCAAAGTCAATCTGTGTATGTATCTTTTGCACCCGTTTATATCCCAAATTCAACCTCAAAACACCCGAAAATCCGATATTTTTGGGTCCCAGAAGCGATCTGTACATGCCTACTCAGTGCTAGAATGTTTTCAAAATATAGGCTTAAAACATGCTAAAAATCGATATTTTAAGTGTCCAGAGTCAATATGTGCATGCATCTTCTATACCCGTTTATATCTCAAATTCAGGCTCAAAACACCAAAAATTCGATATTTTGGGGTTCCAGAAGTGATCTGTACATGCCTACTTAGTGCTAGAATAATTTCAAAATATAGGCCCAAAACATGCTAAAAATCGATATTTTAGGTGCCCAAAGTCGATATCTCAAATTCAGGCCCAAAACACCCGAAAATTCGATATTTTGGGGTGCCAGAAGCGAACTTTACATGCCTACTCCGTGTTAGAGTATTTTCAAAATACAGGCCCAAAACATACTGCATGCATGCATCTTCTGTACCCGTTTATATCTCAAATTCAGGCTCAAAAAACCCGAAAATTCGACTTAGAGAAAATAAACGTGTTGGTGGGTTAGCCTTATTTGCTCGGGACAAATACCACCCCCTACACCTGATTGTGGATATCCCAGAAGGAATTGAGGTCCTTTGGGTCAAGTTAACACCTCCCTGTCACCCGAGACTCACGGCCTCCATTATCTACTGCCTAATTTACCATCCACCACGTGCACCATCTCAGGCAGTGCTGATGGAACATATTATTAACACATGTGACATCCTCAAAATTAGGTATCCATCAGCAAAATTCGTAATATGTGGCGACTTCAATGAAATTAACACTGAAGAACTTGAAAATGCATTATCCCTCAGCCAAGTTGTTGATTTCCCAACCCACAACCAGAGTGTCCTAGATGAGATTGTCACCGACCTGTCAAATCAGTACCTCCCACCACAACCTTTGCCACCAGTGGGGAAGAGTACCCACCTCTCCATCCTGTGGACTCCCATCCCCACCACCACCCATCACCAGCCTCCCATCATCAGGAAGTTCAGACCTACACCTGACTCATTGATAAGGGGATTTGGACAGTGGCTGGTACATTACCCGTGGGTTGAGGTATTGACTGTCAGTGAAGTTGACATCAAATGGGAGAACTATTCTACCACCATCACTCAAGCATACTATCACTTCTTCCCAGAAAAGTCGACGACAGTTCACCCATCGGATATGCCATGGATTACCACCAGAATAAAAAAGACTCATTAAACAACGTAACAAAGCCTTCTACACCGACAAGGCAAGATATAACAGTCTTCGCAACAAAGTCATTAGGGAAATCAGGAAAGCCAAACTGAAACACTACCCCACAAAAATACAACATCTCAAGGAATCCAACATCAGTCAGTGGTACAGCAAAATTAAGGATGTGTGTGGGATGCGTAAACACTCACCCTCCCTCCCTTGTACTAACGGACATACCAGTGAGGATACAGCAGGCCGCCTCAATGACCACTTTGCGGCCATATGTCAAAGCTTACCCGAGTTTGACCCATCCCAACTACCTGCCTACCTCCCCTCCCCTCAGCCACCCAGAGTCCAAGAGTATCAGGTCGCCAAGAAACTTTCAGAATTTAAACTTAAAAGCTCCACCACTCCCATTGACCTTCCTATTAAATTGTATAAAGAGTTTGCTGTTGAGCTTGCCATCCCCCTTTGCTCTATTATCAACGCATCCATAAGTCAGTTTAAAGTACCCACAGATTGGAAGACAGCTTATGTCACACCAATCCCTAAAGTCAATAATCCCCAATCTTTTGACCAGTTGAGACCCATTGCTATCACTCCCCTCCCCAGTCTTTTGTGTGAAAGTTTTGTTTTTGATTGGGCCTCAGCTAGTATTAAAAAATTCATTGATAACCAACAGTTTGGCAATATAAAGTCATCCTCCACCACACATTGCCTTATTAGCCTACTTGACTTTGTATATAAGAACTTAGAGCAAAGGAAGACCTCAGTAATACTAACTTTCCTTGACTTTAAAAAGGCATTTGACCTAGTGGACCACAATGTAATAATAAATAAGGCACTTGGTATTGGGATGGAGCCAGGCTTGGTGGCGTGGTTGGCAGATTTCCTCAGTGATCGACAGCAGGTGGTAAGATATCAAGGTGCAGTGTCTCTCCCACAAACACTGAAATGTGGTGTGCCTCAAGGGACCAGGATGGGACCTCTGTGCTTCCTAATCCTCATTAATGATGCCCTGACCGACACACACCGGTGGAAGTATGTGGATGACTCCACTGTGGGAGTTGTAGTGGACAACACTGCACCTGACTACCACCTACTACAACAACAACTTGACAACCTACAAGCTTGGACTGAAGCCAACAACGTCAGTATCAACCACCACAAGACAGTGGTGATGCATCTGCACACATCCACCACACCTGTACCACCACCGACAGTCACACTGGGGGGACACCCACTCCAGGTTGTGGAAACAACCAAAATCCTGGGAATTATGCTGGACAGCAAGATGGACTGGAATCATCATATTACCACCACTACCCAGTCCGCCTCTTACCGTCTGTACATGCTGAGAAGGCTAAAGTCCCTAGGTACACCACAGTGTGAGCTGAGGAGTATATATCATATGTTTATACTCTCCAAGCTCACCTATGCCTCCCCAAGCTGGTTTCCATCCATTAACACCACACAGAAGAAACAGCTTGAACGTGTACAGAAAAGGGCTTGTCGTATAATACTGGGGGCAGACTATACTACCTACAGTGAGGCCCTTATCACCCTTGGCATGGTCTCCCTAGACACAGTACACCACAACATTCTGAGTCGATTTAGCATAGAACTGTTAAGCAACCCGAGACATCGAGATATGCTTCCCCCTTCCCTTCCACCACCACGACAATCGACGAGGCATACCAATATCTTAACACCGATAAAGGCACGCACTGACCGCTATAACAACAGTCCCATACCATCTATGGTCAGAATTATTAACAACAAATAATACTATGTCTAAAATTCATTTCACCATCATAACATCTTTCATTGTTGTATATATAAAACCATCCCCATCAATCATCAACCATATATATAATGTATTGTATATTTTCAGCCTTATGGCTGCAACCTCAATAAACAGCTTATTATTATTATTATTATTATTATTTTGGGGTCCCAGAAGCGATCTGTACATGCCTACACAGTGCTAGAATATTTTCAAAATATAGGCCCAAAAACATGCTAAAAATCGATATTTTAGGTGCCCAAAGTATATATCTCAAATTCAGGCCCAAAACACCCGAAAATTCTATATTTTGGGGTCTCAGAAGCGATCTGTACATGCCTACTCCGTGTTAGAGTATTTTCAATATACAGGCCCAAAACATACTGAAAATCGATCTTTTAGGTGCCCAAAAGTCGATATGCGCATGCATCTTCTGTACCCGTTTATATCTCAAATTCAGGCTCCAAACACCCGAAAATTCGATATTTTGGGGTCTCAGAAGCGATCTGTACATGCCTACTCAGATACAACCCAAAACATGCTGAAAATCGATATTTTAGGTGCCCAAAGTCAATATGTGTATGCATACTCTGTACCCGTTTATATCTCAAATTCAGGCTCAAAACTCCCGAAAATTCGACATTTTGGGGTCGCAGAAGCGATCTGTACATGCCTACTCTGATACAGGCCCAAAACATGCTGAAAATCTATATTTTAGGTGCCAAAGTCAATATGTATATGCATCTTCTGCACCCGTTTATATCCCAAATTCAACCTCAAAACACACGAACATTCGATATTTTGGGGTCCCAGAAGCTACCTGTACATGCCTACTCAGTACTAGAATGTTTTCAAAATATAGGCTCAAAACATGCTAAAAATCGATATTTTAGGTGACCAAAGTCAATATGTATATGCATCTTCTGCACCCGTTTATATCCCAAATTCAACCTCAAAACACCCGAAAATCCGATGTTTTTGGGTCCCAGAAGCGATCTGTACATGCCTACTCAGTGCTAGAATGTTTTCAAAATATAGGCTCAAAACATGCTGAAAATCGATATTTTAAGTGTCCAAAGTAGATATGTGCATGCATCTTCTATCCCCGTTTATATCTCAAATTCAGGCTGAAAACACCCGAAAATTCCATATTTTGGGGTCCCAGAAGTGATCTGTACATGCCTACTAAGTGCTAGAATATTTTCAAAATATAGGCCCAAAACATACTGAAAATCAATCTTTTAAGTGTCCAAAGTCGATATGTGCATGCATCTTCTGTACCCGTTTATATCTCAAATTCAGGCTCAAAAACACCCGAAAATTCGGAATTTTTGGGTAATAGAAGCGATATGTACATGCCTACTCCTATTTAGAATGTTTTCAAGATACAGACCCAAAACATGCTCAAAATCGATATTTTAGGTGCCCAAAAGTCGATATGTGCATGCATCTTCAGTACCTGTTTATATCTCAAATTCAGGCTCACAACATCCGAAAATTCGATGTTTTTGGGTCCCAGAAGCGATCTGTACATGCCTACTCTGTGTTAAAGTATTTTCAAACTACAGGCTCAAAACATGCTAAAAATCGATATTATAAGTGTCCAAAGTCGATATGTGCATGCATATTCTGTACCCGTTTATATCTCAAATTCAGGCTCAAAACACCCGAAAAATCGATTTTTTGGGGTCCCAGAAGTGATCTGTACATGCCTACTTAGTGCTAGAATATTCTCAAAATTTAGGCCCAAAACATACAGAAAATCGATATTTTAGGTGCCCAAAAGTCGATATGTGCATGCATCATCTGTACCATTTTATGTCTCAAATTCAGGCTCCAAACACCCGAAAATTCGATATTTTGGGGTCCCAGAAGCGATCTGTACATGCCTACTCAGATACAGGCCCAAAACATGCTGAAAATTGATATTTTAGGTGCCCAAAGTCAATATATGTATGCATCTTCTGCACCCGTTTATATCCCAAATTCAACCTCAAAAACCCCGAAAATTCAATATTTTTGGGTCCTAGAAGCGATCTGTACATGTTTACTCCTAGTAAGAATGTTTTAAAGATACAGACCCAAAACGTGCTCAAAATCGATATTTTAGGTGCCCAAATTCGATATGTGCATGCATCTTCTGTACCTGTTTATATCTCAAATTCAGGCTCAAAACACCCGACAATTCGATATTTTGGAGTCCCAGAAGCGATCTGTACATGCCTACTCATTGCTAGAATATTTTCAAAAAATTTAGGCCCAAAACATGCTAAAAATCGATATTTTAGGTGCCCAAAGTCGATATTTCAAATTCAGGCCCAAAACACCCGAAAATTCGATATTTTGGGGTTCCAGAAGCGAACTGTACATGCGTACTCCATGTTAGAGTATTTTCAAAATACAGGCCCAAAACATACTGAAAATCAATCTTTTAGGTGCCAAAAAGTCGATATGTGCATGCATCTTCTGTACCCGTTTATATCTCAAATTCAGGCTCAAAACACCCGAAAATTCGGTATTTTTGGGTAATAGAAGCGATCTGTACATGCTTACTCCTAGTTAGAATGTTTTCAAGATACAGAGCCAAAACATGCTCAAAATCGATATTTTAGGTGCCCAAAAGTCGATATGTGTATGCATCTTCAGTACCTGTTTATATTTCAAATTCAGGCTCAAAACATCCGAAAATGCGATATTTTTGTGCCCAAGAAGCGATCTGTACATGCCTACTCCGTGTTAGAGTAATTTCAAACTACAGGCCCAAAACATGCTGAATATCGATATTTTAGGTGCCCAAAGTCAATATGTTCATGCATTTTCTGTACCCGTTTATATTTCAAATTCAGGCTCAAAACTAACGAAAATTCGATATTTTGGGGTCCCAGAAGCTATCTGTACATGCCTACTCCGTGTTAGAATATTTACAAAATATAGGCTAAAAACATGCTAAAAATCGATATTTTAGGTGCCTAAAGTTGATATCTCAAATTCAGGCCCAAAACACCCGAAAATTCGATATTTTGGGGTCCCAGAAGCGATCTGTACATGCCTACACCGTGTTAGAGTATTTTCAAAATACAGGCCCAAAATATTCTGAAAATCGATCTTTTAGGTGCCCAAAAGTCGATATGTGCATGCATCTTCTGTACCCGTTTATATCTCAAATTTAGGCTCAAAACACCCGAAAATTCGATACTTTGGGGTCCCAGAAGCGATCTGTACATGCCTACTTCGTGTTAGAGTATTTTCAAAATACAGGCCCAAAACATGCAAAAAATCGATATTTTAGGTGCCCAAAGTCTATATCTCAAATTAAGGCCCAAAACACCCGAAAATTCGATATTTTGGGGTCCCAGAAGCGATCTGTACATGCCTACTTTGTGTTAGAGTATTTTCAAAATACAGGCCCAAAACATGCTGAAAATCGATATTTTAGGTGCCCAAAATCAATATGCGCATGCATTTTCTGTACCCGTTTATATACTAAATTCAGGCTCAAAACACCCGAAAATTCAATATTTTGGGGTCCCAGAAACGATCTGTACATGCCTACTCCTAGTTAGAATGTTTTCAAGATACAGTCCCAAAACATGCTTAAAATCAATATTTTCGGTGCCCAAAAGTCGATATGTGCATGCATCTTCAGTACCCGTTTATATCTCAAATTCAGGCCCAAAACACCCAAAAATTCGATATTTTGGGGTCCCTGCAGGGATCTGTACATGCCTACTCCGTGTTAGAGTATTTTCAAAATAAAGCCCAAAACATACTGAAAATCGATATTTTGGTCCCCAAAGTCAATATGCGCATGCATCTTCTGTACCCATTTATATCTTAAATTCAGGCTCAAAACACCCAAAAATTCGATATTTTGGGGTCCCAGAAGCGATCTGTACATGCCTACTTCGTGTTAGAGTATTTTCAAAATGCAGGCTCAAAACATGCTAAAATTGATATTTTAGGTGCCCAAAGTCGATATCTCAAATTAAGGCCCTAAACACCCGAAAATTCGATATTTTGGGGTCCCAGAAGCGATCTGTACATACCTACTCATTGCTAGAATATTTTCAGAATATAGCCCCAAAACATGCTAAAAATCTATATTTCAGGTGCCCAAAGTCGATATCTCAATTTCAGGCCCAAAACACCCGAAAATTCGATATTTTTGGGTCCCAGAAGCAATCTGTACATGCCAACTCAGTCCTAGAATGTTTTCAAAGTAAAGGCTCAAAACATGCTGAAAATCGATATTTTAAGTGTCTAAAGTCGATATGTGCATGTATCTTCTGTACTCGTTTATATCTCAAATTCAGGCTAAAAAAACCCGACAATTTGATATTTTGGGGTCCCAGAAGCGATCTGTACATGCCTACTCCGTGTTTCAGTATTTTCAAAATACAGGCCCAAAACATGCTAAAAATCGATATTTTAGGTGTCCAAAGTCGATATGTGCATGCATCTTCTGTACCCGTTTATATTTCAAATTCAGGCTCAAAACACTCGAAAATTCGGTATTTTTGAGTCCTAGAAGCGATCTGTACATGCCTACTCCTAGTTAGAATATTGTCAAGATAAAGACCCAAAACATGCTCAAAATCGATATTTTAGGTGCCCAAAAGTCGATATGTGTATGCATCTTCAGTACCTGTTTATATTTCAAATTCAGGCTCAAAACATCCGAAAATGCGATATTTTTGTGCCCAAGAAGCGATCTGTACATGCCTACTCCGTGTTAGAGTATTTTCAAACTACAGGCCCAAAACATGCTGAATATCGATATTTTAGTTGCCCAAAGTCAATATGTTCATGCATTTTCTGTACCCGTTTATATTTCAAATTCAGGCTCAAAACTAACGAAAATTCGATATTTTGGGGTCCCAGAAGCTATCTGTACATGCCTACTCCGTGTTAGAATATTTTCAAAATATAGGCTAAAAACATGCTAAAAATCGATATTTTAGGTGCCTAAAGTTGATATCTCAAATTCAGGCCCAAAACACCCGAAAATTCGATATTTTGGGGTCCCAGAAGCGATCTGTACATGCCTACACCGTGTTAGAGTATTTTCAAAATACAGGCCCAAAATATTCTGAAAATCGATCTTTTAGGTGCCCAAAAGTCGATATGTGCATGCATCTTCTGTTCCCGTTTATATCTCAAATTTAGGCTCAAAACACCCGTAAATTCGATACTTTGGGGTCCCAGAAGCGATCTGTACATGCCTACTTCGTGTTAGAGTATTTTCAAAATACAGGCCCAAAACATGCAAAAAATCGATATTTTAGGTGCCCAAAGTCTATATCTCAAATTAAGGCCCAAAACACCCGAAAATTCGATATTTTGGGGTCCCAGAAGCGATCTGTACATGCCTACTTTGTGTTAGAGTATTTTCAAAATACAGGCCCAAAACATGCTGAAAATCGATATTTTAGGTGCCCAAAATCAATATGCGCATGCATTTTCTGTACCCGTTTATATACTAAATTCAGGCTCAAAACACCCGAAAATTCAATATTTTGGGGTCCCAGAAACGATCTGTACATGCCTACTCCTAGTTAGAATGTTTTCAAGATACAGTCCCAAAACATGCTTAAAATCAATATTTTCGGTGCCCAAAAGTCGATATGTGCATGCATCTTCAGTACCCGTTTATATCTCAAATTCAGGCCCAAAACACCCAAAAATTCGATATTTTGGGGTCCCTGCAGGGATCTGTACATGCCTACTCCGTGTTAGAGTATTTTCAAAATAAAGCCCAAAACATACTGAAAATCGATATTTTGGTCCCCAAAGTCAATATGCGCATGCATCTTCTGTACCCATTTATATCTTAAATTCAGGCTCAAAACACCCAAAAATTCGATATTTTGGGGTCCCAGAAGCGATCTGTACATGCCTACTTCGTGTTAGAGTATTTTCAAAATGCAGGCTCATAACATGCTAAAATTGATATTTTAGGTGCCCAAAGTCGATATCTCAAATTAAGGCCCTAAACACCCGAAAATTCGATATTTTGGGGTCCCAGAAGCGATCTGTACATACCTACTCATTGCTAGAATATTTTCAGAATATAGCCCCAAAACATGCTAAAAATCTATATTTCAGGTGCCCAAAGTCGATATCTCAATTTCAGGCCCAAAACACCCGAAAATTCGATATTTTTGGGTCCCAGAAGCAATCTGTACATGCCTACTCAGTCCTAGAATGTTTTCAAAGTAAAGGCTCAAAACATGCTGAAAATCGATATTTTAAGTGTCTAAAGTCGATATGTGCATGTATCTTCTGTACTCGTTTATATCTCAAATTCAGGCTCAAAAAACCCGACAATTTGATATTTTGGGGTCCCAGAAGCGATCTGTACATGCCTACTCCGTGTTTCAGTATTTTCAAAATACAGGCCCAAAACATGCTAAAAATCGATATTTTAGGTGTCCAAAGTCGATATGTGCATGCATCTTCTGTACCCGTTTATATTTCAAATTCAGGCTCAAAACACTCGAAAATTCGGTATTTTTGGGTCCTAGAAGCGATCTGTACATGCCTACTCCTAGTTAGAATATTGTCAAGATAAAGACCCAAAACATGCTCAAAATCGATATTTTAGGTGACTAAAAGTCGATATGTGCATGCATCTTAGTACCCGTTTATATCTCAAATTCAGGCTCAAAACGCCCGAAAATTCGATATTTTGGGGTCCCAGAAGCTATCTGTACATGCCTACTCCGTGTTAGAGTATTTTCAAAATACAGGCCCAAAACATGCTGAAAATCGATATTTTAGGTGCCCAAAGTCAATACGTGCATGCATCTTCTGTACCCGTTTATATCTCAAATTCAGGCTCAAAACACCCGAAAATTCGATATTATGGGGTCCCAGAAGGGATCTGTACATGCCTACTCAGATACAGTCCCAAAACATGCTGAAAATCGATATTTTAGGTGCCCAAACTCAATATGTGTATGGATATTTTGCACCCGTTTATATCCCAAATTTAACCTCAAAACACCCGAAAATTCGATATTTTGGTGTCCCACAAGCGAACTGTACATGCCTACTCCGTGTTAGAGTATTTTCAAAATATAGGCCCAAAACATACTGAAAATCGATCTTTTACGTGCCCAAAAGTCGATAATAGCATGCATCTTCTGTACCCGTTTATATTTCAAATTCAGCTCCAAACACCCGAAAATTTGATGTTTTTGGGTCCCAGAAGCGATCTGTACATGCCTAGTTAGATACAGGCCCAAAACATTCTGAAAATCGATATTTTAGGTGCTCAAAGTCAATATGTGTATGCATCTTCTGCACCCGTTTATATCCCAAATTCAACCTTAAAAACACCCGAAAATTTTACATTTCTGGATCCCAGAAGCGATCTGTACATGCCTACTCAGTGCAAGAATATTTTCAAAATATAGGCTCAAAACATGCTAAAAATCGATATTTTAAGTGTCCTAAGTCGATATGTGCATGCATCTTCTGTACCCGTTTATATCTCAAATTCAGGCTCAAAACACCCGAAAATTCGGTACTTTTGGGTCCTAGAAGCGATCTGTACATGCCTACTCCTAGTTAGTGTGATTTCAAGATACAGACCCAAAACATGCTCGAAATCGATATTTTAGGTGCCCAAAAGTCGATATGTGCATGCATCTTCAGTACCCGTTTATATCTCAAATTCTGACTCAAAACACTTGAAAATTCGATATTTTGGGGTCCCTGAAGCGATCTGCACATGCCTACTCCGTGTTAGAGTATTTTCGAAATACAGGCCCAAAACATACTAAAAATCGATCTTTTAGGTGCCCAAAAGTCAATATGTGCATGCATCTTCTGTACCCGTTTATATCTCAAATTCAACCTCAAAACACCCTAAAATTCTATATTTTTGGGTCCCAGAAGCCATCTGTACATGCCTACTCAGTGCTAGAATGTTTTCAAAATATAGGCTAAAAACATGCTAAAAATAGATATTTTTAGTGTCCAAAGTCGATCTTCTGTACCCGTTTATATCTCAAATTCTGGCTCAAAACACCCGAAAATTCGGTACTTTTGGGTCCTAGAAGCGATCTGTACATGCCTACTCCTAGTTAGAGTGGTTTCAAGATACAGACCCAAAACATTCTCGAAATCGATATTTTAGGTGCCCAAAAGTCAATATGTGCATGTATCTTAAGTACCCGTTTATATCACAAATTACGTTTTAAAACACTTGAAAATTCGATATTTTGTGGTCCCTGAAGCGATCTGCACATGCCTACTTAGTGCTAGAATATTTTCAAAATACAGTCCCAAAACATGCTAAAAATCGATATTTTAGGTGCCCAAAGTCGATATCTCAAATTCAGGCCCAAAACACCCGAAAATTCGATATTTTGGGGTCCCAGAAGCGATCTGTACATGAATACTCCGTGTTAGAGTATTTTCGAAATACAGGCCCAAAACATACTGAAAATCGATCTTTTAGGTGCCCAACAGTCGATATGTGCATGCATCTTCTGTACACGTTTATATCTCAAATTCAGGCTCATAACACCCGAAAATTCGATATTTTGGAGTCCCAGAAGCGATATGTACATGCTTACTCCGTGTTAGAGTATTTACAAAATACAGGCACAAAACATACTGAAAAACGATCTTTTAGGTGCCCAAAAGTCGATATGTACGTGCATCTTCTGTACCCGTTTATATCTCAAATTCAGTTTCCAAACACCCGGAAAATCGATATTTTGGGGTCCCAGAAGCGATCTGTACATGCCTATTCAGATACAGGCCAAAAACATGCTGAAAATCGATATTTTAGGTGCCCAAAGTCAATATGTGTATGCATCTTCTGCAACCGTTTATATTCCAAATTCAACCCCAAAACACCCGAAAATTTGATATTTTTTGGCCCCAGAAGCGATCTGTACATGCCTACTCAGTGCTAGAATGTTTTCAAAATATAGGCTCAAAACATGCTAAAAATCGATATTTTTAGTGTCCAAAGTCGATCTTCTGTACCCGTTTATATCTTAAATTTGGGCTCAAAACACCCGAAAATTCGGTATTTTAAGGTCCTAGAAGCGATATGTACATGCCTACTACTAGTTAGAATGTTTTCAAGATACAGACCCAAAACATGCTCAAAATCGATATTTTATGTGCCTAAAAGTCGATATGTGCATGCATCTTCAGTACCCGTTTATATCTCTAATTCAGGCTCAAAACACCCGAAAATTCTATATTTTTGGGTCCCAGAAGCGATCTGTACATGCCTACTCCGTGTTATAGTATTTTCAAAATACAGGCCGAAAACATGCTAAAAATCGATATTTTAGGTGCCCAAAGTCGATATCTCAAATTCAGGCCTAAAACACCCGAAAATTCGATATTTTGGGGTCCCAGAAGCGATCTGTACATGCCTACTCAGTGCTAGAATATTTTTAAAATACAGGACCAAAACATACTGAAAATCGATTTTTTAGGTGCCCAAAAGTCAATATGTGCATGCATCTTCTGTACTCGTTTATATCTCAAATTCAGGTTCCAAACACCCGGAAATTCGATATTTTGGGGTCCCAGAAGCGATCTGTACAAGCCTATTCAGATACAGGCCCAAAACATGCAGAAAATCGATATTTTAGGTGCCCCAAGTCAATATGTGTATGCATCTTCTGCACCCGTTTATATTCCAAATTCAACCCCAAAAAAAACGAAAATTCGATATTTTTTTGTCCCAGAAGCGATCTGTACATGCCTACTCAGTGCTAGAATTTGTTCAAAATATAGGCTCAAAACATGCTAAAAATAGATATTTTAAGTGTCTTAAGTCGATATGTGCATGCATCTTCTGTACCCGTTTATATCTCAAATTCAGGCTCAAAACACCCGACAATTCGATATTTTGGAGTCCCAGAAGCGATATGTACATGCCTACTCAGCGGTTGAATATTTTTAAAATATAGGCCCAAAACATGTTAATTATCGATATTTTAGGTGCCCAAAGTCAATATGTGCATGCATCTTCTGTATCCGTTTATATCTCAAATTCAGGCTCAAAACACCCGAAAATTCGGTATTTTGGGGCCCTAGAAGCGAATTGTACATGCCTACACCTAGTGAGAATGTTTTCAAGATACAGACCCAAAACATACTGAAAATCGATCTTTTATGTGCCCAAAAGTCGATATGTGCATGCATCTTCTGTACCCGTTTATATCTCAAATTCAGGCTGAAAACCCCCTAAAATTCGGTATTTTTGGGTTCTAGACTCGATCTGTACATGCCTACTCCTAGTTAGAATGTTTTCAAGATACAGACCCAAAACATGCTCAAAATCGATATTTAAGGTGCCCAAAAGTCGATATGTGCATGCATCTTCTGTACCCGTTTATATCTCAAATTCAGGCTGAAAACACCCGAAAATTCGATATTTTGGTATCCCAGAAGTGATCTATACATGCCTACTTAGTGCTAGAATATTTTCAAAATATAGGCCCAAAACATGCTAAAAATCGATATTTTAGGTGCCCAAAGTCGATATCTCAAATTCAGGCCCAAAACACCCGAATATTCGATATTTTTTGGTCCCAGAAGCGATCTGTACTTGCCTACTCCGTGTTAGAGTATTTTCACAATACAGGTCCAAAACATGCTGAAAATCGATATTTTAGGTGACCAAAGTCAATATGTGTATGCATCTTCTGCACCCGTTTATATCCCAAATTCAACCTCATAACACCCAAAAATTCGATATTCTTTGGGTCCCAGAAGGGAACTGTACATGCCTAGTCAGTGCTAGAATGTTTTCAAAATATATATATATGCTTAAAACATGCTAAAAATCGATATTTTAAGTGTCCAAAGTCGATATGTGCATACATCTTCTGTACCCGTTTATATCTCAAATTCAGGATCAAAACACCCGAAAATTCGATATTTGGGGGTCCCAGAAGTAATCTGTACATGCCTACTTAGTGCTAGAATATTTTCAAAATATAGGCCTATATCATACTAAAAATCGAACTTTTAGGTGCCCAAAAGTCGATATGTGCATCCATCTTCTGTACCCGTTTATATCTCAAATTCAGGCTCCAAACACCCGAAAATTCGATATTTTAGGGTCCCAGAAGAGATCTGTACATGCCTACTCAGATACAGGCCCAAAACATGCTGAAAATCAATATTTTAGGTGCCCAAAGTTAATATGCGTATGCATCTTTTGCACTCGTTACAGCTCAAATTTAACCTCAAAACACCCGAAAATTCGATATTTTTGGGTCCCAGAAGCGATCTGTACATGCCTACTCAGTGCTAGAATTTTTTCAAAATACGGCTTCAAAACATGCTAAAAATAGATATTTTAAGTGTCCAAAGTCGATATATGTATGCATATTCTGTACCCGTTTATATCTCAAATTCAAGCTCAAAACACCCGAAAATTCGGTATTTTTTTGTCCTAGAAGCGATCTGGACATGCCTACTCCTAGTTAGAATGTTTTCAAGATACATACCAAAAACATGCTCAAAATCGATATTTTAGTGGCCCAAAAGTCGATATGTTAATGCATCTTAAGTACCCGTTTATATCTCAAATTCTGGCTCAAAACACCCGAAAATTCGATAATTTGGAGTGCCAGAAGCGATCTGTACATGCCTACACTGTGTTAGAGTATTTTCAAATATAGGCCCAAAACATGCTAAAAATCGAAATTTTAGGTGCCCAAAGTCGATATCTCAAATTTAGGCCCAAAACACCCGAAAATTCGATATTTTGGGGTCAGAAAAGCGATATGTATATACCTACTCCGTGTTAGAGTATTTTCAAAATACAGGCCCAAAACATACAGAAAATCGATATTTTAGGTGCCTAAAAGTCTATATGTACATGCATCTTCTGTACCCGTTTATACCTCAAATTCAGGCTCCAAACACCCGAAAATTCGATATTTTGGGGTCCCAGAAGCGATCTGTACATGCCTACTCAGATACAGGCCCAAAACATGCTGAAAATTGATATTTTAGGTGCCCAAAGTTAATATGTGTATGCATCTTCTGCACTCGTTTATATCTCAAATTCAACCTCAAAACACCCGAAAATTCGATATTTTTGGATCCCAGAAGCGATCTGTGAATACCTACTCAGTGCTAGAATGTTTTCAAAATATAGGCTCAAAACATGCTAAAAATAGATATTTTAAGTGTCCAAAGTCGATATGTGCATGCATCTTCTGTACCCGTTTATATCTCAAATTCAAGCTCAAAACTCCCGAAAATTCGATATTTTTTTGTCCTAGAAGCGATCTGTACATGCCTAGTCCTAGTTAGAATGTTTTCAAGATACAGACCCAAAACATGCTTAATATCGATATTTTAGTTGCCGAAAAATCGATATGTTCATGCATCTTCAGTACCCGTTTATATCTCAAATTCACGCTCAAAACACCCGAAAATTCGATATATTGGAGTGCCAGAAGCGATCTGTACATGCCTACTCTGTGTTAGAGTATTTTCAAATATAGGCCCAAAACATGCTAAAAATCGAAATATTAGGTGCCCAAAGTAGATATCTCAAATTCAGGCCCAAAACACCCGAAAATTCGAAATTTTGGGGTCAGAGAAGCGATCTGTACATACCTACTCCGTTTTGGAGTATTTTCAAAATACAGGCCCAAAACATACAGAAAATCGATATTTTAGGTGCCCAAAAGTCGATATGTGCATGCATCTTCTGTACCTGTTTATACCTCAAATTCAGGCTCCAAACACCCGAAAATTCGATATTTTTTTGTCCTAGAAGTGTTCTGTACTTGCCTACTCCGTGTTAGAGTATTTTCAAAATACAGGCCCAAAACATGCTGAAAATCGATATTTTAGGTGACCAAAGTCAATATGTGTATGCATCTTCTGCACCCGTTTATATCCCAAATTCAACCTCAAAACTCCCGAAAATTCGATATTTTTGGGGTCCCAGAAGCGAACTGTATATGCCTAGTCAGTGCAAGAATGTTTTCAAAATATAGGCTCAAAACACGCTAAAAATCGATATTTTAAGTATCCAAAGTCGATATGTGCATGCATCTTCTGTACCCGTTTATATCTCAAATTCAGGATCAAAACACCCGGAAATTCGATATTTTGGGGTCCCAGAAGTGATCTGTACATGCCTACTTAGTGCTAGAATATTTTCAAAATATAGGCCCAAAATATGCTAAAAATCGATATTTTAGGTGCCTAAAGTCAATATCTCAAATTCAGGCCCAAAACACCCGAAAATTCCATATTTTGGGGTCCCAGAAGCGAACTGTACATGCCTACTCCGTGTTAGAGTATTTTCAAAATACAGGCCCATATCATACTGAAAATCGATCTTTTACGTGCCCAAAAGTCGATATGTGCATGCATCTTCTGTACCCGTTTATATATCAAACTGAGGCTCCAAACACCCGAAAATTCGATATTTTGGGGTCCCAGAAGCGATCTGTACATGCCTACTCAGATACAGGCCCAAAACATTCTGAAAATCGATATTTTAGGTGCCCAAAGTTAATATGTGTATGCATCTTCTGCACTCGTTTATATCTCAAATTCAACCTCAAAACACCCGAAAATTCGATATTTTGGGGTCCTAGAAGCGATCTGTACATGCCTACTCAGATACAGGCCCAAAACATGCTGAAAATCGATATCTTAGGTGCCCAAAGTTAATATGTGTATGCATCTTCTGCACTCGTTTATATCTCAAATTCAACCTCAAAACACCCGAAAATTCGATATTTTTGGATCCCAGAAGCGATTTGTGAATGCCTACTCAGTGCTAGAATGTTTTCAAAATATAGGCTCAAAACATGCTAAAAATATATATTTTAAGTGTCCAAAGTCGATATGTGCATGCATCTTCTGTACCCGTTTATATCTCAAATTCATGCTCAAAACTCCCGAAAATTCGATATTTTTTTGTCCTAGAAGCGATCTGTACATGCCTACTCCTAGTTAGAATGTTTTCAAGATACAGACCCAAAACATGCTTAAATCGATATTTTAGTGGCCGAAAAGTCGATATGTTCATGTATCTTCAGTACCCGTTTATATCTCAAATTCAGGCTCAAAACACCCGAAAATTCGATATTTTGGAGTGCCAGAAGCGATCTGTACATGCCTACTCTGTGTCAGAGTATTTTCAAATATAGGCCCAAAACATGCTAAAAATCGATATTTTAGGTGCCCAAAGTCGATATCTCAAATTCAGGCCCAAAACACCCGAAAATTCGATATTTTGGGGTCCCAGAAGCGAACTGTACATGCCTACTCCGTGTTAGAGTATTTTCAAAATACAGGCCCATAGCATACTGAAAATCGATCTTTTAGGTGCCCAAAAGTCGATATGTGCATGCATCTTCTGTGCCCGTTTATATCTCAAATTCAGGCTCCAAACACCCGAAAATTTGATATTTTGGGGTCCCAGAAGCGATCGGTACATGCCTATTCAGATACAGGCCCAAAACATGCTGAAAATCGATATTTTAGGTGCCCAAAATTAATATGTGTATGCATCTTCTGCACTCGTTTATATCTCAAATTCAACTTCAAAACACCCGAAAATTAGAGATTTTTGGTTCCCAGAAGCGATCTGTACATGCCTACTTAGTGCTAGAATATTTTCAAAATATAGGCCCAAAACATGCTAAAAATCGAAATATTAGGTGCCCAAAGTAGATATCTCCAATTCAGGCCCAAGACACCCGAAAATTCGAAATTTTGGGGTCAGAGAAGCGATCTGTACATACCTACTCCGTTTTAGAGTATTTTCAAAATACAGGCCCAAAACATACAGAAAATCGATATTTTAGGTGCCCAAAAGTCGATATGTGCATGCATCTTCTGTACCTGTTTATACCTCAAATTCAGGCTCCAAACACCTGAAAATTCGATATTTTTTGGTCCTAGAAGTGATCTGTACTTGCCTACTTCGTGTTAGAGTATTTTCAAAATACAGGCCCAAAACATGCTGAAAATCGATATTTTAGGTGACCAAAGTTAATATGTGTATGCATCTTCTGCACCCGTTTATATCCCAAATTCAACCTCAAAACTCCCCAAAATTCGACATTTTTGGGGTCCCAGAAGCGAACTGTATATGCCTACTCAGTGCTAGAATGTTTTCAAAATATAGGCTCAAAACATGCTAAAAATAAATATTTTAAGTGTCCTAAGTCGATATGTGCATGCATCTTCTGTAACCGTTTATATCTCAAATTCAGGATCAAAACACCCGAAAATTCGGTATTTTTTTGTCCTAGAAGCAATCTGTACATGCCTACTCCTAGTTAGAATGTTTTCAAGATACAGACCCAAAACATGCTCAAAATCGATATTTTAGTGGCCCAAAAGTCGATATGTTCATGCATCTTCAGTACCCGTTTATATCTCAAATTCAGGCTCAAAACACCCGAAAATTCGATATTTTGGAGTGCCAGAAGCGATCTGTACATGCCTACTCTGTGTCAAAGTATTTTCAAATATAGGCCCAAAACATGCTAAAAATCGAAATTTTAGGTGCCCAAACTCGATATCTCAAATTCAGGCCCAAAACACCCGAAAATTCGATATTTTGGGGTCCCAAAAGCGAACTGTACATGCCTACTCCGTGTTAGAGTATTTTCAAAATACAGGCCCATAACATACTGAAAATCGATCTTTTAGGTGCCCAAAAGTCGATATGTGCATGCATCTTCTGTACCCGTTTATATCTCAAATTCAGGCTCCAAACACCCCAAAATTTGATATTTTGGCGACCCAGAAGCGATACGGTACATGCCTATTCAGATACAGGCCCAAAACATGCTGAAAATCGATATTTTAGGTGCCCAAAGTTAATATGTGTATGCATCTTCTGCACTCGTTTATATCTCAAATTCAACCTCAAAACACCCGAAAATTCGATATTTTTGGGTCCCAGAAGCAATCTGTACATGCCTACTCAGTGCTAGAATGTTTTCAAAATATAGGCTCAAAACATGCTAAAAATAAATATTTTAAGTGTCCTAAGTCGATATGTGCATGCATCTTCTGTAACCGTTTATATCTCAAATTCAGGATCAAAACACCCGAAAATTCGGTATTTTTTTGTCCTAGAAGCAATCTGTACATGCCTACTCCTAGTTAGAATGTTTTCAAGATACAGACCCAAAACATGCTCAAAATCGATATTTTAGTGGCCCAAAAGTCGATATGTTCATGCATCTTCAGTACCCGTTTATATCTCAAATTCAGGCTCAAAACACCCGAAAATTCGATATTTTGGAGTGCCAGAAGCGATCTGTACATGCCTACTCTGTGTCAGAGTATTTTCAAATATAGGCCCAAAACATGCTAAAAATCGAAATTTTAGGTGCCCAAACTCGATATCTCAAATTCAGGCCCAAAACACCCGAAAATTCGATATTTTGGGGTCCCAAAAGCGAACTGTACATGCCTACTCCGTGTTAGAGTATTTTCAAAATACAGGCCCATAACATACTGAAAATCGATCTTTTAGGTGCCCAAAAGTCGATATGTGCATGCATCTTCTGTACCCGTTTATATCTCAAATTCAGGCTCCAAACACCCCAAAATTTGATATTTTGGGGACCCAGAAGCGATACGGTACATGCCTATTCAGATACAGGCCCAAAACATGCTGAAAATCGATATTTTAGGTGCCCAAAGTTAATATGTGGATGCATCTTCTGCACTCGTTTATATCTCAAATTCAACCTCAAAACACCCGAAAATTCGATATTTTTGGGTCCCAGAAGCAATCTGTACATGCCTACTCAGTGCTAGAATGTTTTCAAAATATAGGCTCAAAACATGCTAAAAATAAATATTTTAAGTGTCCTAAGTCGATATGTGCATGCATCTTCTGTAACCGTTTATATCTCAAATTCAGGATCAAAACACCCGAAAATTCGGTATTTTTTTGTCCTAGAAGCAATCTGTACATGCCTACTCCTAGTTAGAATGTTTTCAAGATACAGACCCAAAACATGCTCAAAATCGATATTTTAGTGGCCCAAAAGTCGATATGTTCATGCATCTTCAGTACCCGTTTATATCTCAAATTCAGGCTCAAAACACCCGAAAATTCGATATTTTGGAGTGCCAGAAGCGATCTGTACATGCCTACTCTGTGTTAGAGTATTTTCAAATATAGGCCCAAAACATGCTAAAAATCGAAATATTAGGTGCCCAAAGTAGATATCTCAAATTCAGGCCCAAAACACCCGAAAATTCGAAATTTTGGGGTCAGATAAGCGATCTGTACAAACCTACTCCGTTTTAGAGTATTTTCAAAATACAGGCCCAAAACATACAGAAAATCGATATTTTAGGTGCCCAAAAGTCGATATGTGCATGCATCTTCTGTACCTGTTTATACCTCAAATTCAGGCTTCAAACACCCGAAAATTCGATATTTTTTGGTCCTTGAAGTGATCTGTACTTGCGTACTCCGTGTTAGAGTATTTTCAAAATACAGGCCCAAAACATGCTGAAAATCGATATTTTAGGTGACCAAAGTCAATATGTGTATGCATCTTCTGCACCCGTTTATATCCCAAATTCAACCTCGAAACTCCCGAAAATTCGATATTTTTGGGGTCCCAGAAGCGAACTGTATATGCCTAGTCAGTGCAAGAATATTTTCAAAATATAGGCTTAATACACGCTAAAAATCGATATTTTAAGTATCCAAAGTCGATATGTTCATGCATCTTCTGTACCCGTTTATATCTCAAATTCAGGATCAAAACACCCGAAAATTCGATATTTTGGGGTCCCAGAAGTGATCTGTACATGCCTACTTAGTGCTAGAATATTTTCAAAATATAGGCCCAAAACATGCTAAAAATCGATATTTTAGGTGCCCAAAGTCGATATCTCAAATTCAGGCCCAAAACACCCGAAAATTCGATATTTTGGGGTCCCAGAAGCGAACTGTACATGCCTACTCCGTGTTAGAGTATTTTCAAAATACAGGCCCATATCATACTGAAAATCGATCTTTTACGTGCCCAAAAGTCGATATGTGCATGCATCTTCTGTACCCGTTTATATCTCAAACTCTGGCTCCAAACACCCGAAAATTCGATATTTTGGGGTCCCAGAAGCGATATGTACATGCCTACTCGGATAGAGGCCCAAACCATGCTGAAAATCGATATTTTAGGTGCCCAAAGTTAATATATGTATGCACCTTCTGCACTCGTTTATATCTCAAATTCAGGATCAAAACACCCGAAAATTCGATATTTTGGGGTCCCAGAAGTGATCTGTACATGCCTACTTAGTGCTAGAATATTTTCAAAATATAGGCCCAAAACATGCTAAAAATCGATATTTTAGGTGCCCAAAGTCGATATCTCAAATTCAGGCCCAAAACACCCGAAAATTCGATATTTTGGGGTCCCAGAAGCGAACTGTACATGCCTACTCCGTGTTAGAGTATTTTCAAAATACAGGCCCATATCATACTGAAAATCGATCTTTTACGTGCCCAAAAGTCGATATGTGCATGCATCTTCTGTACCCGTTTATATCTCAAACTCAGGCTCCAAACACCCGAAAATTCGATATTTTGGGGTCCCAGAAGCGATATGTACATGCCTACTCGGATAGAGGCCCAAACCATGCTGAAAATCGATATTTTAGGTGCCCAAAGTTAATATATGTATGCATCTTCTGCACTCGTTTATATCTCAAATTCAACCTCAAAACACCCGAAAATTCGATATTTTTGGGTCCCAGAAGCAATCTGTACATGCCTACACAGTGCTAGAATGTTTTCAAAATATAGGCTCAAAACATGCTAAAAATAAATATTTTAAGTGTTCTAAGTCGATATGTGCATGCATCTTCTGTAACCGTTTATATCTCAAATTCAGGATCAAAACACCCAAAAATTCGGTATTTTTTTGTCCTGGAAGCGATCTGTACATGCCTATTCCTAGTTAGAATGTTTTCAAGATACAGACCCAAAACATGCTCAAAATCGATATTTTAGTGGCCCAAAAGTCGATATGTTCATGCATCTTCAGTACCCGTTTATATCTCAAATTCAGGCTCAAAACACCCGAAAATTCGATATTTTGGAGTGCCAGAAGCGATCTGTACATGCCTACTCTGTGTCAGAGTATTTTCAAATATAGGCCCAAAACATGCAAAAAATCGATATTTTAGGTGCCCAAAGTCGATATCTCAAATTCTGGCCCAAAACACCCGAAAATTCGATATTTTGGGGTCGCAGAAGCGAACTGTACATGCCTACTCCGTGTTAGAGTATTTTCAAAATACAGGCCCATAACATACTGAAAATCGATCTTTTAGGTGCCCAAAGGTCGATATGTGCATGCATCTTCTGTACCCGTTTGTATCCCAAATTCAGACTCCAAACACCCGAAAATTTGATATTTTGGGGTCCCAGAAGCGATCGGTACATGCCTATTCAGATACAGGCCCAAAACATGATGAAATTCGATATTTTAGGTGCCCAAAGTTAATATGTGTATGCATCTTCTGCACTCGTTTATATCTCAAATTCAACTTCAAAACACCTGAAAATTCGAGATTTTTGGTTCCCAGAAGCGATCTGTACATGCCTAATCCTAGTTAGAATGTTTTCAAGATACATACCCAAAACATGCTTAAAATCGATATTTTAGTGGCCGAAAAGTCGATATGTTCATGCATCTTCAGTACCCGTTTATATCTCAAATTCAGGCTCAAAACACCCGAAAATTCGATATTTTGGAGTGCCAGAAGCGATCTGTACATGCCTACTCTGTGTTAGAGTATTTTCAAATATAGGCCCAAAACATGCTAAAAATCGAAATATTAGGTGCCCAAAGTAGATATCTCAAATTCAGGCCCAAAACACCCGAAAATTCGAAATTTTGGGGTCAGATAAGCGATCTGTACAAACCTACTCCGTTTTAGAGTATTTTCAAAATACAGGCCCAAAACATACAGAAAATCGATATTTTAGGTGCCCAAAAGTCGATATGTGCATGCATCTTCTGTACCTGTTTATACCTCAAATTCAGGCTTCAAACACCCGAAAATTCGATATTTTTTGGTCCTTGAAGTGATCTGTACTTGCGTACTCCGTGTTAGAGTATTTTCAAAATACAGGCCCAAAACATGCTGAAAATCGATATTTTAGGTGACCAAAGTCAATATGTGTATGCATCTTCTGCACCCGTTTATATCCCAAATTCAACCTCGAAACTCCCGAAAATTCGATATTTTTGGGGTCCCAGAAGCGAACTGTATATGCCTAGTCAGTGCAAGAATATTTTCAAAATATAGGCTTAATACACGCTAAAAATCGATATTTTAAGTATCCAAAGTCGATATGTTCATGCATCTTCTGTACCCGTTTATATCTCAAATTCAGGATCAAAACACCCGAAAATTCGATATTTTGGGGTCCCAGAAGTGATCTGTACATGCCTACTTAGTGCTAGAATATTTTCAAAATATAGGCCCAAAACATGCTAAAAATCGATATTTTAGGTGCCCAAAGTCGATATCTCAAATTCAGGCCCAAAACACCCGAAAATTCGATATTTTGGGGTCCCAGAAGCGAACTGTACATGCCTACTCCGTGTTAGAGTATTTTCAAAATACAGGCCCATAT
The DNA here is from genome assembly GCA_033782935.1 of Petrolisthes cinctipes. Taxonomy (NCBI): domain Eukaryota; kingdom Metazoa; phylum Arthropoda; class Malacostraca; order Decapoda; family Porcellanidae; genus Petrolisthes; species Petrolisthes cinctipes. The sequence continues at coordinate 100,879 of JAWQEG010001581.1, read as the reverse complement.
CATACTGAAAATCGATCTTTTACGTGCCCAAAAGTCGATATGTGCATGCATCTTCTGTACCCGTTTATATCTCAAACTCTGGCTCCAAACACCCGAAAATTCGATATTTTGGGGTCCCAGAAGCGATATGTACATGCCTACTCGGATAGAGGCCCAAACCATGCTGAAAATCGATATTTTAGGTGCCCAAAGTTAATATATGTATGCACCTTCTGCACTCGTTTATATCTCAAATTCAACCTCAAAACACCCGAAAATTCGATATTTTTGGGTCCCAGAAGCAATCTGTACATGCCTATTTAGTGCTAGAATATTTTCAAAATATAGGCTCAAAACATGCTAAAAATAGATATTTTAAGTGTCCAAAGTCGATATGTGCATGCATCTTCTGTACCCGTTTATACCTCAAATTCAACCTCAAAACACCCGAAAATCCGATATTTTTGGGTCCCAGAAGCAATCTGTACATGCCTACTCAGTGCTAGAATGTTTTCAAAATATAGGCTCAAAACATGCTAAAAATAAATATTATAAGTGTCCTAAGTCGATATGTGCATGCATCTTCTGTAACCGTTTATATCTCAAATTCAGGATCAAAACACCCGAAAATTCGGTATTTTTTTGTCCTAGAAGCGATCTGTAAATGCCTACTCCTAGTTAGAATGTTTTCAAGATACAGACCCAAAACATGCTCAAAATCGATATTTTAGTGGCCCAAAAGTCGATATGTTCATGCATCTTCAGTACCCGTTTATATCTCAAATTCAGGCTCAAAACACCCGAAAATTCGATATTTTGGAGTGCCAGAAGCGATCTGTACATGCCTACTCTGTGTTAGAGTATTTTCAAATATAGGCCCAAAACATGCTAAAAATCGAAATATTAGGTGCCCAAAGTAGATATCTCAAATTCAGGCCCAAAACACCCGAAAATTCGAAATTTTGGGGTCAGAGAAGCGATCTGTACATACCTACTCCGTTTTAGAGTATTTTCTAAATACAGGCCCAAAACATACAGAAAATCGATATTTTAGGTGCCCAAAAGTCGATATGTGCATGCATCTTCTGTACCTGTTTATACCTCAAATTCAGGCTCCAAACACCTGAAAATTCGATATTTTTTGGTCCTAGAAGTGATCTGTACTTGCCTACTCCGTGTTAGAGTATTTTCAAAATACAGGCCCAAAACATGCTGAAAATCGATATTTTAGGTGACCAAAGTCAATATGTTTATGCATCTTCTGCACCCGTTTATATCCCAAATTCAACCTCAAAACTCCCGAAAATTCGATATTTTTGGGGTCCCAGAAGCAAACTGTATATGCCTAGTCAGTGCAAGAATTTTTTCAAAATATAGGCTCAAACCACGCTAAAAATCGATATTTTAAGTATCCAAAGTCGATATGTGCATCCATCTTCTGTACCCGTTTATATCTTAAATTCAGGATCAAAACACCCGAAAATTCGATATTTTGGGGTCTCAGAAGTGATCTGTACATGCCTACTTAGTGCTAGAATATTTTCAAAATATAGGCCCAAAACATGCTAAAAATCGATATTTTAGGTGCCCAAAGTCGATATCTCAAATTCAGGCCCAAAACACCCGAAAATTCGATTATTTGGGGTCCCAAAAGCGAACTGTACATGCCTACTCCGTGTTAGAGTATTTTCAAAATACATGCTAATATCATACTGAAAATCGATCTTTTAAGTGCCCAAAAGTCGATATATTCATGCATCTTCTGTACCCATTTATATCTCAAACTCAGGCTCCAAACACCCGAAAATTCGATATTTTGGGGTCCCAGAAGCGATCTGTACATGCCTACTCAGATACAGGCCCAAAACATGCTGAAAATCGATATTTTAGGTGCCCAAAGTTAATATGTGAATGCATCTTCTGCACTCGTTTATATCTCAAATTCAACCTCAAAACACCCGAAAATTCGATATTTTGGGGTCCTAGAAGTGATCTGTACATGCCTACTCAGATACAGGCCCAAAACATGCTGAAAATCGATATTTTAGGTGCCCAAAGTTAATATGTGTATGCATCTTCTGCACTCGTTTATATCTCAAATTCAACTTCAAAACACCCGAAAATTAGAGATTTTTGGTTCCCAGAAGCGATCTGTACATGCCTACTCCTAGTTAGAATGTTTTCAAGATACAGACCCAAAACATGCTTAAAATCGATATTTTAGTGGCCGAAAAGTCGATATGTTTATGCATCTTCAGTACCCGTTTATATCTCAAATTCAGGCTCAAAACACCCGAAAATTCGATATTTTGGAGTGCCAGAAGCGATCTGTACATGCCTACTCTGTGTTAGAGTATTTTCAAATATAGGCCCAAAACATGCTAAAAATCGAAATATTAGGTGCCCAAAGTAGATATCTCAAATTCAGGCCCAAAAACACCCGAAAATTCGAAATTTTGGGGTCAGAGAAGCGATCTGTACATACCTACTCCGTTTTAGAGTATTTTCAAAATACAGGCACAAAACATACAGAAAATCGATATTTTAGGTGCCCAAAAGTCGATATGTGCATGCATCTTCTGTACCTGTTTATACCTCAAATTCAGGCTCCAAACACCCGAAAATTCGATATTTTTTGGTCCTAGAAGTGATCTGTACTTGCCTTCTCCGTGTTAGAGTATTTTCAAAATACAGGCCCAAAACATGCTGAAAATCGATATTTTAGGTGACCAAAGTCAATATGTGAATGCATCTTCTGCACCCGTTTATATCCCAAATTCAACCTCGAAACTCCCGAAAATTCGATATTTTTGGGGTCCCAGAAGCGAACTGTATATGCCTAGTCAGTGCAAGAATGTTTTCAAAATATAGGCTCAAAACACGCTAAAAATCGATATTTTAAGTATCCAAAGTCGATATGTGCATACATCTTCTGTACCCGTTTATATCTCAAATTCAGGATCAAAACACCCGAAAATTCGATATTTTGGGGTCCCAGAAGTGATCTGTACATGCCTACTTAGTGCTAGAATATTTTCAAAATATAGGCCCAAAACATGCTAAAAATCGATATTTTAGGTGCTCAAAGTCGATATCTCAAATTCAGGCCCAAAACACCCGAAAATTCGATATTTTGGGGTCCCAGAAGCGAACTGTACATGCCTACTCCGTGTTAGAGTATTTTCAAAATACAGGCCCATATCATACTGAAAATCGATCTTTTAAGTGCCCCAAAGTCGATATGTGCATGCATCTTCTGTACCCGTTTATATCTCAAACTCAGGCTCCAAACACCCGAAAATTCGATATTTTGGGGTCCCAGAAGCGATCTGTACATGCCTACTCAGATACAGGCCCAAAACATGTTGAAAATCGATATTTTAGGTGCCCAAAGTTAATATGTGTATGCATCTTCTGCACTCGTTTATATCTCAAATTCAACCTCAAAACACCCGAAAATTCGATATTTTGGGGTCCTAGAAGCGATCTGTACATGCTTACTCAGATACAGGCCCAAAACATGCTGAAAATCGATATTTTAGGTGCCCAAAGTTAATAGGTGTATGCATCTTCTGCACTCGTTTATATCTCAAATTCAACCTCAAAACACCCGAAAATTCGATATTTTTGGATCCCAGAAGCGATCTGTGAATGCCTACTCAGTGCTAGAATGTTTTCAAAATTTAGGCTCAAAACATGCAAAAAATAGATATTGTAAGTGTCCAAAGTCGATATGTGCATGCATCTTCTGTACCCGTTTATATCTCAAATTCAACCTCAAAACACTCGAAAATTCGATATTTTTGGGTCCCAGAAGCAATCTGTACATGCCTACTCAGTGCTAGAATGTTTTCAAAATATAGGCTCAAAACATGCTAAAAATAAATATTTTAAGTGTCCTAAGTCGATATGTGCATGCATCTTCTGTAACCGTTTATATCTCAAATTCAGGATCGAAACATCCGAAAATTCGGTATTTTTTTGTCCTAGAAGCGATCTGTAAATGCCTACTCCTAGTTAGAATGTTTTCAAGATACAGACCCAAAACATGCTTAAAATCGATATTTTAGTGGCCGAAAAGTCGATATGTTTATGCATCTTCAGTACCCGTTTATATCTCAAATTCAGGCTCAAAACACCCGAAAATTCGATATTTTGGAGTGCCAGAAGCGATCTGTACATGCCTACTCTGTGTTAGAGTATTTTCAAATATAGGCCCAAAACATGCTAAAAATCGAAATATTAGGTGCCCAAAGTAGATATCTCAAATTCAGGCCCAAAAACACCCGAAAATTCGAAATTTTGGGGTCAGAGAAGCGATCTGTACATACCTACTCCGTTTTAGAGTATTTTCAAAATACAGGCCCAAAACATACAGAAAATCGATATTTTAGGTGCCCAAAAGTCGATATGTGCATGCATCTTCTGTACCTGTTTATACCTCAAATTCAGGCTCCAAACACCCGAAAATTCGATATTTTTTGGTCCTAGAAGTGATCTGTACTTGCCTTCTCCGTGTTAGAGTATTTTCAAAATACAGGCCCAAAACATGCTGAAAATCGATATTTTAGGTGACCAAAGTCAATATGTGAATGCATCTTCTGCACCCGTTTATATCCCAAATTCAACCTCGAAACTCCCGAAAATTCGATATTTTTGGGGTCCCAGAAGCGAACTGTATATGCCTAGTCAGTGCAAGAATGTTTTCAAAATATAGGCTCAAAACACGCTAAAAATCGATATTTTAAGTATCCAAAGTCGATATGTGCATACATCTTCTGTACCCGTTTATATCTCAAATTCAGGATCAAAACACCCGAAAATTCGATATTTTGGGGTCCCAGAAGTGATCTGTACATGCCTACTTAGTGCTAGAATATTTTCAAAATATAGGCCCAAAACATGCTAAAAATCGATATTTTAGGTGCTCAAAGTCGATATCTCAAATTCAGGCCCAAAACACCCGAAAATTCGATATTTTGGTGTCCCAGAAGCGAACTGTACATGCCTACTCCGTGTTAGAGTATTTTCAAAATACAGGCCCATATCATACTGAAAATCGATCTTTTAAGTGCCCCAAAGTCGATATGTGCATGAATCTTCTGTACCCGTTTATATCTCAAACTCAGGCTCCAAACACCCGAAAATTCGATATTTTGGGGTCCCAGAAGCGATCTGTACATGCCTACTCAGATACAGGCCCAAAACATGTTGAAAATCGATATTTTAGGTGCCCAAAGTTAATATGTGTATGCATCTTCTGCACTCGTTTATATCTCAAATTCAACCTCAAAACACCCGAAAATTCGATATTTTGGGGTCCTAGAAGCGATCTGTGAATGCCTACTCAGTGCTAGAATGTTTTCAAAATTTAGGCTCAAAACATGCTAAAAATAGATATTGTAAGTGTCCAAAGTCGATATGTGCATGCATCTTCTGTACCCGTTTATATCTCAAATTCAACCTCAAAACACTCGAAAATTCGATATTTTTGGGTCCCAGAAGCAATCTGTACATGCCTACTCAGTGCTAGAATGTTTTCAAAATATAGGCTCAAAACATGCTAAAAATAAATATTTTAAGTGTCCTAAGTCGATATGTGCATGCATCTTCTGTAACCGTTTATATCTCAAATTCAGGATCGAAACATCCGAAAATTCGGTATTTTTTTGTCCTAGAAGCGATCTGTAAATGCCTACTCCTAGTTAGAATTTTTTCAAGATACAGACCCAAAACATGCTGAAAATCGATATTTTAGTGGCCCAAAAGTCGATATGTTCATGCTTCTTCAGTACCAGTTTATATCTCAAATTCAGACTCAAAACACCCGAAAATTCGATATTTTGGAGTGCCAGAAGCGATCTGTACATGCCTACTTTGTGTCAGAGTATTTTCAAATATAGGCCCAAAACATGCTAAAAATCGATATTTTAGGTGCCCAAAGTCGATATCTCAAATTCAGGCCCAAAACACCCGAAAATTCGATATTTTGGGGTCCCAGAAGCGAACTGTACATGCCTACTCCGTGTTAGAGTATTTTCAAAATACAGGCCCATAACATACTGAAAATCGATCTTTTAGGTGCCCAAAAGTCGATATGTGCATGCATCTTCTGTACCCGTTTATATCTCAAATTCAGGCTCCAAACACCCGAAAATTTGATATTTGGGGGTCCCAGAAGCGATCGGTACATGTCTATTCAGATACAGGCCCAAAACATGCTGAAAATCGATATTTTAGGTGCCCAAAGTTAATATGTGTATGCATCTTCTGCACTCGTTTATATCTCAAATTCAACTTCAAAACACCCGAAAATTAGAGATTTTTGGTTCCCAGAAGCGATCTCTACATGCCTACTCCTAGTTAGAATGTTTTCAAGATACAGACCCAAAACATGCTTAAAATCGATATTTTAGTGGCCGAAAAGTCGATATGTTCATGCATCTTCAGTACCCGTTTATATCTCAAATTCAGGCCCAAAACACCCGAAAATTCGATATTTTGGGGTCCCAGAAGCAAACTGTACATGCCTACTCCGTGTTAGAGTATTTTCAAATATAGGCCCAAAACATGCTAAAAATCGAAATATTTGGTGCCCAAAGTAGATATCTCAAATTCAGGCCCAAAACACCCTAAAATTCGAAATTTTGGGGTCAGAGAAGCGATCTGTACATACCTACTCCGTTTTAGAGTATTTTCAAAATACAGGCCCAAAACATACAGAAAATCGATATTTTAGGTGCCCAAAAGTCGATATGTGCATGCATCTTCTGTACCTGTTTATACCTCAAATTCAGGCTCCAAACACCCGAAAATTCGATATTTTTTGGTCCTAGAAGTGATCTGTACTTGCCTACTCCGTGTTAGAGTATTTTCAAAATACAGGCCCAAAACATGCTGAAAATCGATATTTTAGGTGACCAAAGTCAATATGTTTATGCATCTTCTGCACCCGTTTATATCCCAAATTCAACCTCAAAACTCCCGAAAATTCGATATTTTTGGGGTCCCAGAAGCGAACTGTATATGCCTAGTCAGTGCAAGAATGTTTTCAAAATATAGGCTTAAAACACGCTAAAAATCGATATTTTAAGTATCCAAAGTCGATATGTGCATGCATCTTCTGTACCCGTTTATATCTCAAATTCAGGATCAAAACACCCGAAAATTCGATTTTTTGGGGTCCCAGAAGTGATCTGTACATGCCTACTTAGTGCTAGAATATTTTCAAAATATAGGCCCAAAACATGCTAAAAATCGATATTTTAGGTGCCCAAAGTCGATATCTCAAATTCATGCCCAAAACACCCGAAAATTCGATATTTTGGGGTCCCAAAAGCGAACTGTACATGCCTACTCCGTGTTAGAGTATTTTCAAAATACAGGCCCATATCATACTGAAAATCGATCTTTTAAGTGCCCAAAAGTTGATATGTGCATGCATCTTCTGTACCCATTTATATCTCAAACTCAGGCTCCAAACACCCGAAAATTCGATATTTTGGGGTCCCAGAAGCGATCTGTACATGCCTACTCAGATACAGGCCCAAAACATGCTGAAAATCGATATTTTAGGTGCCCAAAGTTAATATGTGAATGCATCTTCTGCACTCGTTTATATCTCAAATTCAACCTCAAAACACCCGAAAATTCGATATTTTGGGGTCCTAGAAGTGATCTGTACATGCCTACTCAGATACAGGCCCAAAACATGCTGAAAATCGATATTTTAGGTGCCCAAAGTTAATATGTGTATGCATCTTCTGCACTCGTTTATATCTCAAATTCAACTTCAAAACACCCGAAAATTAGAGATTTTTGGTTCCCAGAAGCGATCTGTACATGCCTACTCCTAGTTAGAATGTTTTCAAGATACAGACCCAAAATATGCTTAAAATCGATATTTTAGTGGCCGAAAAGTCGATATGTTCATGCATCTTCAGTACCCGTTTATATCTCAAATTCAGGCTCAAAACACCCGAAAATTCGATATTTTGGAGTGCCAGAAGCGATCTGTACATGCCTACTCTGTGTTAGAGTATTTTCAAATATAGGCCCAAAACATGCTAAAAATCGAAATATTAGGTGCCCAAAGTAGATATCTCAAATTAAGCCCCAAAACACCCGAAAATTCGAAATTTTGGGGTCAGAGAAGCGATCTGTACATACCTACTCCGTTTTAGAGTATTTTCAAAATACAGGCCCAAAACATACAGAAAATCGATATTTTAGGTGCCCAAAAGTCGATATGTGCATGCATCTTCTGTACCTGTTTATACCTCAAATTCAGGCTCCAAACACCCGAAAATTCGATATTTTTTGGTCCTAGAAGTGATCTGTACTTGCCTACTCCGTGTTAGAGTATTTTCAAAATACAGGCCCAAAACATGCTGAAAATCAATATTTTAGGTAACCAAAGTCAATATGTGTATGCATATTCTGCACCCGTTTATATCCCAAATTCAACCTCGAAACTCCCGAAAATTCGATATTTTTGGGGTCCCAGAAGCGAACTGTATATGCCAAGTCAGTGCAAGAATGTTTTCAAAATATAGGCTCAAAACACGCTAAAAATCGATATTTTAAGTATCCAAAGTCGATATGTGCATGCATCTTCTGTACCCGTTTATATCTCAAATTCAGGCTCAAAACACCCGAAAATTCGATATTTTGGGGTCCCAGAAGTGATCTGTACATGCCTATTTAGTGCAAGAATATTTTCAAAATATAGGCCCAAAACATGCTAAAAATCGATATTTTAGGTGCTCAAAGTCGATATCTCAAATTCAGGCCCAAAACACCCGAAAATTTGATATTTTTGGGTCCCAGAAGCGAACTGTACATGCCTACTCCGTGTTAGAGTATTTTCAAAATACAGGCCCATATCATACTGAAAATCGATCTTTTAAGTGCCCAAAAGTCGATATGTGCATGCATCTTCTGTACCCGTTTATATCTCTAACTCAGGCTCCAAACACCCGAAAATTCGATATTTTGGGGTACCAGAAGCGATCTGTACATGCCTACTCAGATACAGGCCCAAAACAATGCTGAAAATCGATATTTTAGGTGCCCAAAGTTAATATATGTATGCATCTTCTGCACTCGTTTATATCTCAAATTCAACCTCAAAACACCCGAAAATTCGATATTTTGGGGTCCTAGAAGCGATCTGTACATGCCTACTCAGATACAGGCCCAAAACATGCTGAAAATCGATATTTTAGGTGCCCAAAGTTAATAGGTGTATGCATCTTCTGCACTCTTTAATATCTCAAATTTAACCTCAAAACACCCGAAAATTCGATATTTTTGGATCCCAGAAGCGATCTGTGAATGCCTACTCAGTGCTAGAATGTTTTCAAAATATAGGCTCAAAACATGCTAAAAATAGATATTTTAAGTGTCCAAAGTGCATGCATCTTCTGTACCCGTTTATATCTCAAATTCAACCTCAAAACACCCGAAAATTCGATATTTTTGGATCCCAAAAGCGATCTGTGAATGCCTAGTCAGTGCTAGAATGTTTTCAAGATACAGACCCAAAACATGCTCAAAATCGATATTTTAGTGGCCGAGAAGTCGATATGTTCATGCATCTTCAGTACCCGTTTATATCTCAAATTCAGGCTCAAAACACCCGAAAATTCGATATTTTGAAGTGCCAGAAGCGATCTGTACATGCCTACTCTGTGTTAGAGTATTTTCAAATATAGGCCCAAAACATGCTAAAAATCGAAATATTAGGTGCCCAAAGTAGATATCTCAAATTCAGGCCCAAAACACCCGAAAATTCGAAATTTTGGGGTCAGAGCAGCGATCTGTACATACCTACTCCGTTTTAGAGTATTTTCAAAATACAGGCCCAAAACATACAGAAAATCGATATTTTTGGTGCCCAAAAGTCGATATGTGCATGCATCTTCTGTACCTGTTTATACCTCAAATTCAGGCTCCAAACACCCGAAAATTCGATATTTTTTGGTCCTAGAAGTGATCTGTACTTGCCTACTCCGTGTTTGAGTATTTTCAAAATACAGGCCCAAAACATGCTGAAAATCGATATTTTAGGTGACCAAAGTCAATATGTGTATGCATCTTCTGCACCCGTTTATATCCCAAATTCAACCTCGAAACTCCCGAAAATTCGATATTTTTGGGGTCCCAGAAGCGAACTGTATATGCCTAGTCAGTGCAAGAATGTTTTCAAAATATAGGCTTAAAACACGCTAAAAATCGATATTTTAAGTATCCAAAGTCGATATGTGCATGCATCTTCTGTACCCGTTTATATCTCAAATTCAGGATCAAAACACCCGAAAATTCGATATTTTGGGGTCCTAGAAGTGATCTGTACATGCCTACTTAGTGCTAGAATATTTTCAAAATATAGGCCCAAAACATGCTAAAAATCGATATTTTAGGTGCCCAAAGTCGATATCTCAAATTCAGGCCCAAAACACCCGAAAATTCGATATTTTGGGGTCCCAGAAGCGAACTGTACATGCCTACTCCGTGTTAGAGTATTTTCAAAATACAGGCCCAAAACATGCTGAAAATCGATATTTTAGGTGACCAAAGGTCGATATGTTCATGCATCTTCTGTACCCGTTTATATTTCAAACTCAGGCTCCAAACACCCGAAAATTCGATATTTTGGGGTCCCAGAAGCGATCTGTACTTGCCTATTCCGTGTTAGAGTATTTTCAAAATACAGGCCCAAAACATGCTGAAAATCGATATTTTAGGTGACCAAAGTCAATATGTGTATGCATCTTATGGACCCGTTTATATACCAAATTCAACCTCAAAACACCCGAAAATTCGATATTTTTGGGCCCCAGAAGCGAACTGTACATGCCTACTCAGTGCTAGAAGGTTTTCAAAATATAGGCTCTAAACATGCTAAAAATCGATATTTTAAGTGTCCAAAGTCGATATGTGCATGCATCTTCTGTACCCGTTTATATCTCAAATTCAGGATCAAAACACCCGAAAATTCGATATTTTGGGGTCCCAGAAGTGATCTGTACATGCCTACTTAGTGCTAGAATATTTTCAAAACATAGGCCCAAAACATGCTAAAAATCGATATTTTAGGTGCCCAAAGTCGATATCTCAAATTCAAGCCAAAAACACCTGAAAATTCGATATTTTGGGGTCCCAGAAGCGATCTGTACATGCCTACTCCGTGTTGGCTTTTGGGACCCAAAAATATCGAATAATCGGGTGTTTTGAGTCTGAATTTGAGTATTTTCAAAATGCAGGCCCATAACATTCTGAAAATCGATCTTTTAGGTGCCCAAAAGTCGATATGTGCATGCATCTTCTGTACCCGTTTATATCTCAAATTCAGGCTCCAAATACCCGAAAATTCGATATTTTGGGGTCCCAGAAGCGATCTGTACATGCCTACTCAGATACAGGCCCAAGACATGCTGAAAATCGACATTTTAGGTGCACAAAGTCAATATGTGTATGCATCTTCTGCACCCGTTTATATCCCAAATTCAACCTCAAAACACCCGAAAGTTCGATATTTTTGGGTCCCAGAAGCGATCTGTACATGAATACTCAGTGCTAGAATGTTTTCAAAATATAGGCTCAAAACATGCTAAAAATCGTTATTTTAAGTGTCCAAAGTCGATATGTGCATGCATCTTCTGTACCCGTTTATATCTCAAATTCTGGCTCAAAACACCCGAAAATTCGGTATTTTAAGGTCCTAGAAGCGATCAGTACATGCCTACTCCTAGTTAGAATGTTTTCAAGATACAGACCCAAAACATGCCCAAAATCGATATTTTAGGTGCCCAAAAGTCGATATGTGCATGCATCTTCTGTACCTGTTTATACCTCAAATTCAGGCACCAAACACGCGAAAATTCGATATTTTTTGGTCCTAGAAGTGATCTGTACTTGCCTACTTCGTGTTAGAGTATTTTCAAAATACAGGTCCAAAACATGCTGAAAATCAATATTTTATGTGACCAAAGTCAATATGTGTATGCATCTTCTGCACCCGTTTATATCCCAAATTCAACCTCAAAACTCCCGAAAATTCGATATTTTTGGGGTCCCAGAAGCGAACTGTATATGCCTAGTCAGTGCAAGAATGTTTTCAAAATATATGCTCAAAACACGCTAAAAATCGATATTTTAAGTATACAAAGTCGATATGTGCATGCATCTTCTGTACCCGTTTATATCTCAATTTCAGGATCAAAACACCCGAAAATTCGATATTTTGGGGTCCCAGAAGTGATCTGTACATGCCTACTTAGTGCTAGAATATTTTCAAAATATAGGCCCAAAACATGCTAAAAATCGATATTTTAGGTGCCCAAAGTCGATATCTCAAATTCAGGCCCAAAAGACCCGAAAATTCGATATTTTGGGGTCCCAGAAGCGAACTGTACATGCCTACTCCGTGTTAGAGTATTTTCAAAATACAGGCCCATATCATACTGAAAATCGATCCTTTACGTGCCCAAAAGTCGATATGTGCATGCATCTTCTGTACCCGTTTATATCTCAAATTTAGGCCCAAAACACCCGAAAATTCGATATTTTGGGGTTCCAGAAGCGATCTGTACCTGCCTACTATGTGTTAGAGTATTTTCAAAATACAGGCCCATAACATGCTAAAAATCGATATTTTAGGTGCACAAAGTCAATATGTGTATGCATCTTCTGCACCCGTTTATATCCCAAATTCAACCTCAAAACACCCGAAAATTATATATTTTTGGTTCCCAGAAGCGATCTGTACATGCCTACTCAGTGCTAGAATTTTTTCAAAATATAGGCTCAAAACATGCTAAAAATCGATATTTTAGGTGCTAAAAGTCGATATCTAAAATTCAGGCCCAAAACACCCGAAAATTCGATATTTTGGGGTCCCAGAAGCGATCAGTACTTGCCTACTCCGTGTTAGAGTATTTTTTAAAATACAGGCCCATAACATGCTTAAAATCGATATTTTAGGTGACCAAAGTCAATATGTGTATGCATCTTCTGCACCCGTTTATATCCCAAATTCAACCTCAAAACACCTGAAAATTCGATATTTTTTGGGTCCCAGAAGCGAACTGTACATGCCTAGTCAGTGCTAGAATGTTTTCAAAATATAGGCCCAAAACATGCTAAAATCGATATTTTAGGTACTGTTACGTCCTCAGTCCCGGGTCGGCTGAGGCACGGAATCAGATATATAATTGGGAGGAAGAGTGTCAAATCAAACACCCGTTAAAGCCTTAAAGCTTTATATCTTTTATATCTTGTCTTCTTGTGAACTGGTTTCTTGGAGTTCTTTTTCTTCTTCTAGCCGTCCTCATTCCCTTCACTGTCCTGGTGGCCTTCTTCCTCCTTTTCATTGCTCTTCTCCTCCTTCTCCTCCTTTTCAACCTTTTCAACCTTCTTTCTTCCCTTTTTCTTTTTAACACTTTCTGTAGCTCCACCAGTCTTGTCCTCGGATGACTCAACCTTTGCAGTCTCTTCAATTGCTTCTGTTGGTGATGTTTCTTCCCTGGGTGATGTTTCTTCCTTGGTTGAAGTTTCCTTAGCCTTCTTCTTCTCTTTGGATTTAGCATCTTCCTCGTTATCGATGTCTTCCTCACACTTTTCCTCCACATCGTATTCTTCTAATTCTTCTTCACTTATTTCTTCCACATTGTTTTCAGTGGTTTCTTCCTCAGTGTTGTTTTCAGCAGTTTCTTCATCAATGTTTTCAGCAATTTCTTCTACAGTGTTTTCAGCAGTTTCTTCCTCTGCTTCTTTTTCCTCTGACACAAGGAGGTTCACTTTATTTTCAGCTGGGCCTCTATTTCTGGCCTCCAGCTTTTTTAACTCAAGCTCCAATTGAGCTGTCTCCTCCTTCTCTTTCTTCAGGAGGAGCCGCAGGAGCTTCATCTCCTGCTCGTACTCCATTTTCTTTAATGGATTATATCTTACTTTTTTCTATTTTCCTATTTTTCCTGAGGAAAATTATCCTGTCAGGCCCCCAATTTCTGTTACGTCCTCAGCCCCGGGTAGACCGAGGCACGTAATCAGATATATAATGTGGAGGAAGAGGGGCCAATCAAAACCAAAGCCTTAAAGTCATCAGGCTTTATTATCTTCATCTTTCTAGAGCTTCCTTTGAGCTTCCTTCCTTTACAATATCTTCATATATTACATATCATTTTATAAAGACAACCTGGAACTACAATACAATGTCATCAATAACATCAACAATATAGAGTAGTGACATCTTCTAACAAATAGTGAAGATGTTGACACTACTAAAATATAATGACGATGTGACATAGTGAAGATATGTCACACCGTAACAGTACCCAAAGTCGATATCTCAAATTCAGGCCCAAAACACCCGAAAATTCGATATTTTGGGGTCCCAGAAGCGAACTGTACATGCCTACTCCGCGTTAGAGTATTTTCAAAATACAGGCCCATATCGTACTGAAAATCGATCTTTTAGGTGCCCAAAAGTCGATATGTGCATGCATCTTCTGTACCCATTTATATCTCAAATTCAGGCTCCAAACACCCGAAAATTCGATATTTTAGGGTCCCAGAAGCGATCTGTACATGCCTACTCAGATACAGGCCCAAAACATGCTTAAAATCGATATTTTAGGTGCCCAAAGTTAATATGTGTATGCATCTTCTGCACCCGTTTATATCCCAAATTCAACCTCAAAAAACCCGAACATTCGGTATTTTTGGGTCCTAGAAGCGATCTGTACATGCCTACTCTTAGTTAAAATGTTTTCAAGATACAGACCCAAAACATGCTCAAAATCGATATTTTAGTGGCCCAAAAGTCGATATGTGCATGCATCTTCTGTACCCGTTTATATCTCAAATTCAGGATCAAAACACCCGAAAATTTGATATTTTGGGGTCCCAGAAGCGATCTGTACATGCCTACTCAGTGCTAGAATATTTTCAAAATATAGGCCCAAAACATGCTAAAAATCGATATTTTAGGTGCCCAAAGTCGATATCTAAAATTTAGGCCCAAAACACCCGAAAATTCGATATTTTGGGGTTCCACAAGCGATCTGTACTTGCCTACTCCGTGTTAGAGTATTTTCAAAATACAGGCCCATAACATGCTCAAAATCGATATTTTAGGTGACCAAAGTCAGTATGTGTATGCATCTTCTCCACCCGTTTATATCCCAAATTCAACTTCAAAAATCCCGAAAATTGGATATTTTTTGGGTCCCAGAAGCGAACTGTACATGCCTAGTCAGTGCTAAAATGTTTTCAAAATATAGGCTCAAAACATGCTAAAAATCGATATTTTAAGTGTCCAAAGTCGATATGTGCATGCATCTTCTGTACCCGTTTATATCTCAAATTCAGGCTCCAAACACCCCTAAATTCGATATTTTAGGGTCCCAGAAGCGATCTGTACATGCCTTCTCAGATACAGGCCCAAAACATGCTGAAAATCGATATTTTAGGAGCCCAAAGTTAATATGTGTATGCATCTTCTGCACTCGTTTATATCTCAAATTCAACCTCAAAACACCCGAAAATTCGATATTTTTGGATCCCAGAAGCGATTTGTAAATGCCTACTCAGTGCTAGAATGTTTTCAAGATATAGGCCCAAAACATGCTGAAAATCGATATTTTAAGTGTCCAAAGTCGATATGTGCATACATCTTCTGTACCCGTTTATATCTCAAATTCAGGATCAAAACACCCGAAAATTCGATATTTTGGGGTCCCAGAAGTGATCTGTACATGCCTACTTAGTGCTAGAATATTTTCAAAATATAGGCTCAAAACATGCTAAAAATCGATATTTTAGGTGCCCAATGTCGATATCTCAAATTCAGGCCCAAAACACCCGAAAATTCGATATTTTGGGGTCCCAGAAGCGAACTGTACATGCCTACTCCATGTTAGAGTATTTTCAAAATACAGGCCCATAACATACTGAAAATCGATCTTTTAGGTGCTCAAAAGTCGATATGTGCATGCATCTTCTGTACCCGTTTATATCTCAAATTCAGGCTCCAAACACCCGAAAATTTGATATTTTGGGGTCCCAGAAGCGATCTGTACATGCCTATTCTGATACAGGCCCAAAACATGCTGAAAATCGATATTTTAGGAGCCCAAAGTTAATATGTGCATGCATCTTCTGCACTCGTTTATATCCCAAATTCAACCTCAAAACACCCGAAAAGTCGATATTTTTTGGGTCCCAGAAGCGAACTGTACATGCCTAGTCAGTACTAGAATGTTTTCAAAATATAGGCTCAAAATATGCTAAAAATCGATATTTTAAGTGTCCTAAGTCGATATGTGCATGTATCTTCGGTACCCGTTTATATCTCAAATTCAGGATCAAAACACCCGAAAATTCGATATTTTTGGGTCCCAGAAGTGATCTGTACATGCCTATTTAGTGCTAGAATATTTTCAAAATATAGGCCCAAAACATGCTAAAAATCGATATTTTATGTGCCCAAAGTCGATATCTCAAATTCAGGCCCAAAACACCCGAAAATTCGATATTTTGGGGTCCCAGAAGTGAACTGTACATGCCTACTCCGTGTTAGAGTATTTTCAAAATACAGGCCCATATCATACTGAAAATCGATCGTTTAGGTGCCCAAAAGTCGATATGTTGATGTATCTTCTGTACCCGTTTATATCTCAAATTCAGGCTCCAAACACCCGAAAATTCGATATTTTGGGGTCCCAGAAGCGATCTGTACTTGCCTACTCCGTGTTAGAGTATTTTCAAAATACAGGCCCACAACATGCTGAAAATCGATATTTTAGGTAACCAAAGTCAATATGTGTATGCATCTTCTGCACCCGTTTATATCCCAAATTCAACTTCAAAACACCCGAAAATTCGATATTTTTTGGGCCCCAGAAGCGAACTGTACATACCTACTCAGTGCTAGAAGGTTTTCAAAATATAGGCTCTAAACATGCTAAAAATCGATATTTTAAATGTCCAAAGTCGATATGTGCATGCATCTTCTGTACCCGTTTACCCTCAAATTCAGGATCAAAACACCCGAAAATTCGATATTTTGGTGTCCCAGAAGTGATCTGTACATGCCTACTTAGTGCTAGAATATTTTTAAAATATAGGCCCAAAACATGCTAAAAATCGATATTTTAGGTGCCTAAAGTCGATATCTCAAAATCAGGCCAAAAACACCTGAAAATTCGATATTTTGGGGTCCCAGAAGCAATCTGTACATGCTTACTCCGTGTTAGAGTATTTTTAAAATACAGGCCCATAACATACTGAAAATCGATCTTTTAGGTGCCCAAAAGTCGATATGTGCATGCATCTTCTGTACCCGTTTATATCTCAAATTCAGGCTCCAAACACCCGAAAATTCGATATTTTGGGGTCCCAGAAGCGATCTGTACATGCCTACTCAGATACAGGCCCAAAACATGCTGAAAATCAATATTTTAGGTACACAAAGTCAATATGTGTATGCATCTTCTGCACCAGTTTATATCCCAAATTCAACCTCAAAACACCCGATAATTCGATATTTTTGGGTCCCAGAAGCGATCTGTACATGAATACTCAGTGCTAGAATGTTTTCAAAATATAGGCTCAAAACATGCTAAAAATCGTTATTTTAAGTGTCCAAAGTCGATATGTGCATGCATCTTATGTACCCGTTTATATCTCAAATTCAGGCTCAAAACACCAGAAAATTCGGTATTTTTGGGTCCTAGAAGCGATCTGTACATGCCTAATCCTAGTTAGAATGTTTTCAAGATACAGACCCAAAACATGCTCAAAATCGATATTTTAGGTGCATAAAAGTCGATATGTGCATGCATCTTCTGTACAAGTTTATATCTCAAATTCAGGATCAAAACACCCGAAAATTTGATATTTGGTGGTCCCAGAAGCAATCTGTACATGCCTACTCAGTGCTAGAATATTTTCAAAATATAGGCCCAAAACATGCTAAAAATCGATATTTTAGGTGCCCAAAGTCGATATCTCAAATTCATGCCCATAACACCCGAAAATTCGATATTTTAGGGTCCCAGAAGCGATCTGTACATGCCTAATCCGTGTTAGAGTATTTTCAATTTACAGGCCCAAAACATACTGAAAATCGATCTTTTAGGTGCCCAAAAGTCGATATGTGGATGTATCTTCTGTACCCGTTTATATCTCAAATTCAGGCTCCTAACTCCCGACCATTCGATATTTTGGGGTCCCAGAAGCGATCTGTACTTGCCTACTCCATGTTAGAGTATTTTCAAAATACAGGCCCAAAACATGCTGAAAATCGATATTTTAGGTGACCAAAGTCAATATGTGTATGCATCTTCTGTACCCGTTTATATCCCAAATTCAACCTCAAAACACCCGAAAATTCGATATTTTTTGGGTCCCAGAAGCGAACTGTACATGCCTACTCAGTGCTAGAATGTTTTCAAAATATAGGCCCATATCATACTGAAAATCGATCTTTTAGGTGCCCAAAAGTCGATATGTGGATGTATCTTCTGTACCCGTTTATATCTCAAATTCAGGCTCCTAACACCCGAACATTCGATATTTTGGGGTCCCAGAAGCGATCTGTACTTGCCTACTCCATGTTAGAGTATTTTCAAAATACAGGCCCAAAACATGCTGAAAATCGATATTTTAGTTGACCAAAGTCAATATGTGTATGCATCTTCTGTACCCGTTTATATCCCAAATTCAACCTCAAAACACCCGAAAATTCGATATTTTTTGGGTCCCAGAAGCGAACTGTACATGCCTACTCAGTGCTAGAATGTTTTCAAAATATAGGCTCAAAACATGCTAAAAATCGATATTTTAAGTGTCCAAAGTCGATATCTGCATGCATCTTCTGTACCCGTTTATATCTCAAATTCAACCTCAAAATACCCGAAAATTCGATATTTTGGGGTCCCAGAAGTGATCTGTACATGCCTACTCAGTGCTAGAATGTTTTCAAAATATAGGCTCAAAACATGCTAAAAATTGATATTTTAGGTGCCTAAAGTCGATATCTCAAATTCAGGCCCAAAATACCTGAAAATTCGATATTTTGGGGTCCCAGAAGCGAACTGTACATGCCTACTCCGTGTTAGAGTATTTTTAAAATACAGGCCCATAACATACTGAAAATCGATCTTTTAGGTGCCCAAAAATCGATATGTGCATGCATCTTCTGTACCCGTTTATATCTCAAATTCAGGCTCCAAACACCCGAAAATTCGATATTTTGGGGTCCCAGAAGCGATCTGTACATGCCTACTTAGATACAGGCCCAAAACATGCTGAAAATCGATATTTTAGGTGCCCAAAGTTAATATGTGTATGCATCTTCTGCACTCGTTTATATCTCAAATTCAACCTCAAAACACCCGAAAATTCAATATTTTTGGGTCCCAGAAGTGATCTGCACATGCCTATTCAGTGCTAGAATGTTTTCAAAATACAGGCTCAAAACATGCTAAAAATCGATATTTTAAGTGTCCAAAGTCGATATGTGCATGCATCTTCAGTACCTGTTTATATCTCAAATTCAGGCTCAAAACACCCGAAAATTCGATATTTTTTGGTCCCAGAAGCGATCTGTACATACCTACTCCGTGTTAGAGTATTTTCAAAATACAGGCCCAAAACATACTGAAAATCGATATTTTAGGTGCCCAAAGTCAATATGTGCATGTATTTTCTGTACCCGTTTATATCTCAAATTCAGGCTCAAAACACCCGAAAATTCGATATTTCGGGGTCCCAGAAGCGATCTTTACATGCCTACTCAGTGCTAGAATGTTTTCAAAATATAGGCCCAAAACATGCTAAAAATCGATATTTTAGGTGCCCAAAGTCGATATCTCAAATTCAGTCTCCCCCAGAGTCCGGGCAGCGGGATTTCCCGCTCGGTCGACAGAGGCCGGGCAGCGGGAAATCCCGCTCTGTCGACAGAGTCCGGGCAGCGGGAAATCCCGCTTTTGGTAATTTATGGGGAAAAACGCCAAATTTGTCGGGATTTTTTTTGATCTGGCTATACTTCACCACCAGACCTTTTCATCCCCACATTCAATCAGTGTGTGCTTGACCGTGACAATGGCTGGTCGTAGTGAAGAAAATACGGGCTCGTTCGATTCGGTGCATCCTACCGCGCTGCCAGGCGCACCCGCTCCTGTAACCTCCACTCCGCGGGTGCAACCAGCTAGATTGCGTCATGCACCTGCAAGGTTGTCAGATTCTGCAATAGGGCGGGAATTGGAGAATCTGGCAGACCTTTCATATGGGAGTGACGACCTGGACAGCTACTCTGATACTGAATGGCAAGCTGACGAATCAACTGAGGAAGATGTCTGTGTAGCGGTGACTTCCATCACAGCTCTTCCCTCAACTTCAGCCTTGCATGATGTGTCAGAGGTTACAGCCCCTGTTGCAATTCCGTCCACCAGTGGGGTGGGAGGTAGTTTGGGAGACACTCTCTTGTCTCCCATTCCTACAACATCTGGCGTGGGAGGCAGGAAGAGGTCTACTCCTGCTTCAACCTCCAAACCTCGCTACGTCTCCACTCCCATGGGCAAGAGGCCGAGGAGGAGGTTAGATTTTTCGTCTTCCTCTTCCTCGTCGGACGAGGATGCGTCGCAACCAGTGGTGGTAAGAGGGAGGAGAGTAGGAGTAAGAGGGAAGGGTAAAGGAAGGGGGAAGAGGACAAAGGCAGCTTATCTCTCCCCTACAGTTGACCCTGATAGCCCGCCCCCCCGTGACCTGACGCCACCTCCCCCACCACCACACTCTCCCTCTCCTCTCGTGCCTGACGACTCACTCTCGCCTGCCCCTGGTACCGCTGCACCACCACCACCACAACAACAACGCCAACAACGACAGCAACGCGGCGCACCTCGTCATAGACCCGCTGATCCCTATGTGTGGACGGATTGCGATGAATTTGCGCCTGATATACCTGCCTTTGACGACAGTCATTCAGGTATACAGGCCGCATTTCCCTGTCGTCAGAGGTCATCAATATTAGATTATTTCACTGCCTTTTTTGATATAATATTGATGACTTACATGATGCAGGAGATAAACACCTTCAAACAACTCTCTGTGCAACTCAGCAATAGACCAGGCAGGGAACATAGTAAGATGTTGCAATGGGCTGACGTCGATATTGCTGAGTTGTATGTGTGGTTAGCTTTGACCATGATGATGCCTCATGTCAAGAAACATCGCCTCAAGGACTTCTGGAGCACACACGCCCTGATATCCACACCTGCGTTCGGGAAATACATGTCCAGGGACAGGTATAGGGACATTTTGTCCTACCTGCACTTCGCCCCCAACATGGGTCCACACCCGAACGACAGGCTGTGGAAAATTAGGCCAGTAATGTCTATCCTCCAGGAGAAAATACGAGCATTTTTTCGACCATTCCAGAAAGTGGTTATCGACGAGTCTCTGGTGCTGTTCAGGGGAAGACTGTCCTTCATCCAGTACATCCCGTCAAAGAGGCATAGATTTGGCATCAAATTCTATGTCATCTGCGACTGTAAGACTGGCTATGTGTTGGATTTTATACTCTATTCAGGTACGGATGTGGATGTCCCGGCCGACGACCCTCTTGGCTTCAGCGGGAGTGTTGTCAAGGCACTCATGGGGGATTACCTTGACAACAACCACATCCTGTACACTGATAACTATTACACCTCTCCAGCACTTAGCCAGTTTCTCCTGCAGCACCAAACAGGATCCTGCGGAACTATTCGTGTCAACAGGAAGGGGTGGCCAGCATTCCCTCTCACCCGGAGGGGCGACTGCATCAAGAAGAAATGTGGGAACATGCTGGCCATCAAATGGCACGATAAACGCCCCATCAATATGCTCACCACCGTGAACAGGGGCGTGATGCAGGATTCTGGGAAGACTGAGCGCGGCACAGGTGATACCATCTACAAGCCTGATGCTGTGCTCGATTATAACATCAATATGAGACTCGTTGATAAGTCAGACATGATGGTGAGTTCCATCGATTGTCTGAGAAAAACTTGTAAGTGGTACAAGAAGGCTTTCTTCCACCTTCTTGATGTCACAGTGCTGAACTGTTATATACTCTACCTCCAGCATCACCCTGACTCCAAGTTGGCACTCCGGGAATTCGAGCTAGAGTTGATATCTCAGCTCCTGGAGAGGTTCAGCACTGTGCAACCACAGCAAGGCAGACAGGCAGCGGCACAACGGCCTGACAGGTTGCAGCAGAGTGGCTATATGGCTCGCCACTACCTCACTAATCTGCCACCGTTGCCGTCAGGACGTCCAGGCTCTCGTCGCTGCTATGTTTGCAGGCACACAACACGTCACCCCCAGAAGTCCAAGGAAACTCGCTTCTGGTGCAAGGAATGTTGTGTGCCGTTATGCCCTGGAAACTGCTTCTCAGACTACCATATATTGGAATATATATAGAAGCAGGAAGTGATGGGAGTATGCGAATAAAGTGACAGTGACACTTGGTGACAGTGACACTATTTAGGCTATAAGAAAAGTGAGAGTGACACATTTGTACATATATTTTAGGCTGTAGTGACGTGATAGTGACACATTTGTACATATTAGGCTATAAGAAAAGTGAGAGTGACACATTTACGCATAGAAAAAATGATAATAAAAAATTTAAAACAACAAAATACAAAAATATATAGAAAATAAGGATAACAGTGATAGTGAAACATTTATATTTACGTTGAACATGAACAAATGGTGCGAATGACACTGAAAATGTTTCGCGTAAATACTGTACATAACTCCCACGCTTCTCTCCAGGGCATAAAACCACTCTGGAATGGTCAGCTAACCACACAAATAATACAGGGGCTGTAATGGTAGGATGCACACGAACCGTACGACGTGTCGCCCGGGGTAGGCAAGTGTTGCGTCATTCTGCCGGCGGCCATCTTTTCTCCACCCACGCCAGTCCTTGTCAGAGCCACGCTCACAAAGCGAACGCAGCCTCGCTCTCACGGGAAAAGTGACCTCCATTCCTCACTTGATTTCTCGGCAATGGAGTGTCCTAGAGAGCTAGGGTTGGTTTTAATGGAAAGAGGAGGAGTTGATGGTGAGTACACAATCAAATTTAAGTTGTTCAGTATTGTAGTTTAGACGTAGGGAGTAAGAGAAGTAGAGTGATTTTCCGGGAAATACCCGGACAGGCAGGATAAAAGTAAGTATTGGACCCGTACTCACAGCACGTAATTTCATTCTTGCCCCGTCCCGGAGGGGTTAAACACCCGAAAATTCGATATTTTGGGGTCCTAGAAGCAATCTGTACATACCTACTCCGTGTTAGAGTTTTTATAAAATACAGGCCCAAAACATACAGATAATCGATATTTTAGGTGCCCAAAAGTCGATATGTGAATGAATCTTCTGTACCCGTTTATATCTCAAATTCAGGCTCCAAACACCCGAAAATTCGATATTTTGGGGTCCCAGAAGCGATCTGTACTTGCCTACTCCGTGTTAGAGTATTTTCAAAATACGGGCCCAAAACATACTGAAAATCGATCTTTTAGGTGCCCAAAAGTCGATATGTGCATGTATCTTCTGTAAACGTTTATATCTCAAATTCAGGTTCCAAACACCCGAAAATTCGATATTTTGGGGTCCCAGAAGCGATCTGTACATGCCTACTTAGATACAGGCCCAAAACATTCTGAAAATCGATATTTTAGGTGCCCAAAGTTAATATGTGTATGCATCTTCTGCACTCGTTTATATCTCAAATTCAACCTCAAAACACCCGAAAATTCAATATTTTTGGGTCCCAGAAGCGATCTGCACATGCCTACTCAGTGCTAGAATGTTTTCAAAATACAGGCTCAAAACATGCTAAAAATCGATATTTTAAGTGTCCAAAGTCGATATGTGCATGCATCTTCTGAACCCGTTTATATCTCAAATTCATGCTCAAAACACCAGAAAATTCGGTATTTTTGGGCCTTAGAAGCGATCTCTACATTCCTACTCCTAGTTAAAATGTTTTCAAGATACAGACCCAAAACATGCTCAAAATCGATATTTTAAGTGCCCAAAAGTCGATATGTGCATGCATCTTCAGTACCTGTTTATATCTCAAATTCAGGCTCAAAACACCCGAAAATTCGATATTTTTTGGTCCCAGAAGCGATCTGTACATGCCTACTCCGTGTTAGAGTATTTTCAAAATACAGGCCCAAAACATACTGAAAATCGATATTTTAGGTGCCCAAAGTCAATATGTGCATGTATTTTCTGTACCCGTTTATATCTCAAATTCAGGCTCAAAACACCCGAAAATTCGATATTTCGGGGTCCCAGAAGCGATCTTTACATGCCTACTCAGTGCTAGAATGTTTTCAAAATATAGGCCCAAAACATGCTAAAAATCGATATTTAAGGTGCCCAAAGTCGATATCTCAAATTCAGTCCTTAAACACCCGAAAATTCGATATTTTGGGGTCCTAGAAGCAATCTGTACATACCTACTCCGTGTTAGAGTTTTTATAAAATACAGGCCCAAAACATACAGATAATCGATATTTTAGGTGCCCAAAAGTCGATATGTGAATGAATTTTCTGTACCCGTTTATATCTCAAATTCAGGCTCCAAACACCCGAAAATTCGATATTTTAGGGTCCCAGAAGCGATCTGTACTTGCCTACTCCGTGTTAGAGTATTTTCAAAATACGGGCCCAAAACATACTGAAAATCGATATTTTAGGTGCCCAAAGTCAATATGTGCATGTATTTTCTGTACCCGATTATATCTCAAATTCAGGCTCAAAACACCCGAAAATTCGATATTTTGGTGTCCCAGAAGTGAGCTGTACATGCCTACTTAGTTCTAGAATATTTTCAAAATATTGGCCCAAAACATGCTAAAAATCAATATTTTAGGTGCCCAAAGTCGATATCTCAAATTCAGGCTCAAAATACCCGAAAATTCGATATTTTTTGGGTCCCAGAAGCGAACTGTACATGCCTACTCAGTGCTAGAATGTTTTCAAAATATAGGCTCATATCATACTGAAAATCGATCTTTTAGGTGCCCAAAATTCGATTTGTGCATGCATCTTCTGTACCCGTTTATATCTCAAATTCAGGCTCCAAACACCCAAAAATTTGATATTTTGGGGTCCCAGAAACGATCTGTACATGCCTACTCAGATAATGGCCCAAAACATGCTGAAAATCGATATTTTAGGTGCCCAAAGTTAATATGTGTATGCATCTTCTGCACCCGTTTATATCCCAAATTCAACCTAAAAAAAACCCGAACATTCGGTATTTTTGGGTCCTAGAAGCGATCTGTACATGCCTACTCAGTGCTAGAATGTTTTCAAAATATAGGCTAAAAACATGCTAAAAACAGATATTTTAAGTGTCCTAAGTCGATATGTGCATGCATCTTCTGTAACCGTTTATATCTCAAATTCAGGCTCAAAACACCCGAAAATTCGGTATTTTTTTGTCCTAGAAACGATCTGTACATGCCTACTCCTAGTTAGAATGTTTTCAAGAACAGACCCAAAACATGCTCAAAATCGATATTTTAGTGGCCCAAAAGTCGATATGTTCAGCATCTTCAGTACCCGTTTATATCTCAAATTCAGGCTCAAAACACCCGAAAATTCGATATTTTGGAGTGCCAGAAGCGATCTGTACATGCCCACTCTGTGTCAGAGTATTTTCAAATATAGGCCCAAAACATGCTAAAAATCGAAATTTTAGGTGCCCAAAGTCGATATCTCAAATTCAGGCCCAAAACACACGAAAATTCGATATTTCGGGGTCCCAGAAGCGAACTGTACATGCCTACTCCATGTTAGAGTATTTTCAAAATACAGGCCCATAACATACTGAAAATCGATCTTTTAGGTGCTCAAAAGTCGATATGTGCATGCATCTTCTGTACCCGTTTATATTTCAAATTCAGGCTCCAAACACCCGAAAATTTGATATTTTGGGGTCCCAGAAGCGAACTGTACATGCCTACTCAGTGCTAGAATGTTTTCAAAATATAGGCTCAAAACATGCTAAAAATCGATATTTTAAGTGTCCAAAGTCGATATCTGCATGCATCTTCTGTACCCGTTTATATCTCAAATTCAGGATCAAAACTCCCGAACATTCGATATTTTGGGGTCCCAGAAGCGATCTGTACTTGCCTACTCCATGTTAGAGTATTTTCAAAATACAGGCCCAAAACATGCTGAAAATCGATATTTTAGGTGACCAAAGTCAATATGTGTATGCATCTTCTGTACCCGTTTATATCCCAAATTCAACCACAAAACACCCGAAAATTCGATATTTTTTGGGTCCCAGAAGCGAACTGTACATGCCTACTCCATGTTAGAGTATTTTCAAAATACAGGCCCATAACATACTGAAAATCGATCTTTTAGGTGCTCAAAAGTCGATATGTGCATGCATCTTCTGTACCCGTTTATATCTCAAATTCAGGCTCCAAACACCCGAAAATTTGATATTTTGGGGTCCCAGAAGCGATCTGTACATGCCTATTCAGATACAGGCCCAAAACATGCTGAAAATCGATATTTTAGGTGCCCAAAGTCAATATGTGTATGCATCTTCTGCACCCGTTTATATCCCAAATTCAACCTCAAAACACCTGAAAATTCGATATTTTTTGGGTCCCAGAAGCGAACTGTACATGCCTAGTCAGTGCTAGAATAGTTTCAAAATATAGGCTCAAAACATGCTAAAAATCGATATTTTAGGTGCCCAAAGTCGATATCTCAAATTCTGGCCCAAAACACCCGAAAATTCGATATTTTGGGGTCCCAGAAGCGATCAGTACTTGCCTACTCCGTGTTAGAGTATTTTTTAAAATACAGGCCCATAACATGCTGAAAATCGATATTTTAGGTGACCAAAGTCAATATGTGTATGCATCTTCTGCACCCGTTTATATCCCAAATTCAACCTCAAAACACCTGAAAATTCGATATTTTTTGGTTCCCAGAAGCGAACTGTACATGCCTAGTCAGTGCTAGTATGTTTTCAAAATATAGGCTCAAAACATGCTAAAAATCGATATTTTAAGTGTCCAAAGTCGATATGTGCATGTATCTTCTGTACCCGTTTATATCACAAATTCAGGATCAAAACACCCGAAAATTCGATATTTTGGGGTCCCAGAAGTGAACTGTACATGCCTACTCCGTGTTAGAGTATTTTCAAAATACAGGCCCATATCATACTGAAAATCGATCTTTTAGGTGCAAAAAGTCGATATGTTGATGTATCTTCTGTACCCGTTTATATCTCAAATTCAGGCTCCAAACACCCGAAAATTCGATATTTTGGGGTCCCAGAAGCGAACTGTACATACCTACTCAGTGCTAGAAGGTTTTCAAAATATAGGCTCTAAACATGCTAAAAATCGATATTTTAAATGTGAAAAGTCGATATGTGCATGCATCTTCTGTACCCGTTTACCCTCAAATTCAGGATCAAAACACCCGAAAATTCGATATTTTGGTGTCCCAGAAGTGATCTGTACATGCCTACTTAGTGCTAGAATATTTTCAAAATATAGGCCCAAAACATGCTAAAAATCGATATTTTAGGTGCCCAAAGTCGATATCTCAAATTCAGGCCAAAAACACCTGAAAATTCGATATTTTGGGGTCCCAGAAGCAATCTGCACATGCCTACTCCGTGTTAGAGTATTTTTAAAATACAGGCCCATAACATACTGAAAATCGATCTTTTAGATGCCCAAAAGTCGATATGTGCATGCATCTTCTGTACCCGTTTATATCTCAAATTCAGGCTCCAAACACCCGAAAATTCGATATTTTGGGGTCCCAGAAGCGATCTGTACATGCCTACTCAGATACAGGCCCAAAACATGCTGAAAATCAATATTTTAGGTGCACAAAGTCAATATGTGTATGCATCTTCTGCACCAGTTTATATCCCAAATTCAACCTCAAAACACCCGAAAATTCGATATTTTTGAGTCCCAGAAGCGATCTGTACATGAATACTCAGTGCTAGAATGTTTTCAAAATATAGGCTCAAAACATGCTAAAAATCGTTATTTTAAGTGTCCAAAGTCGATATGTGCATGCATCTTATGTACCCGTTTATATCTCAAATTCAGGCTCAAAACACCAGAAAATTCGGTATTTTTGGGTCCTAGAAGCGATCTGTACATGCCTACTCCTAGTTAGAATGTTTTCAAGAACAGACCCAAAACATGCTCAAAATCGATATTTTAGTGGCCCAAAAGTCGAAATGTTCAGCATCTTCAGTACCCGTTTATATCTCAAATTCAGGCTCAAAACACCCGAAAATTCGATATTTTGGAGTGCCAGAAGCGATCTGTACATGCCCACTCTGTGTCAGAGTATTTTCAAATATAGGCCCAAAACATGCTAAAAATCGAAATTTTAGGTGCCCAAAGTCGATATCTCAAATTCAGGCCCAAAACACCCGAAAATTCGATATTTTGGGGTCCCAGAAGCGAACTGTACATGCCTACTCCATGTTAGAGTATTTTCAAAATACAGGCCCATAACATACTGAAAATCGATCTTTTAGGTGCTCAAAAGTCGATATGTGCATGCATCTTCTGTACCCGTTTATATTTCAAATTCAGGCTCCAAACACCCGAAAATTTGATATTTTGGGGTCCCAGAAGCGAACTGTACATGCCTACTCAGTGCTAGAATGTTTTCAAAATATAGGCTCAAAACATGCTAAAAATCGATATTTTAAGTGTCCAAAGTCGATATCTGCATGCATCTTCTGTACCCGTTTATATCTCAAATTCAGGATCAAAACTCCCGAACATTCGATATTTTGGGGTCCCAGAAGCGATCTGTACTTGCCTACTCCATGTTAGAGTATTTTCAAAATACAGGCCCAAAACATGCTGAAAATCGATATTTTAGGTGACCAAAGTCAATATGTGTATGCATCTTCTGTACCCGTTTATATCCCAAATTCAACCACAAAACACCCGAAAATTCGATATTTTTTGGGTCCCAGAAGCGAACTGTACATGCCTACTCCATGTTAGAGTATTTTCAAAATACAGGCCCATAACATACTGAAAATCGATCTTTTAGGTGCTCAAAAGTCGATATGTGCATGCATCTTCTGTACCCGTTTATATCTCAAATTCAGGCTCCAAACACCCGAAAATTTGATATTTTGGGGTCCCAGAAGCGATCTGTACATGCCTATTCAGATACAGGCCCAAAACATGCTGAAAATCGATATTTTAGGTGCCCAAAGTCAATATGTGTATGCATCTTCTGCACCCGTTTATATCCCAAATTCAACCTCAAAACACCTGAAAATTCGATATTTTTTGGGTCCCAGAAGCGAACTGTACATGCCTAGTCAGTGCTAGAATGTTTTCAAAATATAGGCTCAAAACATGCTAAAAATCGATATTTTAGGTGCCCAAAGTCGATATCTCAAATTCTGGCCCAAAACACCCGAAAATTCGATATTTTGGGGTCCCAGAAGCGATCAGTACTTGCCTACTCCGTGTTAGAGTATTTTTTAAAATACAGGCCCATAACATGCTGAAAATCGATATTTTAGGTGACCAAAGTCAATATGTGTATGCATCTTCTGCACCCGTTTATATCCCAAATTCAACCTCAAAACACCTGAAAATTCGATATTTTTTGGTTCCCAGAAGCGAACTGTACATGCCTAGTCAGTGCTAGAATGTTTTCAAAATATAGGCTCAAAACATGCTAAAAATCGATATTTTAAGTGTCCAAAGTCGATATGTGCATGTATCTTCTGTACCCGTTTATATCACAAATTCAGGATCAAAACACCCGAAAATTCGATATTTTGGGGTCCCAGAAGTGAACTGTACATGCCTACTCCGTGTTAGAGTATTTTCAAAATACAGGCCCATATCATACTGAAAATCGATCTTTTAGGTGCCCAAAAGTCGATATGTTGATGTATCTTCTGTACCCGTTTATATCTCAAATTCAGGCTCCAAACACCCGAAAATTCGATATTTTGGGGTCCCAGAAGCGATCTTTACTTGCCTACTCCGTGTTAGAGTATTTTCAAAATACAGGCCCACAACATGCTGAAAATCGATATTTTAGGTGACCAAAGTCAATATGTGTATGCATCTTCTGCACCCGTTTATATCCCAAATTCAACCTCAAAACACCCGAAAATTCGATATTTTTTGGGCCCCAGAAGCGAACTGTACATACCTACTCAGTGCTAGAAGGTTTTCAAAATATAGGCTCTAAACATGCTAAAAATCGATATTTTAAATGTGAAAAGTCGATATGTGCATGCATCTTCTGTACCCGTTTACCCTCAAATTCAGGATCAAAACACCCTAAAATTCGATATTTTGGTGTCCCAGAAGTGATCTGTACATGCCTACTTAGTGCTAGAATATTTTCAAAATATAGGCCCAAAACATGCTAAAAATCGATATTTTAGGTGCCCAAAGTCGATATCTCAAATTCAGGCCAAAAACACCTGAAAATTCGATATTTTGGGGTCCCAGAAGCAATCTGCACATGCCTACTCCGTGTTAGAGTATTTTTAAAATACAGGCCCATAACATACTGAAAATCGATCTTTTAGATGCCCAAAAGTCGATATGTGCATGCATCTTCTGTACCCGTTTATATCTCAAATTCAGGCTCCAAACACCCGAAAATTCGATATTTTGGGGTCCCAGAAGCGATCTGTACATGCCTACTCAGATACAGGCCCAAAACATGCTGAAAATCAATATTTTAGGTGCACAAAGTCAATATGTGTATGCATCTTCTGCACCAGTTTATATCCCAAATTCAACCTCAAAACACCCGAAAATTCGATATTTTTGGGTCCCAGAAGCGATCTGTACATGAATACTCAGTGCTAGAATGTTTTCAAAATATAGGCTCAAAACATGCTAAAAATCGTTATTTTAAGTGTCCAAAGTCGATATGTGCATGCATCTTATGTACCCGTTTATATCTCAAATTCAGGCTCAAAACACCAGAAAATTCGGTATTTTTGGGTCCTAGAAGCGATCTGTACATGCCTAATCCTAGTTAGAATGTTTTCAAGATACAGACCCAAAACATGCTCAAAATCGATATTTTAGGTGCATAAAAGTCGATATGTGCATGCATCTTCTGTACAATTTTATATCTCAAATTCAGGATCAAAACACCCTAAAATTTGATATTTGGGGGTCCCAGAAGCAATCTGTACATGCCTACTCAGTGCTAGAATATTTTCAAAATATAGGCCCAAAACATGCTAAAAATCGATATTTTAGGTGCCCAAAGTCGATATCTCAAATTCAGGCCCAAAACACCCGAAAATTCGATATTTTAGGGTCCCAGAAGCGATCTGTACATGCCTACTCCGTGTTAGAGTATTTTTAATTTACAGGCCCAAAACATACTGAAAATCGATCTTTTAGGTGCCCAAAAGTCGATATGTGGATGTATCTTCTGTACCCGATTATATCTCAAATTCAGGCTCCTAACACCCGAACATTCGATATTTTGGGGTCCCAGAAGCGATCTGTACTTGCCTACTCCATGTTAGAGTATTTTCAAAATACAGGCCCAAAACATGCTGAAAATCGATATTTTAGGTGACCAAAGTCAATATGTGTATGCATCTTCTGTACCCGTTTATATCCCAAATTCAACCTCAAAACACCCGAAAATTCGATATGTTTTGGGTCCCAGAAGCGAACTGTACATGCCTACTCAGTGCTAGAATGTTTTCAAAATATAGGCTCAAAACATGCTAAAAATCGATCTTTTAGGTGCTCAAAAGTCGATATCTTCATGCATCTTCTGTACCCGTTTATATCTCAAATTCAGGATCAAAACTCCCGAAAATTCGATATTTTGGGGTCCCAGAAGTGATCTGTACATGCCTACTCAGTGCTAGAATGTTTTCAAAATATAGGCTCAAAACATGCTAAAAATTGATATTTTAGGTGCCTAAAGTCGATATCTCAAATTCAGGCCCAAAATACCTGAAAATTCGATATTTTGGGGTCCCAGAAGCGAACTGTACATGCCTACTCCGTGTTAGAGTATTTTTAAAATACAGGCCCATAACATACTGAAAATCGATCTTTTAGGTGCCCAAAAGTCGATATCTGCATGCATCTTCTGTACCCTTTTATATCTCAAATTCAGGCTCCAAACACCCGAAAATTCGATATTTTGGGGTCCCAGAAGCGATCTGTACATGCCTACTTAGATACAGGCCCAAAACATGCTGAAAATCGATATTTTAGGTGCACAAAGTTAATATGTGTATGCATCTTCTGCACTCGTTTATATCTCAAATTCAACCTCAAGACACCCGAAAATTCTATATATTTGGGTCCAAGAAGCGATCTGCACATGCCTACTCAGTGCTAGAATGTTTTCAAAATACAGGCTCAAAACATGCTAAAAATAGATATTTTAAGTGTCCAAAGTCGATATGTGCATGCATCTTCTGTACCCGTTTATATCTCAAATTCATGCTCAAAACACCCGAAAATTTGGTATTTTTGGGTCTTAGAAGCGATCTCTACATTCCTACTCCTAGTTAGAATGTTTTCAAGATACAGACCCAAAACATGCTCAAAATCGATATTTTAAGTGCCCAAAAGTCGGTATGTGCATGCATCTTCAGTACCTGTTTATATCTCAAATTCAGGCTCAAAACACCTGAAAATTCTATATTTTTTGGTCCCAGAAGCGATCTGTACATGCCTACTCCGTGTTAGAGTATTTTCAAAATACAGGCCCAAAACATACTGAAAATCGATATTTTAGATGCCCAAAGTCAATATGTGCATGTATTTTCTGTACCCGTTTATATCTCAAGTTCAGGCTCAAAACACCCGAAAATTCGATATTTCGGGGTCCCAGAAGCGATCTGTACATGCCTACTCAGTGCTAGAATGTTTTCAAAATATAGGCCCAAAACATGCTAAAAATCGATATTTTAGGTGCCCAAAGTCGATATCTCAAATTCAGTCCTTTAACACCCGAAAATTCGATATTTTGGGGTCCTAGAAGCAATCTGTACATACCTACTCCGTGTTAGAGTTTTTATAAAATACAGGCCCAAAACATACAGATAATCGATATTTTAGGTGCCCAAAAGTCGATATGTGAATGAATCTTCTGTACCCGTTTATATCTCAAATTCAGGCTCCAAACAACCGAAAATTCGATATTTTGGGGTCCCAGAAGCGATCTGTACTTGCCTACTCCGTGTTAGAGTATTTTCAAAATACGGGCCCAAAACATGCTGAAAATCGATATTTTAGGTGACCAAAGTAGAGATGTGCATGCATCTTCTGTACCCGTTTATATCTCAAATTCAGGCTCAAAACACCCGAAAATTCGATATTTTAGGGTCCCAGAAGTGAGCTGTACATGCCTACTTAGTGCTAGAATATTTTCAAAATATAGGCCCAAAACATGCTAAAAATCAATATTTTAGGTGCCCAAAGTCGATATCTCAAATTCAGGCTCAAAACACCCAAAAATTCTATATATTTGGGTCCAAGAAGCGATCTGTACATGCCTACTCCGTGTTAGAGTATTTTAAAAATACAGGCCCAAAACATGCTGAAAATCGATATTTTAGGTGCCCAAAGTCAATATGTGCATGCATTTTCTGTACCCGTTTATATCCCAAATTCAACCTCAAAACACCCGAAAATTCGATATTTTTTGGGTCCCAGAAGCGAACTGTACATGCCTACTCAGTGCTAGAATGTTTTCAAAATATAGGCCCATATCACACTGAAAATCGATCTTTTTGGTGCCCAAAAGTCGATATGTGCATGCATCTTCTGTACCCGTTTATATCTCAAATTCAGGCTCCAAACACCCGAAAATTTGATATTTTTGGGTCCCAGAAACGATCTGTACATGCCTACTCAGATAATGGCCCAAAACATGCTGAAAATCGATATTTTAGGTTCCCAAAGTTAATATGTGTATGCATCTTCTGCACCCGTTTATATCCCAAATTCAACCCCAAAAAACCCGAACATTCGGTATTTTTGGGTCCTAGAAGCGATCTGTACATGCCTACTCTTAGTTAGAATGTTTTCAAGATACAGACCCAAAACATGCTCAAAATCGATATTTTATGTGCCCAAAAGTCGATATGTGCATGTATCTTCTGTACCCGTTTATATCTCAAATTCAGGATCAAAACACCCGAAAATTTGATATTTTGTGGTCCCAGAAGCGATCTGCACATGCCTACTCAGTGCTAGAAGGTTTTCAAAATATAGGCTCTAAACATGCTAAAAATCGATATTTTAAATGTGAAAAGTCGATATGTGCATGCATCTTCTGTACCCGTTTACCCTCAAATTCAGGATCAAAACACCCTAAAATTCGATATTTTGGTGTCCCAGAAGTGATCTGTACATGCCTACTTAGTGCTAGAATATTTTCAAAATATAGGCCCAAAACATGCTAAAAATCGATATTTTAGGTGCCCAAAGTCGATATCTCAAATTCAGGCCAAAAACACCTGAAAATTCGATATTTTGGGGTCCCAGAAGCAATCTGCACATGCCTACTCCGTGTTAGAGTATTTTTAAAATACAGGCCCATAACATACTGAAAATCGATCTTTTAGATGCCCAAAAGTCGATATGTGCATGCATCTTCTGTACCCGTTTATATCTCAAATTCAGGCTCCAAACACCCGAAAATTCGATATTTTGGGGTCCCAGAAGCGATCTGTACATGCCTACTCAGATACAGGCCCAAAACATGCTGAAAATCAATATTTTAGGTGCACAAAGTCAATATGTGTATGCATCTTCTGCACCAGTTTATATCCCAAATTCAACCTCAAAACACCCGAAAATTCGATATTTTTGGGTCCCAGAAGCGATCTGTACATGAATACTCAGTGCTAGAATGTTTTCAAAATATAGGCTCAAAACATGCTAAAAATCGTTATTTTAAGTGTCCAAAGTCGATATGTGCATGCATCTTATGTACCCGTTTATATCTCAAATTCAGGCTCAAAACACCAGAAAATTCGGTATTTTTGGGTCCTAGAAGCGATCTGTACATGCCTAATCCTAGTTAGAATGTTTTCAAGATACAGACCCAAAACATGCTCAAAATCGATATTTTAGGTGCATAAAAGTCGATATGTGCATGCATCTTCTGTACAATTTTATATCTCAAATTCAGGATCAAAACACCCTAAAATTTGATATTTGGGGGTCCCAGAAGCAATCTGTACATGCCTACTCAGTGCTAGAATATTTTCAAAATATAGGCCCAAAACATGCTAAAAATCGATATTTTAGGTGCCCAAAGTCGATATCTCAAATTCAGGCCCAAAACACCCGAAAATTCGATATTTTAGGGTCCCAGAAGCGATCTGTACATGCCTACTCCGTGTTAGAGTATTTTCAATTTACAGGCCCAAAACATACTGAAAATCGATCTTTTAGGTGCCCAAAAGTCGATATGTGGATGTATCTTCTGTACCCGATTATATCTCAAATTCAGGCTCCTAACACCCGAACATTCGATATTTTGGGGTCCCAGAAGCGATCTGTACTTGCCTACTCCATGTTAGAGTATTTTCAAAATACAGGCCCAAAACATGCTGAAAATCGATATTTTAGGTGACCAAAGTCAATATGTGTATGCATCTTCTGTACCCGTTTATATCCCAAATTCAACCTCAAAACACCCGAAAATTCGATATTTTTTGGGTCCCAGAAGCGAACTGTACATGCCTACTCAGTGCTAGAATGTTTTCAAAATATAGGCTCAAAACATGCTAAAAATCGATCTTTTAGGTGCTCAAAAGTCGATATCTTCATGCATCTTCTGTACCCGTTTATATCTCAAATTCAGGATCAAAACTCCCAAAAATTCGATATTTTGGGGTCCCAGAAGTGATCTGTACATGCCTACTCAGTGCTAGAATGTTTTCAAAATATAGGCTCAAAACATGCTAAAAATTGATATTTTAGGTGCCTAAAGTCGATATCTCAAATTCAGGCCCAAAATACCTGAAAATTCGATATTTTGGGGTCCCAGAAGCGAACTGTACATGCCTACTCCGTGTTAGAGTATTTTTAAAATACAGGCCCATAACATACTGAAAATCGATCTTTTAGGTGCCCAAAAGTCGATATGTGCATGCATCTTCTGTACCCTTTTATATCTCAAATTCAGGCTCCAAACACCCGAAAATTCGATATTTTGGGGTCCCAGAAGCGATCTGTACATGCCTACTTAGATACAGGCCCAAAACATGCTGAAAATCGATATTTTAGGTGCACAAAGTTAATATGTGTATGCATCTTCTGCACTCGTTTATATCTCAAATTCAACCTCAAGACACCCGAAAATTCTATATATTTGGGTCCAAGAAGCGATCTGCACATGCCTACTCAGTGCTAGAATGTTTTCAAAATACAGGCTCAAAACATGCTAAAAATCGATATTTTAAGTGTCCAAAGTCGATATGTGCATGCATCTTCTGTACCCGTTTATATCTCAAATTCATGCTCAAAACACCCGAAAATTTGGTATTTTTGGGTCTTAGAAGCGATCTCTACATTCCTACTCCTAGTTAGAATGTTTTCAAGATACAGACCCAAAACATGCTCAAAATCGATATTTTAAGTGCCCAAAAGTCGGTATGTGCATGCATCTTCAGTACCTGTTTATATCTCAAATTCAGGCTCAAAACACCTGAAAATTCTATATTTTTTGGTCCCAGAAGCGATCTGTACATGCCTACTCCGTGTTAGAGTATTTTCAAAATACAGGCCCAAAACATACTGAAAATCGATATTTTAGATGCCCAAAGTCAATATGTGCATGTATTTTCTGTACCCGTTTATATCTCAAGTTCAGGCTCAAAACACCCGAAAATTCGATATTTCGGGGTCCCAGAAGCGATCTGTACATGCCTACTCAGTGCTAGAATGTTTTCAAAATATAGGCCCAAAACATGCTAAAAATCGATATTTTATGTGCCCAAAGTCGATATCTCAAATTCAGTCCTTTAACACCCGAAAATTCGATATTTTGGGGTCCTAGAAGCAATCTGTACATACCTACTCCGTGTTAGAGTTTTTATAAAATACAGGCCCAAAACATACAGATAATCGATATTTTAGGTGCCCAAAAGTCGATATGTGAATGAATCTTCTGTACCTGTTTATATCTCAAATTCAGGCTCCAAACAACCGAAAATTCGATATTTTGGGGTCCCAGAAGCGATCTGTACTTGCCTACTCCGTGTTAGAGTATTTTCAAAATACGGGCCCAAAACATGCTGAAAATCGATATTTTAGGTGACCAAAGTAGAGATGTGCATGCATCTTCTGTACCCGTTTATATCTCAAATTCAGGCTCAAAACACCCGAAAATTCGATATTTTAGGGTCCCAGAAGTGAGCTGTACATGCCTACTTAGTGCTAGAATATTTTCAAAATATAGGCCCAAAACATGCTAAAAATCAATATTTTAGGTGCCCAAAGTCGATATCTCAAATTCAGGCTCAAAACACCCAAAAATTCTATATATTTGGGTCCAAGAAGCGATCTGTACATGCCTACTCCGTGTTAGAGTATTTTAAAAATACAGGCCCAAAACATGCTGAAAATCGATATTTTAGGTGCCCAAAGTCAATATGTGCATGCATTTTCTGTACCCGTTTATATCCCAAATTCAACCTCAAAACACCCGAAAATTCGATATTTTTTGGGTCCCAGAAGCGAACTGTACATGCCTACTCAGTGCTAGAATGTTTTCAAAATATAGGCCCATATCACACTGAAAATCGATCTTTTTGGTGCCCAAAAGTCGATATGTGCATGCATCTTCTGTACCCGTTTATATCTCAAATTCAGGCTCCAAACACCCGAAAATTTGATATTTTTGGGTCCCAGAAACGATCTGTACATGCCTACTCAGATAATGGCCCAAAACATGCTGAAAATCGATATTTTAGGTTCCCAAAGTTAATATGTGTATGCATCTTCTGCACCCGTTTATATCCCAAATTCAACCCCAAAAAACCCGAACATTCGGTATTTTTGGG
The DNA here is from genome assembly GCA_033782935.1 of Petrolisthes cinctipes. Lineage (NCBI taxonomy): Eukaryota > Metazoa > Arthropoda > Malacostraca > Decapoda > Porcellanidae > Petrolisthes > Petrolisthes cinctipes. Next base: position 62,757 of record JAWQEG010001581.1, on the reverse strand, counting down.
TCCTAGAAGCGATCTGTACATGCCTACTCTTAGTTAGAATGTTTTCAAGATACAGACCCAAAACATGCTCAAAATCGATATTTTATGTGCCCAAAAGTCGATATGTGCATGTATCTTCTGTACCCGTTTATATCTCAAATTCAGGATCAAAACACCCGAAAATTTGATATTTTGTGGTCCCAGAAGCGATCTGCACATGCCTACTCAGTGCTAGAGTGTTTTCAAAATATAGGCTCAAAACATGCTAAAAATCGATATTTTAAGTGTCCAAAGTCGATATGTGCATGCATCTTCTGTACCCGTTTATATCTCAAATTCATGCTCAAAACACCCGAAAATTCGGTATTTTTGGGTCTTAGAAGCGATCTCTACATTCCTACTCCTAGTTAGAATGTTTTCAAGATACAGACCCAAAACATGCTGAAAATCGATATTTTAGGTGCCCAAAGTCAATATGTGCATGAATTTTCTGTACCCGTTTATATCTCAAATTCAGGCTCAAAACACCCGAAAATTCGATATTTCGGGGTCCCAGAAGCGATCTGTACATGCCTACTCAGTGCTAGAATGTTTTTGAAAATATATGCCCAAAACATGCTAAAAATCGATATTTTAGGTGCCCAAAGTCGATATCTCAAATTCAGTTCTTAAACACCCGAAAATTCGATATTTTGAGGTCCTAGAAGCAATCTGTACATACCTACTCCGTGTTAGAGTTTTTATAAAATACAGGCCCAAAACATACAGATAATCGATATTTTAGGTGCCCAAAAGTCGATATGTGAATGCATCTTCTGTACCCGTTTATATCTCAAATTCAGGCTCCAAACACCCGAAAATTCGATATTTTGGGGTCCCAGAAGTGATCTGTACTTGCCTACTCCGTGTTAGAGTACTTTCAAAATACAGGCCCAAAACATTCTGAAAATCGATATTTTAGGTGACCAAAGTCAATATGTGTATGCATCTTCTGCACCCGTTTATATCCCAAATTCAACCTCAAAACCATCGAAAATTCGATAATTTTTTGGTTCCAGAAGCGATCCGTACATGCCTACTCAGTGCTAGAATTTTTTCAAAATATAGGCTCAAAACATGCTAAAAATCGATATTTTAAGTGTCCAAAGTCGATATGTGAATGCATCTTCTGGACCCGTTTATATCTCAAATTCAGGATCAAAACACCCGAAAATTCGATATTTTGGGGCCCCAGAAGTGATCTGTACATGCCTACTTAGTTCTAGAATATTTTCAAAATATAGGCCCAAAACATGCTAAAAATCGATAATTAAGGTGCCCAAAGTCGATATCTCAAATTCAGGCCCAAAACGCACGAAAACCCGATATTTTGGGGTCCCAGAAGCGATCTGTACTTGACTACTCCGTGTTAGAGTATTTTCAAAATACAGGCCCAAAACATGCTGAAAATCGATATTTTAGGTGACCAACGTGGAGATGTGCATGCATCTTCTGTACCCGTTTATATCTCAAATTCAGGCTCAAAACAACCGAAAATTCGATATTTTGGGGTCCCAGATGTGAGCTGTACATGCCTACTTAGTGCTAGAATATTTTCAAAATATAGGCCCAAAACATGCGAAAAATCGATATTTTAGGTGCCCAAAGTCGATATCTCAAATTCAGGCCCAAAACACCCGAAAATTCGATATTTTGGGGTCCCAGAAGCGAATTGTACATGCCTACTCCGTGTTAGAGTATTTTCAAAATACAGGCCCAAAACATACTGAAAATCGATCTTTTAGGTGCCCAAAAGTCGATATGTGCATGAATCTTCTGTACCCGTTTATATCTCAAATTCAGGCTCAAAACACCCGAAAATTCGATATTTTGGGGTCCCAGAAGCGATCTGTACATGCCTACTCAGTGCCAGATTGTTTTTAAAATATAGGCCCAAAACATGCGAAAAATCGATAATTAAGGTGCCCAAAGTCGATATCTCAAATTCAGGCCCAAAACGCACGAAAACCCGATATTTTTGGGTCCCAGAAGCGATCTGTACATGCCTACTCCGTATTAGAGTTTTTTCAATATACAGGCCCAAAACATACTGAAAATCGATCTTTTAGTTGCCCAAAAGTCGATATGTGGATGCATTTTCTGTACCCGTTTATATATCAAATTCAGTCTCCAAACACCCGAAAATTCGATATTTTGGGGTCCCAGAAGCGATCTGTACTTGACTACTCCGTGTTAGAGTATTTTCAAAATACAGGCCCAAAACATGCTGAAAATCGATATTTTAGGTGACCAAAGTGGAGATGTGCATGCATCTTCTGTACAGGTTTATATCTCAAATTCAGGCTCAAAACAACCGAAAATTCAATATTTTGGGGTCCCAGATGTGAGCTGTACATGCCTACTTAGTGCTAGAATATTTTCAAAATATAGGCCCAAAACATGCGAAAAATCGATATTTTAGGTGCCCAAAGTCGATATCTCAAATTCAGGCCCAAAACACCCGAAAATTCGATATTTTGGGGTCCCAGAAGCGAATTGTACATGCCTACTCCGTGTTAGAGTATTTTCAAAATACAGGCCCAAAACATACTGAAAATCGATCTTTTAGGTGCCCAAAAGTCGATATGTGCATGAATCTTCTGTACCCGTTTATATCTCAAATTCAGGCTCAAAACACCCGAAAATTCGGTATTTTGGGGTCCCAGAAGCGATCTGTACATGCCTACTCAGTGCCAGATTGTTTTTAAAATATAGGCCCAAAACATGCGAAAAATCGATATTTTAGGTGCCCAAAGTCGATATCTCAAATTCAGGCCCAAAACACCCGAAAATTTGATATTTTGGGGTCCCAGAAGCGAACTGTACATGCCTACTCCGTGTTAGAGTATTTTCAAATTACAGGCCCAAAACATACTGAAAATCGATCTTTTAGGTGCCCAAAAGTCGATATGTGCATGCATCTTCTGCACCCGTTTATATCCCAAATTCAACCTCAAAACACCCGAAAATTCGATATTTTTTGGTCCCAGAAGCGATCAGTACATGCCTACTCAGTGCTATAATGTTTTCAAATTATAGGCTCAAAACATGCAAAAAATCGATATTTTAAGTTTCCAAAGTCGATATGTGCGTGCATCTTCTGTACCCGTTTATATCTCAAATTCAGGCTCAAAACACCCAAAAATTCTATATATTTGGGTCCAAGAAGCGATCTGTACATGCCTACTCCGTGTTAGAGTATTTTAAAAATACAGGCAAAAAACATGCTGAAAATCGATATTTTAGGTGCCCAAAGTCTATATGTGCATGCATTTTCTGTACCCGTTTATATCTCAAATTCAGGCTTAAAACACCCGAAAATTCGATATTTCGGGGTCCCAGAAGCGATCTGTACATGCCTACTCAGTGCTAGAATGTTTTCAAAATATAGGTCCTAAACATGCTAGAAATCGATATTTTAGGTGCCCAGAGTCGATATCTCAAATTCAGTCCTTAAACACACGAAAATTCGATATTTTGTGGACCTAGAAGCGATCTGTACATACCTACTCCGTGTTAGAGTATTTATAAAATACAGGTCCAAAACATTTAGATAATCGATATTTTAGGTGCCCAAAAGTCGATATGTGCATGCATCTTCTGAACCCGTTTATATCTCAAATTCAGGCTCAAAACACCCGAAAATTCGATATTTTGGGGTCCCAGAAGTGATCTGTACATGCCTACTTAGTTCTAGAATATTTTCAAAATATTGGCCCAAAACATGCTAAAAATCGAAAATTAAGGTGCCCAAAGTCGATATCTCAAATTCAGGCCCAAAACGCACGAAAACCCGATATTTTGGGGTCCCAGAAGCGATCTGTACATGCCTACTCCGTATTAGAGTTTTTTCAATATACAGGCCCAAAACATACTGAAAATCGATCTTTTAGTTGCCCAAAAGTCGATATGTGGATGCATCTTCTGTACCCGTTTATATCTCAAAATCAGTCTCCAAACACCCGAAAATTCGATATTTTGGGGTCCCAGAAGCGATCTATGCTTGCCTACTCCGTGTTAGAGTATTTTCAAAATACAGGCCCAAAACATGCTGAAAATCGATATTTTAGGTGACCAAAGTAGAGATTTGCATGCATCTTCTGTACCCGTTTATATCTCAAATTCAGGCTCAAAACACCCGAAAATTCGATATTTTGGGGTCCCAGATGTGAGCTGTACATGCCTACTTAGTGCTAGAATATTTTCAAAATATATGCCCAAAACATGCAAAAAATCGATATTTTAGGTGCCCAAAGTCGATATCTCAAATTCAGGCCCAAAACACCCGAAAATTCGATATTTTGGGGTCCCAGAAGCGAATTGTACATGCCTACTCCGTGTTAGAGTATTTTCAAAATACAGGCCCAAAACATGCTGAAAATCGATATTTTAGGTGACCAAAGTAGAGATGTGCATGCATCTTCTGTACCCGTTTATATCTCAAATTCAGGCTCAAAACAACCGAAAATTCGATATTTTGGGGTCCCAGATGTGAGCTGTACATGCCTACTTAGTGCTAGAATATTTTCAAAATATAGGCCCAAAACATGCGAAAAATCGATATTTTAGGTGCCCAAAGTCGATATCTCAAATTCAGGCCCAAAACACCCGAAAATTCGATATTTTGGGGTCCCAGAAGCGAATTGTACATGCCTACTCCGTGTTAGAGTATTTTCAAAATACAGGCCCAAAACATACTGAAAATCGATCTTTTAGGTCCCAAAAGTCGATATGTGCATGAATCTTCTGTACCCGTTTATATCTCAAATTCAGGCTCAAAACACCCGAAAATTCGGTATTTTGGGGTCCCAGAAGCGATCTGTACATGCCTACTCAGTGCTAGATTGTTTTTAAAATATAGGCCCAAAACATGCGAAAAATCGATTTTTTAGGTGCCCAAAGTCGATATCTCAAATTCAGGCCCAAAACACCCGAAAATTTGATATTTTGGGGTCCCAGAAGCGAACTGTACATGCCTACTCCGTGTTAGAGTATTTTCAAATTACAGGCCCAAAACATACTGAAAATCGATCTTTTAGGTGCCCAAAAGTCGATATGTGCATGCATCTTCTGCACCCGTTTATATCCCAAATTCAACCTCAAAACACCCGAAAATTCAATATTTTTTGGTCCCAGAAGCGATCAGTACATGCCTACTCAGTGCTATAATGTATTCAAATTATAGGCTCAAAACAAGCAAAAAATCGATATTTTAAGTTTCCAAAGTCGATATGTGCGTGCATCTTCTGTACCCGTTTTTATCTCAAATTCAGTCTCAAAACACCCAATAATTCTATATATTTGTGTCCAAGAAGCGATCTGTACATGCCTACTCCGTGTTAGAGTATTTTAAAAATACAGGCCCAAAACATGCTGAAAATCGATATTTTAGGTGCCCAAAGTCAATATGTGCATGCATTTTCTGTACCCGTTTATATCTCAAATTCAGGCTTAAAACACCCGAAAATTCGATATTACGGGGTCCCAGAAGCGATCTGTACATGCCTACTCAGTGCTAGAATGTTTTCAAAATATAGGTCCTAAACATGCTAGAAATCGATATTTTAGGTGCCAAGAGTCGATATCTCAAATTCAGTCCTTAAACACCCGAAAATTTGATATTTTGTGGACCTAGAAGCGATCTGTACATACCTACTCCGTGTTAGAGTATTTATAAAATACAGGTCCAAAACATTCAGATAATCGATATTTTAGGTGCCCAAAAGTCGATATGTGCATGCATCTTCTGGACCCGTTTATATCTCAAATTCAGGCCCAAAACGTACGAAAACCCGATATTTTGGGGTCCCAGAAGCGATCTGTACATGCCTACTCCGTATTAGAGTTTTTTCAATATACAGGCCCAAAACATACTGAAAATCGATCTTTTAGTTGCCCAAAAGTCGATATGTGGATGCATCTTCTGTACCCGTTTATATCTCAAAATCAGTCTCCAAACACCCGAAAAATCGATATTTTGGGGTCCCAGAAGCGATCTATACTTGCCTACTCCGTGTTAGAGTATTTTCAAAATACAGGCCCAAAACATGCTGAAAATCGATATTTTAGGTGACCAAAGTAGAGATGTGCATGCATCTTCTGCACCCGTTTCTATCCCAAATTTAACCTCAAAACACCCGAAAATTCGATATTTTTTGGTCCCAGAAGCGATCAGTACATGCCTACTCAGTGCTAGAAAGTTTTCAAATTATAGGCACAAAACATGCAAAAAATCGATATTTTAAGTTTCCAAAGTCGATATGTGCATGCATCTTCTGTACCCGTTTATATCTCAAATTCAGGCTCAAAACACCCAAAAATTCGATATTTTGGGGTCCAAGAAGTGATCTGTACATGCCTACTTAGTGCTAGAATATTTTCAAAATATAATCCCAAAACATGCTAAAAATCGATATTTTAGGTGCCCAAAGTCGATATTAAAATTGAGGCCCAAAACACACGAAAATTCTATATTTTTGGGTCCCAGAATCGATCTGTACATGCCTACTCCGTGTTAGAGTATTTTCAAAATACAGGCCCAAAACATACTGAAAATCGATCTTTTAGGTGCCCAAAAGTCGATATGTGCATGAATCTTCTGTACCCGTTTATATCTCAAATTCAGGCTCAAAACACCCGAAAATTCGGTATTTTGGGGTCCCAGAAGCGATCTGTACATGCCTACTCAGTGCCAGATTGTTTTTAAAATATAGGCCCAAAACATGCGAAAAATCGATATTTTAGGTGCCCAAAGTCGATATCTCAAATTCAGGCCCAAAACACCCGAAAATTTGATATTTTGGGGTCCCAGAAGCGAACTGTACATGCCTACTCCGTGTTAGAGTATTTTCAAATTACAGGCCCAAAACATACTGAAAATCGATCTTTTAGGTGCCCAAAAGTCGATATGTGCATGCATCTTCTGCACCCGTTTATATCCCAAATTCAACCTCAAAACACCCGAAAATTCGATATTTTTTGGTCCCAGAAGCGATCAGTACATGCCTACTCAGTGCTATAATGTTTTCAAATTATAGGCTCAAAACATGCAAAAAATCGATATTTTAAGTTTCCAAAGTCGATATGTGCGTGCATCTTCTGTACCCGTTTATATCTCAAATTCAGGCTCAAAACACCCAAAAATTCTATATATTTGGGTCCAAGAAGCGATCTGTACATGCCTACTCCGTGTTAGAGTATTTTAAAAATACAGGCCCAAAACATGCTGAAAATCGATATTTTAGGTGCCCAAAGTCTATATGTGCATGCATTTTCTGTACCCGTTTATATCTCAAATTCAGGCTTAAAACACCCGAAAATTCGATATTTCGGGGTCCCAGAAGCGATCTGTACATGCCTACTCAGTGCTAGAATGTTTTCAAAATATAGGTCCTAAACATGCTAGAAATCGATATTTTAGGCGCCCAGAGTCGATATCTCAAATTCAGTCCTTAAACACCCGAAAATTCGATATTTTGTGGACCTAGAAGCGATCTGTACATACCTACTCCGTGTTAGAGTATTTATAAAATACAGGTCCAAAACATTTAGATAATCGATATTTTAGGTGCCCAAAAGTCGATATGTGCATGCATCTTCTGAACCCGTTTATATCTCAAATTCATGCTCCAAACACCCGAAAATTCGATATTTTGGGGTCCCAGAAGTGATCTGTACTTGCCTACTCCGTGTTAGAGTATTTTCAAAATACAGGCCCAAAACATGCTGAAAATCGATATTTTAGGTGACCAGAGTCAATATGTGTATGCATCTTCTGCACCCGTTTATATCCCAAATTCAACCTCAAAACCCTCGAAAATTCGATAATTTTTTGGTTCCAGAAGCGATCCGTACATGCCTACTCAGTGCTAGAAATTTTTCAAAATATAGGCTCAAAACATGCTAAAAATCGATATTTTAAGTGTCCAAAGTCGATATGTGAATGCATCTCCTGGACCCGTTTATATCTCAAATTCAGGCTCAAAACACCCGAAAATTCGATATTTTGGGGTCCCAGAAGTGATCTGTACATGCCTACTTAGTTCTAGAATATTTTCAAAATATTGGCCCAAAACATGCTAAAAATCGAAAATTAAGGTGCCCAAAGTCGATATCTCAAATTCAGGCTCAAAACGTACGAAAACCCGATATTTTGGGGTCCCAGAAGCGATCTGTACATGCCTACTCCGTATTAGAGTTTTTTCAATATACAGGCCCAAAACATACTGAAAATCGATCTTTTAGTTGCCCAAAAGTCGATATGTGGATGCATCTTCTGTACCCGTTTATATCTCAAAATCAGTCTCCAAACACCCGAAAATTCGATATTTTGGGGTCCCAGAAGCGATCTATACTTGCCTACTCCGTGTTAGAGTATTTTCAAAATACAGGCCCAAAACATGCTGAAAATCGATATTTTAGGTGACCAAAGTAGAGATTTGCATGCATCTTCTGTACCCGTTTATATCTCAAATTCAGGCTCAAAACACCCGAAAATTCGATATTTTGGGGCCCCAGATGTGAGCTGTACATGCCTACTTAGTGCTAGAATATTTTCAAAATATAGGCCCAAAACATGCAAAAAATCGATATTTTAGGTGCCCAAAGTCGATATCTCAAATTCAGGCCCAAAACACCCGAAAATTCGATATTTTGGGGTCCCAGAAGCGAATTGTACATGCCTACTCCGTGTTAGAGTATTTTCAAAATACAGGCCCAAAACATGCTGAAAATCGATATTTTAGGTGACCAAAGTAGAGATGTGCATGCATCTTCTGTACCCGTTTATATCTCAAATTCAGGATCAAAACAACCGAAAATTCGATATTTTGGGGTCCCAGATGTGAGCTGTACATGCCTACTTAGTGCTAGAATATTTTCAAAATATAGGCCCAAAACATGCGAAAAATCGATATTTTAGGTGCCCAAAGTCGATATCTCAAATTCAGGCCCAAAACACCCGAAAATTCGATATTTTGGGGTCATAGAAGCGAATTGTACATGCCTACTCCGTGTTAGAGTATTTTCAAAATACAGGCCCAAAACATACTGAAAATCGATCTTTTAGGTCCCAAAAGTCGATATGTGCATGAATCTTCTGTACCCGTTTATATCTCAAATTCAGGCTCAAAACACCCGAAAATTCGGTATTTTGGGGTCCCAGAAGCGATCTGTACATGCCTACTCAGTGCTAGATTGTTTTTAAAATATAGGCCCAAAACATGCGAAAAATCGATATTTTAGGTGCCCAAAGTCGATATCTCAAATTCAGGCCCAAAACACCCGAAAATTTGATATTTTGGGGTCCCAGAAGCGAACTGTACATGCCTACTCCGTGTTAGAGTATTTTCAAATTACAGGCCCAAAACATACTGAAAATCGATCTTTTAGGTGCCCAAAAGTCGATATGTGCATGCATCTTCTGCACCCGTTTATATCCCAAATTCAACCTCAAAACACCCGAAAATTCAATATTTTTTGGTCCCAGAAGCGATCAGTACATGCCTACTCAGTGCTATAATGTATTCAAATTATAGGCTCAAAACAAGCAAAAAATCGATATTTTAAGTTTCCAAAGTCGATATGTGCGTGCATCTTCTGTACCCGTTTTTATCTCAAATTCAGGCTCAAAACACCCAAAAATTCTATATATTTGGGTCCAAGAAGCGATCTGTACATGCCTACTCCGTGTTAGAGTATTTTAAAAATACAGGCCCAAAACATGCTGAAAATCGATATTTTAGGTGCCCAAAGTCAATATGTGCATGCATTTTCTGTACCCGTTTATATCTCAAATTCAGGCTTAAAACACCCGAAAATTCGATATTACGGGGTCCCAGAAGCGATCTGTACATGCCTACTCAGTGCTAGAATGTTTTCAAAATATAGGTCCTAAACATGCTAGAAATCGATATTTTAGGTGCCAAGAGTCGATATCTCAAATTCAGTCCTTAAACACCCGAAAATTTGATATTTTGTGGACCTAGAAGCGATCTGTACATACCTACTCCGTGTTAGAGTATTTATAAAATACAGGTCCAAAACATTCAGATAATCGATATTTTAGGTGCCCAAAAGTCGATATGTGCATGCATCTTCTGGACCCGTTTATATCTCAAATTCAGGCCCAAAACGTACGAAAACCCGATATTTTGGGGTCCCAGAAGCGATCTGTACATGCCTACTCCGTATTAGAGTTTTTTCAATATACAGGCCCAAAACATACTGAAAATCGATCTTTTAGTTGCCCAAAAGTCGATATGTGCATGCATCTTCTGAACCCGTTTATATCTCAAATTCAGGCTCCAAACACCCGAAAATTCGATATTTTGGGGTCCCAGAAGTGATCTGTACTTGCCTACTCCGTGTTAGAGTATTTTCAAAATACAGGCCCAAAACATGCTGAAAATCGATATTTTAGGTGACCAGAGTCAATATGTGTATGCATCTTCTGCACCCGTTTATATCCCAAATTCAACCTCAAAACCCTCGAAAATTCGATAATTTTTTGGTTCCAGAAGCGATCCGTACATGCCTACTCAGTGCTAGAAATTTTTCAAAATATAGGCTCAAAACATGCTAAAAATCGATATTTTAAGTGTCCAAAGTCGATATGTGAATGCATCTCCTGGACCCGTTTATATCTCAAATTCAGGCTCAAAACACCCGAAAATTCGATATTTTGGGGTCCCAGAAGTGATCTGTACATGCCTACTTAGTTCTAGAATATTTTCAAAATATTGGCCCAAAACATGCTAAAAATCGAAAATTAAGGTGCCCAAAGTCGATATCTCAAATTCAGGCCCAAAACGCACGAAAACCCGATATTTTGGGGTCCCAGAAGCGATCTGTACATGCCTACTCCGTATTAGAGTTTTTTCAATATACAGGCCCAAAACATACTGAAAATCGATCTTTTAGTTGCCCAAAAGTCGATATGTGGATGCATCTTCTGTACCCGTTTATATCTCAAAATCAGTCTCCAAACACCCGAAAATTCGATATTTTGGGGTCCCAGAAGCGATCTATACTTGCCTACTCCGTGTTAGAGTATTTTCAAAATACAGGCCCAAAACATGCTGAAAATCGATATTTTAGGTGACCAAAGTAGAGATTTGCATGCATCTTCTGTACCCGTTTATATCTCAAATTCAGGCTCAAAACACCCGAAAATTCGATATTTTGGGGTCCCAGATGTGAGCTGTACATGCCTACTTAGTGCTAGAATATTTTCAAAATATAGGCCCAAAACATGCAAAAAATCGATATTTTAGGTGCCCAAAGTCGATATCTCAAATTCAGGCCCAAAACACCCGAAAATTCGATATTTTGGGGTCCCAGAAGCGAATTGTACATGCCTACTCCGTGTTAGAGTATTTTCAAAATACAGGCCCAAAACATGCTGAAAATCGATATTTTAGGTGACCAAAGTAGAGATGTGCATGCATCTTCTGTACCCGTTTATATCTCAAATTCAAGCTCAAAACAACCGAAAATTCGATATTTTGGGGTCCCAGATGTGAGCTGTACATGCCTACTTAGTGCTAGAATATTTTCAAAATATAGGCCCAAAACATGCGAAAAATCGATATTTTAGGTGCCCAAAGTAGATATCTCAAATTCAGGCCCAAAACACCCGAAAATTCGATATTTTGGGGTCATAGAAGCGAATTGTACATGCCTACTCCGTGTTAGAGTATTTTCAAAATACAGGCCCAAAACATACTGAAAATCGATCTTTTAGGTCCCAAAAGTCGATATGTGCATGAATCTTCTGTACCCGTTTATATCTCAAATTCAGGCTCAAAACACCCGAAAATTCGGTATTTTGGGGTCCCAGAAGCGATCTGTACATGCCTACTCAGTGCTAGATTGTTTTTAAAATATAGGCCCAAAACATGCGAAAAATCGATATTTTAGGTGCCCAAAGTCGATATCTCAAATTCAGGCCCAAAACACCCGAAAATTTGATATTTTGGGGTCCCAGAAGCGAACTGTACATGCCTACTCCGTGTTAGAGTATTTTCAAATTACAGGCCCAAAACATACTGAAAATCGATCTTTTAGGTGCCCAAAAGTCGATATGTGCATGCATCTTCTGCACCCGTTTATATCCCAAATTCAACCTCAAAACACCCGAAAATTCAATATTTTTTGGTCCCAGAAGCGATCAGTACATGCCTACTCAGTGCTATAATGTATTCAAATTATAGGCTCAAAACAAGCAAAAAATCGATATTTTAAGTTTCCAAAGTCGATATGTGCGTGCATCTTCTGTACCCGTTTTTATCTCAAATTCAGGCTCAAAACACCCAAAAATTCTATATATTTGGGTCCAAGAAGCGATCTGTACATGCCTACTCCGTGTTAGAGTATTTTAAAAATACAGGCCCAAAACATGCTGAAAATCGATATTTTAGGTGCCCAAAGTCAATATGTGCATGCATTTTCTGTACCCGTTTATATCTCAAATTCAGGCTTAAAACACCCGAAAATTCGATATTACGGGGTCCCAGAAGCGATCTGTACATGCCTACTCAGTGCTAGAATGTTTTCAAAATATAGGTCCTAAACATGCTAGAAATCGATATTTTAGGTGCCAAGAGTCGATATCTCAAATTCAGTCCTTAAACACCCGAAAATTTGATATTTTGTGGACCTAGAAGCGATCTGTACATACCTACTCCGTGTTAGAGTATTTATAAAATACAGGTCCAAAACATTCAGATAATCGATATTTTAGGTGCCCAAAAGTCGATATGTGCATGCATCTTCTGGACCCGTTTATATCTCAAATTCAGGCCCAAAACGTACGAAAACCCGATATTTTGGGGTCCCAGAAGCGATCTGTACATGCCTACTCCGTATTAGAGTTTTTTCAATATACAGGCCCAAAACATACTGAAAATCGATCTTTTAGTTGCCCAAAAGTCGATATGTGGATGCATCTTCTGTACCCGTTTATATCTCAAAATCAGTCTCCAAACACCCGAAAAATCGATATTTTGGGGTCCCAGAAGCGATCTATACTTGCCTACTCCGTGTTAGAGTATTTTCAAAATACAGGCCCAAAACATGTTGAAAATCGATATTTTAGGTGACCAAAGTAGAGATGTGCATGCATCTTCTGCACCCGTTTCTATCCCAATTTTAACCTCAAAACACCCGAAAATTCGATATTTTTTGGTCCCAGAAGCGATCAGTACATGCCTACTCAGTGCTAGAAAGTTTTCAAATTATAGGCACAAAACATGCAAAAAATCGATATTTTAAGTTTCCAAAGTCGATATGTGCATGCATCTTCTGTACCCGTTTATATCTCAAATTCAGGCTCAAAACACCCAAAAATTCGATATTTTGGGGTCCAAGAAGTGATCTGTACATGCCTACTTAGTGCTAGAATATTTTCAAAATATAAGCCCAAAACATGCTAAAAATCGATATTTTAGGTGCCCAAAGTCGATATTAAAATTGAGGCCCAAAACACACGAAAATTCTATATTTTTGGGTCCCAGAATCGATCTGTACATGCCTACTCCGTGTTAGAGTATTTTCAATATACAGGCCCAAAACATACTGAAAATCGATCTTTTTGGTGCCCAAAAGTCGATATGTGAATGCATCTTCTGTACCCGTTTGTATCTCAAATTCAGGCTCCAAACACCCGAAAATTCGATATTTTGGGGTCCCAGAAGCGATCTGTACTTGCATACTCCATGTTAGAGTATTTTCAAAATACAGGCCCAAAACATTCTGAAAATCCATATTCTTGGTGCCCAAAGACGATATATCAAATTCAGGCACAAAACACCCGAAAATTCAATATTTTGGGGTCCCAGAAGCGAACTGTACATGCCCACTCCGTGTTAGAGTATTTTCAAAATACAAGCCCAATACATACTGAAAATCGATCTTTTAGGTGCCCAAAAGTCGATATGTGCATGCATCTTCTGTACCCGTTTATACCTCAAATTCAGGCTCCAAACACCCGAAAATTCGATATTCTGGGGTCCAAGAAGCGATCTGTACATGCCTACTCAGATACAGGCCCAAAACATGCTGAAAATCGATATTTTAGGTGCACAAAGTCAATATGTGCATGCATTTTCTGTACCCGTTTATATCTCAAATTCAGGCTTAAAACACCCGAAAATTCGATATTTCGGGGTCCCAGAAGCGATCTGTACATGCCTACTCAGTGCTAGAATGTTTTCAAAATATAGGTCCAAAACATGCTAGAAATCGATATTTTAGGTGCCCAAAGTCGATATCTCAAATTCAGTCCTTAACCCCCAGAGTCCGGGCAGCGGGATTTCCCGCTCGGTCGACAGAGGCCGGGCAGCGGGAAATCCCGCTCTGTCGACAGAGTCCTGGCAGCGGGAAATCCCGCTTTTGGTAATTTATGGGGAAAAACGCCAAATTTGTCGGGATTTTTTTTGATCTGGCTATACTTCACCACCAGACCTTTTCATCCCCACATTCAATCAGTGTGTGCTTGACCGTGACAATGGCTGGGCGTAGTGAAGAAAATACGGGCTCGTTCGATTCGGTGCATCCTACCGCGCTGCCGGGCGCACCCGCTCCTGTAACCTCCACTCCGCGGGTGCAACCAGCTAGATTGAGTCACAGCCACGCTCACAAAGCGAACGCAGCCTCGCTCTCACGGGAAAAGTGACCTCCATTCCTCACTTGATTTCTCGGCAATGGAGTGTCCTAGAGAGCTGGGGTTGGTTTTAATGGAAAGAGGAGGAGTTGATGGTGAGTACACAATCAAATTTAAGTTGTTCAGTATTGTAGTTTAGACGTAGGGAGTAAGAGAAGTAGAGTGATTTTCCGGGAAATACCCGGACAGGCAGGGTAAAAAATTAGTATTGAACCCGGAACCACAGTACGTATTTCCATTCTTGGCACGTCCCGGAGGGGTTAAACACCCGAAAATTCGATATTTTGGGGTCCCTGAAGCGATCTGTACATACCTACTCCGTGTTAGAGTATTTATAAAATACAGGCCCAAAACATGCTGAAAATCGATATTTTAGGTGACCAAAGTAGAGATGTGCATGCATTTTCTGTACCCGTTTTTATCTCAAATTCAGGCTCAAAACACCCGAAAATTCGATATTTTGGGGTCCCAGAAGTGAGCTGTACATGCCTACTTAGTGCTAGAATATTTTCAAAATATAAGCCCAAAACATGCTAAAAATCAATATTTTAGGTGCCCAAAGTCGATATCTCAAATTGAGGCTCAAAACACCCAAAAATTCTATATATTTGGGTCCAAGAAGCGATCTGTACATGCCTACTCCGTGTTAGAGTATTTTAAAAATACAGGCCCATAACATGCTGAAAATCGATATTTTAGGTGCCCAAAGTCAATATGTGCATGCATTTTCTGTACCCGTTTATATCTCAAATTCAGGATTAAAACACCCGAAAATTCGATATTTCGGGGTCCCAGAAGCGATCTGTACATGCCTACTCAGTGCTAGAATGTTTTCAAAATATAGGTCCAAAACATGCTAGAAATCGATATTTTAGGTGCCCAAAGTCGATATCTCAAATTCAGTCCTTAAACACCCGAAAATTCGATGTTTTGGGGTCCTAGAAGCGATCTGTACATACCTACTCCGTGTTAGAGTATTTATAAAATACAGGTCCAAAACATACATATAATCGATATTTTAGGTGCGCAAAAGTCGATATGTGCCTGCATCTTCTGTACCCGTTTATATCTCAAATTCAGGCTCCAAACACCCGAAAATTCGATATTTTGGGGTCCCAGAAGTGATCTGTACTTGCCTACTCCGTGTTTGAGTATTTTCAAAATACAGGCCCAAAACATGCTGAAAAATCGATATTTTAGGTGACCAAAGTCAATATGTGTATGCATCTTATGCACCTGTTTATATCCCAAATTCAACCTCAAAACACCCGAAAATTCGATATTTTTTGGTCCCAGAAGCGATCTGTACACGCCTACTCAGTGCTAGAATGTTTTCAAAATATAGGCTCAAAACATGCTAAAAATCGATATTTTAAGTGTCCAAAGTCGATATGTGCATGCATCTTCTGGACCCGTTCATATCTCAAATTCAGGCTCAAAACACCCGAAAATTCGATATTTTGGGGTCCCAGAAGTGATCTGTACATGCCTACTTAGTTCTAGAATATTTTCAAAATATAGGCTCAAAACATGCTAAAAATCGATAATTTAGGTGCCCAAAGTCGATATATCAAATTCAGGCCCAAAACGCACGAAAACCCGATATTTTGGGGTCCCAGAAGCGATCTGTACATGCCTACTCCGTATTAGAGTTTTTTCAATATACAGGCCCAAAACATACTGAAAATAGATCTTTTAGGTGCCCAAAAGTCGATATGTGGATGCATCTTTTGTACCCGTTTATATCTCAAATTCAGGCTCCAAACACCCGAAAATTCGATATTTTGGGGTCCCAGAAGCGATCTGTACTTGCCTACTCCGTGTTAGAGTATTTTCAAAATACAGGCCCTAAACATGCTGAAAATCGATATTTTAGGTAGCCAAAGTAGAGATGTGCATGCATCTTCTGTAGCCGTTTATATCTCAAATTCAGGCTCAAAACACCCGAAAATTCGATATTTTGGGGTCCCAGAAGTGAGCTGTACATGCCTACTTAGTGCTAGAATATTTTCAAAATATGATCCCAAAACATGCTAAAAATCTATATTTTAGGTGCCCAAAGTCGATATCTCAAATTCAGGCTCAAAAAACCCAAAAATTCTATATATTTGGGTCCAAGAAGCGATCTGTACATGCCTACTCCGTGTTAGAGTATTTTAAAAATACAGGCCCAAAACATGCTGAAAATCTATATTTTAGGTGCCCAAAGTCAATATGTGCATGCATTTTCTGTACCCGTTTATATCTCAAATTCAGGCTTAAAACACCCGAAAATTCGATATTTTGGGGTCACAGAAGCGATCTGTACATGCCTACTCAGTGCTAGAATATTTTCAAAATATAGATCCAAAACATGCTAGAAATCGATATTTTAGGTGCCCAAAGTCGATATCTCAAATTCAGTCCTTAAACACCGGAAAATTCGATATTTTGGGGTCCTAGAAGCGATCTGTACATACCTACTCCGTGTTAGAGTATTTATAATATACATGTCCAAAACATACAGATAATCAATATTTTAGGTGCCCAAAAGTCGATATGTGCATGCATCTTCTGTACCCGTTTATATCTCAAATTCAGGCTCAAAACACCCGAAAATTCGATATTTTGGGGTCCCAGAAGTGAGCTGTACATGCCTACTTAGTGCTAGAATATTTTCAAAATATAGGCCCAAAACATGCTAAAAATCAATATTTTAGGTGCCCAAAGTCGATATATCAAATTCTGGCTCAAAACACCCAAAAATTCTATATATTTGGGTCCAAGAAGCGATCTGTACATGCCTACTCCGTGTTAGAGTATTTTAAAAATACAGGCCCAAAACATGCTGAAAATCGATATTTTAGGTGCCCAAAGTCAATATGTGCATGCATTTTCTGCACCCGTTTATATCTCAAATTCAGGCTTAAAACACCCGAAAATTCGATATTTCGGGGTCCCAGAAGCGATCTGTACATGCCTACTCAGTGCTAGAATGTTTTCAAAATATAGGTCCAAAACATGCTTGAAATCGATATTTTAGGTGCCCAAAGTCGATATCTCAAATTCAGTCCTTAAACACCCGAAAATTCGATATTTTGTGGTCCTAGAAGCGATCTGTACATACCTACTCCGTGTTAGAGTATTTATAAAATACAGGTCCAAAACATACAGATAATCGATATTTTAGGTTCCCAAAAGTCGATATGTGCATGCATCTTCTGTACCCGTTTATATCTCAAATTCAGGCTCCAAACACCCAAAAATTCGATATTTTGGGGTCCCAGAAGTGATCTGTACTTGCCTACTCCGTGTTAGAGTACTTTCAAAATACAGGCCCAAAACATGCTGAAAATCGATATTTTAGGTGACCAAAGTCAATATGTGTATGCATCTTCTGCACCCGTTTATATCCCAAATTCAACCTCAAAACCCTCGAAAATTTGATAATTTTTTGGTTCCAGAAGCGATCCGTACATGCCTACTCAGTGCTAGAATTTTTTCAAAATATAGGCTCAAAACATGCTAAAAATCGATATTTTAAGTGTCCAAAGTCGATATGTGAATGCATCTTCTGGACCCGTTTATATCTCAAATTCAGGCTCAAAACACCCGAAAATTCGATATTTTGGGGTCCCAGAAGTGATCTGTACATGCCTACTTAGTTCTAGAATATTTTCAAAATATAGGCCCAAAACATGCTAAAAATCGATAATTAAGGTGCCCAAAGTCGATATCTCAAATTCAGGCCCAAAACGCACGAAAACCCGATATTTTGGGGTCCCAGAAGCGATCTGTACATGCCTAGTCCGTATTAGAGTTTTTTCAATATACAGGCCCAAAACATACTGAAAATCGATCTTTTAGTTGCCCAAAAGTCGATATGTGGATGCATCTTCTGTACCCGTTTATATATCAAATTCAGTCTCCAAACACCCGAAAATTCGATATTTTGGGGTCCCAGAAGCGATCTGTACTTGACTACTCCGTGTTAGAGTATTTTCAAAATACAGGCCCAAAACATGCTGAAAATCGATATTTTAGGTGACCAAAGTAGAGATGTGCATGCATCTTCTGTACCCGTTTATATCTCAAATTCAGGCTCAAAACAACCGAAATTCGATATTTTGGGGTCCCAGATATGAGCTGTACATGCCTACTTAGTGCTAGAATATTTTCAAAATATAGGCCCTAAACATGCGAAAAATCGATATTTTAGGTGCCCAAAGTCGATATCTCAAATTCAGGCCAAAACACCCGAAAATTCGATATTTTGGGGTCCCAGAAGCGAGTTGTACATGCCTACTCCGTGTTAGAGTATTTTCAAAATACAGGCCCAAAACATATTGAAAATCGATCTTTTAGGTGCCCAAAAGTCGATATGTGCATGAAACTTCTGTACCCGTTTATATCTCAAATTCAGGCTCAAAACACCCTAAAATTCGGTATTTTGGGGTCCCAGAAGCGATCTGTACATGCCTACTCAGTGCTAGATTGTTTTTAAAATATAGGCCCAAAACATGCAAAAAATCGATATTTTAGGTGCCCAAAGTCGATATCTCAAATTCAGGCCCAAAACACCCGAAAATTTGATATTTTGGGGTCCCAGAAGCGAACTGTACATGCCTACTCCGTGTTAGAGTATTTTCAAATTACAGGCCCAAAACATACTGAAAATCGATCTTTTAGGTGCCCAAAAGTCGATATGTGCATGCATCTTCTGCACCCGTTTATATCCCAAATTCAACCTCAAAACACCCGAAAATTCGATATTTTTTGGTCCCAGAAGCGATCAGTACATGCCTACTCAGTGCTATAATGTTTTCAAATTATAGGCTGAAAACATGCAAAAAATCGATATTTTAAGTTTCCAAAGTCGATATGTGCGTGCATCTTCTGTACCCGTTTATATCTCAAATTCAGGCTCAAAACACCCTAAAATTCTATATATTTGGGTCCAAGAAGCGAGAGTATTTTAAAAATACAGGCCCAAAACATGCTGAAAATCGATATTTTAGGTGCCCAAAGTCAATATGTGCATGCGTTTTCTGTACCCGTTTATATCTCAAATTCAGGCTTAAAACACCCGAAAATTCGATATTTCGGGGTCCCAGAAGCGATCTGTACATGCCTACTCAGTGCTAGAATGTTTTCAAAATATAGGTCCAAAACATGCTAGAAATCGATATTTTAGGTGCCCAGAGTCGATATCTCAAATTCAGTCCTTAAACACCCCAAAATTCGATATTTTGTGGACCTAGAAGCGATCTGTACATACCTACTCCGTGTTAGAGTATTTATAAAATACAGGTCCAAAACATTCAGATAATCGATATTTTAGGTGCCCAAAAGTCGATATGTGCATGCATCTTCTGAACCCGTTTATATCTCAAATTCAGGCTCCAAACACCCGAAAATTCGATATTTTGGGGTCCCAGAAGTGATCTGTACTTGCCTACTCCGTGTTAGAGTATTTTCAAAATACAGGCCCAAAACATGCTGAAAATCGATATTTTAGGTGACCAGAGTCAATATGTGTATGCATCTTCTGCACCCGTTTATATCCCAAATTCAACCTCAAAACCCTCGAAAATTTGATAATTTTTTGGTTCCAGAAGCGATCCGTACATGCCTACTCAGTGCTAGAAATTTTTCAAAATATAGGCCCAAAACATGCAAAAAATCGATATTTTAGGTTCCCAAAGTCGATATCTCAAATTCAGGCCCAAAACACCCGAAAATTCAATATTTTGGGGTCCTAGAAGCGAATTGTACATGCCTACTCCGTGTTAGAGTATTTTCAAAATACAGGCCCAAAACATACTGAAAATCGATCTTTTAGGTGCCCCAAAGTCGATATGTGCATGAATCTTCTGTACCCGTTTATATCTCAAATTCAGGCTCAAAATACCTGAAAATTCGATATTTTGGGGTCCCAGATGTGAGCTGTACATGCCTACTTAGTGCTAGAATATTTTCAAAATATAGGCTCAAAACATGCGAAAAATCGATATTTTAGGTGCCCAAAGTCGATATCTCAAATTCAGCCCCAAAACACCCGAAAATTCGATATTTTGGGGTCCCAGAACAGAACTGTACATGCCCACTCCGTGTTAGAGTATTTTTAAAATACAAGCCCCATACATACTGAAAATCGATCTTTTAGGTGCCCAAAAGTCGATATGTGCATGCATCTTCTGCACCCGTTTATATCCCAAATTCAACCTCAAAACACCCGAAAATTCGATATTTTGGGGTCCCAGAAGCGATCTGTACTTGCATACTCCGTGTTAGAGTATTTTCAAAATACAGGCCCAAAACATTCTGAAAATCGATATTTTAGGTGCCCAAAGTCGATATATCAAATTCAGGCCCAAAACACCCGAAAATTCGATATTTTGGGGTCCCAGAACAGAACTGTACATGCCCACTCCGTGTTAGAGTATTTTTAAAATACAAGCCCAATACATACTGAAAATCGATCTTTTAGGTGCCCAAAAGTCGATATGTGCATGCATCTTCTGTACCCGTTTATATCTCAAATTCAGGCTCCAAACACCCGAAAAATCGATATTTTGGGGTCCCAGAAGCGATCTGTACATGCCTACTCAGATACAGGCCCAAAACATGCTGAAAATCGATATTTTTGGTGCCCAAAGTCAATATGTGTATGCATCTTCTGCACTCGTTTATATCTCAAATTCAGGCTCAAAACACCCGAAAATTCGATATTTTTGGGTCCCAGAAGCGATCTGTACATGCTTACTCAGTGCTAGAATATTTTTATAATATAGGCCCATAACATGCTAAAAATCGATATTTTAGGTGCCCAAAGTCGATATATCAAATTCAGGCCCAAAACACCCGAAAATTCGATATTTTAGGGTCCCAGAAGCGATCTGTACATGCCTACTCCGTGTTAGAGTATTTTCAATATACAGGCCCAAAACATACAGAAAATCGATATTTTAGGTGCCCAAAAGTCGATATGTGCATGCATCTTCTGTACCCGTTTATATCTCAAATTCAGGCTCCAAACACCCGAAAATTCGATATTCTGGGGTCCCAGAAGCGATCTGTACATGCCTACTCAGATACAGGCCCAAAACATGCTGAAAATCGATATTTTAGGTGCACAAAGTCAATAGGTGTATGCATCTTCTGCACCCGTTTATATCCCAAATTCAACCTCAAAACACCCGAAAATTCGATATTTTGGGGTCCCAGAAGCGATCTGTACATGAATACTCAGTGCTAGAATGTTTTCATAATATAGGCTCAAAACATGCTAAAAATCTATATTTTAAGTGTCCAAAGTCGATATGTGCATGCATCTTCTGTACCCGTTTATATCTCAAATTCAGACTTAAAACACCCGAAAATTCAGTATTTTTGGGTCCTAGAAGCGATATGTACATGCCTACTCCTAGTTAGAATGTTTTCAAGATACAGACCCAAAACATGCTCAAAATCGATATTTTAGGTGCTCAAAAGTCGATATGTGCATGCATTTTCTGTACCCGTTTATATCTCAAATTCAGGCTCAAAAAACCCGAAAATTCGATATTTTGGGGTCCCAGATGTGAGCTGTACATGCCTACTTAGTGCTAGAATATTTTCAAAATATAGGCCCAAAACATGCGAAAAATCGATATTTTAGGTGCCCAAAGTCGATATCTCAAATTCAGGCCCAAAACACCCAAAAATTCGATATTTTGGGGTCCCAGAAGCGAATTGTACATGCCTACTCCGTGTTAGAGTATTTTCAAAATACAGGCCCAAAACATACTGAAAATCGATCTTTTAGGTGCCCAAAAGTCGATATGTGCATGCATCTTCTGCACCCGTTTATATCCCAAATTCAACCTCAAAACACCCGAAAATTCGATATTTTTTGGTCCCAGAAACGATCAGTACATGGCTACTCAGTGCTAGAATGTTTTTAAATTATAGGCCCAAAACATACTGAAAATCGATCTTTTAGGTGCCCAAAAGTCGATATGTGCATGAATCTTCTGTACCCGTTTATATCTCAAATTCAGGCTCCAAACACCCGAAAATTCGATATTTTGGAGTCCCAGAAGCGATCTGTACATGCCTACTCAGATACAGGCCCAAAACATGCTGAAAATCGATATTTTTGGTGCCCAAAATCAATATGTGTATGCATCTTCTGCACTCGTTTATATCTCAAATTCAACCTCAAAACACCCGAAAATTCGATATTTTTGGGGCCCAGAAGCGATCTGTACATGCCAACTCAGTGCTAGAATATTTTTAAAATATAGGCCCATAACATGCTAGAAATCGATATTTTAGGTGCCCAAACTCGATATATCAAATTCAGGCCCAAAACACCCGAAAATTCGATATTTTGGGGTCCCAGAACAGAACTGTACATGCCCACTCCGTGTTAGAGTATTTTTAAAATACAAGCCCAATACATACTGAAAATCGATCTTTTAGGTGCCCAAAAGTCGATATGTGCATGCATCTTCTGTACCCGTTTATATCTCAAATTCAGGCTCCAAACACCCGAAAAATCGATATTTTGGGGTCCCAGAAGCGATCTGTACATGCCTACTCAGATACAGGCCCAAAACATGCTGAAAATCGATATTTTTGGTGCCCAAAGTCAATATGTGTATGCATCTTCTGCACTCGTTTATATCTCAAATTCAGGCTCAAAACACCCGAAAATTCGATATTTTTGGGTCCCAGAAGCGATCTGTACATGCTTACTCAGTGCTAGAATATTTTTATAATATAGGCCCATAACATGCTAAAAATCGATATTTTAGGTGCCCAAAGTCGATATATCAAATTCAGGCCCAAAACACCCGAAAATTCGATATTTTAGGGTCCCAGAAGCGATCTGTACATGCCTACTCCGTGTTAGAGTATTTTCAATATACAGGCCCAAAACATACAGAAAATCGATATTTTAGGTGCCCAAAAGTCGATATGTGCATGCATCTTCTGTACCCGTTTATATCTCAAATTCAGGCTCCAAACACCCGAAAATTCGATATTCTGGGGTCCCAGAAGCGATCTGTACATGCCTACTCAGATACAGGACCAAAACATGCTGAAAATCGATATTTTAGGTGCACAAAGTCAATAGGTGTATGCATCTTCTGCACCCGTTTATATCCCAAATTCAACCTCAAAACACCCGAAAATTCGATATTTTGGGGTCCCAGAAGCGATCTGTACATGAATACTCAGTGCTAGAATGTTTTCATAATATAGGCTCAAAACATGCTAAAAATCTATATTTTAAGTGTCCAAAGTCGATATGTGCATGCATCTTCTGTACCCGTTTATATCTCAAATTCAGACTTAAAACACCCGAAAATTCAGTATTTTTGGGTCCTAGAAGCGATATGTACATGCCTACTCCTAGTTAGAATGTTTTCAAGATACAGACCCAAAACATGCTCAAAATCGATATTTTAGGTGCTCAAAAGTCGATATGTGCATGCATTTTCTGTACCCGTTTATATCTCAAATTCAGGCTCAAAACACCCGAAAATTCGATATTTTGGGGTCCCAGATGTGAGCTGTACATGCCTACTTAGTGCTAGAATATTTTCAAAATATAGGCCCAAAACATGCGAAAAATCGATATTTTAGGTGCCCAAAGTCGATATCTCAAATTCAGGCCCAAAACACCCAAAAATTCGATATTTTGGGGTCCCAGAAGCGAATTGTACATGCCTACTCCGTGTTAGAGTATTTTCAAAATACAGGCCCAAAACATACTGAAAATCGATCTTTTAGGTGCCCAAAAGTCGATATGTGCATGCATCTTCTGCACCCGTTTATATCCCAAATTCAACCTCAAAACACCCGAAAATTCGATATTTTTTGGTCCCAGAAGCGATCAGTACATGGCTACTCAGTGCTAGAATGTTTTCAAATTATAGGCCCAAAACATACTGAAAATCGATCTTTTAGGTGCCCAAAAGTCGATATGTGCATGAATCTTCTGTACCCGTTTATATCTCAAATTCAGGCTCCAAACACCCGAAAATTCGATATTTTGGAGTCCCAGAAGCGATCTGTACATGCCTACTCAGATACAGGCCCAA
The DNA here is from genome assembly GCA_033782935.1 of Petrolisthes cinctipes. Lineage (NCBI taxonomy): Eukaryota > Metazoa > Arthropoda > Malacostraca > Decapoda > Porcellanidae > Petrolisthes > Petrolisthes cinctipes. The sequence goes on along the minus strand of JAWQEG010001581.1, from coordinate 38,004 downwards.
AACATGCTGAAAATCGATATTTTTGGTGCCCAAAGTCAATATGTGTATGCATCTTCTGCACTCGTTTATATCTCAAATTCAACCTCAAAACACCCGAAAATTCGATATTTTTGGGGCCCAGAAGCGATCTGTACATGCCAACTCAGTGCTAGAATATTTTTAAAATATAGGCCCATAACATGCTAGAAATCGATATTTTAGGTGCCCAAACTCGATATATCAAATTCAGTCCCAAAACACCCGAAAAATCGATATTTTAGGGTCCCAGAAGCGATCTGTACATGCCTACTCCGTGTTAGAGTATTTTCAATATACAGGCCCAAAACATACAGAAAATCGATATTTTAGGTGCCCAAAAGTCGATATGTGCATGCATCTTCTATACCCGTTTATATCTCAAATTCAGGCTCAAAACACCCGAAAAATTCGATATTTTGGGGTCCCAGAAGCGATCTGTACTTGCATACTCCGTGTTAGAGTATTTTCAAAATACAGGCCCAAAACATTCTGAAAATCGATATTTTAGGTGCCCAAAATCGATATATCAAATTCAGGCCAAAAACACCCGAAAATTCGATATTTTGGGGTCCCAGAAGCGAACTGTACATGCCCACTCCGTGTTAGAGTATTTTCAAAATACAAGCCAATACATACTGAAAATCGATCTTTTAGGTGCCCAAAAGTCGATATGTGCATGCATCTTCTGTACCCGTTTATATCTCAAATTCAGGCTCCAAACACCCGAAAAATCGATATTTTGGGGTCCCAGAAGCGATCTGTACATGCCTACTCAGATACAGGCCCAAAACATGCTGAAAATCGATATTTTTGGTGCCCAAAGTCAATATGTGTATGCATCTTCTGCACTCGTTTATATCTCAAATTCAGGCTCAAAACACCCGAAAATTCGATATTTTTGGGTCCCAGAAGCGATCTGTACATGCTTACTCAGTGCTAGAATATTTTTATAATATAGGCCCATAACATGCTAAAAATCGATATTTTAGGTGCCCAAAGTCGATATATCAAATTCAGGCCCAAAACACCCGAAAATTCGATATTTTAGGGTCCCAGAAGCGATCTGTACATGCCTACTCCGTGTTAGAGTATTTTCAATATACAGGCCCAAAACATACAGAAAATCGATATTTTAGGTGCCCAAAAGTCGATATGTGCATGCATCTTCTGTACCCGTTTATATCTCAAATTCAGGCTCCAAACACCCGAAAATTCGATATTCTGGGGTCCCAGAAGCGATCTGTACATGCCTACTCAGATACAGGCCCAAAACATCCTGAAAATCGATATTTTAGGTGCACAAAGTCAATAGGTGTATGCATCTTCTGCACCCGTTTATATCCCAAATTCAACCTCAAAACACCCGAAAATTCGATATTTTGGGGTCCCAGAAGCGATCTGTACATGCTTACTCAGTGCTAGAATATTTTTATAATATAGGCCCATAACATGCTAAAAATCGATATTTTAGGTGCCCAAAGTCGATATATCAAATTCAGGCCCAAAACACCCGAAAATTCGATATTTTAGGGTCCCAGAAGCGATCTGTACATGCCTACTCCGTGTTAGAGTATTTTCAATATACAGGCCCAAAACATACAGAAAATCGATATTTTAGGTGCCCAAAAGTCGATATGTGCATGCATCTTCTGTACCCGTTTATATCTCAAATTCAGGCTCCAAACACCCGAAAATTCGATATTCTGGGGTCCCAGAAGCGATCTGTACATGCCTACTCAGATACAGGCCCAAAACATCCTGAAAATCGATATTTTAGGTGCACAAAGTCAATAGGTGTATGCATCTTCTGCACCCGTTTATATCCCAAATTCAACCTCAAAACACCCGAAAATTCGATATTTTGGGGTCCCAGAAGCGATCTGTACATGAATACTCAGTGCTAGAATGTTTTCATAATATAGGCTCAAAACATGCTAAAAATCTATATTTTAAGTGTCCAAAGTCGATATGTGCATGCATCTTCTGTACCCGTTTATATCTCAAATTCAGACTTAAAACACCCGAAAATTCGGTATTTTTGGGTCCTAGAAGCGATATGTACATGCCTACTCCTAGTTAGAATGTTTTCAAGATACAGACCCAAAACATGCTCAAAATCGATATTTTAGGTGCTCAAAAGTCGATATGTGCATGCATTTTCTGTACCCGTTTATATCTCAAATTCAGGCTCAAAACACCCGAAAATTCGATATTTTGGGGTCCCAGATGTGAGCTGTACATGCTTACTTAGTGCTAGAATATTTTCAAAATATAGGCCCAAAACATGCGAAAAATCGATATTTTAGGTGCCCAAAGTCGATATCTCAAATTCAGGCCCAAAACACCCAAAAATTCGATATTTTGGGGTCCCAGAAGCGAATTGTACATGCCTACTCCGTGTTAGAGTATTTTCAAAATACAGGCCCAAAACATAATGAAAATCGATCTTTTAGGTGCCCAAAAGTCGATATGTGCATGCATCTTCTGCACCCGTTTATATCCCAAATTCAACCTCAAAACACCCGAAAATTCGATATTTTTTGGTCCCAGAAGCGATCAGTACATGGCTACTCAGTGCTAGAATGTTTTCAAATTATAGGCCCAAAACATACTGAAAATCGATCTTTTAGGTGCCCAAAAGTCGATATGTGCATGAATCTTCTGTACCCGTTTATATCTCAAATTCAGGCTCCAAACACCCGAAAATTCGATATTTTGGAGTCCCAGAAGCGATCTGTACATGCCTACTCAGATACAGGCCCAAAACATGATGAAAATCGATATTTTTGGTGCCCAAAGTCAATATGTGTATGCATCTTCTGCACTCGTTTATATCTCAAATTCAACCTCAAAACACCCGAAAATTCGATATTTTTGGGGCCCAGAAGCGATCTGTACATGCCAACTCAGTGCTAGAATATTTTTAAAATATAGGCCCATAACATGCTAGAAATCGATATTTTAGGTGCCCAAACTCGATATATCAAATTCAGGCCCAAAACACCCGAAAAATCGATATTTTAGGGTCCCAGAAGCGATCTGTACATGCCTACTCCGTGTTAGAGTATTTTCAATATACAGGCCCAAAACATACAGAAAATCGATATTTTAGGTGCCCAAAAGTCGATAAGTACATGCATCTTCTATACCCGTTTATATCTCAAATTCAGGCTCAAAACACCCGAAAATTCGATATTTTGGGGTCCCAGAAGCGATCTGTACTTGCATACTCCGTGTTAGAGTATTTTCAAAATACAGGCCCAAAACATTCTGAAAATCGATATTTTAGGTGCCCAAAATCGATATATCAAATTCAGGCCCAAAACACCCGAAAATTCGATATTTTGGGGTCCCAGAAGCGAACTGTACATGCCCACTCCGTGTTAGAGTATTTTCAAAATACAAGCCCAATACATACTGAAAATCGATCTTTTAGGTGCCCAAAAGTCGATATGTGCATGCATCTTCTGTACCCGTTTATATCTCAAATTCAGGCTCCAAACACCCGAAAAATCGATATTTTGGGGTCCCAGAAGCGATCTGTACATGCCTACTCAGATACAGGCCCAAAACATGCTGAAAATCGATATTTTTGGTGCCCAAAGTCAATATGTGTATGCATCTTCTGCACTCGTTTATATCTCAAATTCAGGCTCAAAACACCCGAAAATTCGATATTTTTGGGTCCCAGAAGCGATCTGTACATGCTTACTCAGTGCTAGAATATTTTTATAATATAGGCCCATAACATGCTAAAAATCGATATTTTAGGTGCCCAAAGTCGATATATCAAATTCAGGCCCAAAACACCCGAAAATTCGATATTTTAGGGTCCCAGAAGCGATCTGTACATGCCTACTCCGTGTTAGAGTATTTTCAATATACAGGCCCAAAACATACAGAAAATCGATATTTTAGGTGCCCAAAAGTCGATATGTGCATGCATCTTCTGTACCCGTTTATATCTCAAATTCAGGCTCCAAACACCCGAAAATTCGATATTCTGGGGTCCCAGAAGCGATCTGTACATGCCTACTCAGATACAGGCCCAAAACATCCTGAAAATCGATATTTTAGGTGCACAAAGTCAATAGGTGTATGCATCTTCTGCACCCGTTTATATCCCAAATTCAACCTCAAAACACCCGAAAATTCGATATTTTGGGGTCCCAGAAGCGATCTGTACATGAATACTCAGTGCTAGAATGTTTTCATAATATAGGCTCAAAACATGCTAAAAATCTATATTTTAAGTGTCCAAAGTCGATATGTGCATGCATCTTCTGTACCCGTTTATATCTCAAATTCAGACTTAAAACACCCGAAAATTCAGTATTTTTGGGTCCTAGAAGCGATATGTACATGCCTACTCCTAGTTAGAATGTTTTCAAGATACAGACCCAAAACATGCTCAAAATCGATATTTTAGGTGCTCAAAAGTCGATATGTGCATGCATTTTCTGTACCCGTTTATATCTCAAATTCAGGCTCAAAACACCCGAAAATTCGATATTTTGGGGTCCCAGATGTGAGCTGTACATGCCTACTTAGTGCTAGAATATTTTCAAAATATAGGCCCAAAACATGCGAAAAATCGATATTTTAGGTGCCCAAAGTCGATATCTCAAATTCAGGCCCAAAACACCCAAAAATTCGATATTTTGGGGTCCCAGAAGCGAATTGTACATGCCTACTCCGTGTTAGAGTATTTTCAAAATACAGGCCCAAAACATACTGAAAATCGATCTTTTAGGTGCCCAAAAGTCGATATGTGCATGCATCTTCTGCACCCGTTTATATCCCAAATTCAACCTCAAAACACCCGAAAATTCGATATTTTTTGGTCCCAGAAGCGATCAGTACATGCCTACTCAGTGCTAGAATGTTTTCAAATTATAGGCCCAAAACATACTGAAAATCGATCTTTTAGGTGCCCAAAAGTCGATATGTGCATGAATCTTCTGTACCCGTTTATATCTCAAATTCAGGCTCCAAACACCCGAAAATTCGATATTTTGGAGTCCCAGAAGCGATCTGTACATGCCTACTCAGATACAGGCAAAAAAACATGCTGAAAATCGATATTTTTGGTGCCCAAAGTCAATATGTGTATGCATCTTCTGCACTCGTTTATATCTCAAATTCAACCTCAAAACACCCGAAAATTCGATATTTTTGGGGCCCAGAAGCGATCTGTACATGCCAACTCAGTGCTAGAATATTTTAAAAAAAATATGGGCCCATAACATGCTAGAAATCGATATTTTAGGTGCCCAAACTCGATATATCAAATTCAGGCCCAAAACACCCGAAAAATCGATATTTTAGGGTCCCAGAAGCGATCTGTACATGCCTACTCCGTGTTAGAGTATTTTCAATATACAGGCCCAAAACATACAGAAAATCGATATTTTAGGTGCCCAAAAGTCGATATGTGCATGCATCTTCTATACCCGTTTATATCTCAAATTCAGGCTCAAAACACCCGAAAATTCGATATTTTGGGGTCCCAGAAGCGATCTGTACTTGCATACTCCGTGTTAGAGTATTTTCAAAATACAGGCCCAAAACATTCTGAAAATCGATATTTTAGGTGCCCAAAATCGATATATCAAATTCAGGCCCAAAACACCCGAAAATTCGATATTTTGGGGTCCCAGAAGCGAACTGTACATGCCCACTCCGTGTTAGAGTATTTTCAAAATACAAGCCCAATACATACTGAAAATCGATCTTTTAGGTGCCCAAAAGTCGATATGTGCATGCATCTTCTGTACCTGTTTATATCTCAAATTCAGGCTCCAAACACCCGAAAATTCGATATTTTGGAGTCCCAGAAGCGATCTGTACATGCCTACTCAGATACAGGCCCAAAACATGCTGAAAATCGATATTTTTGGTGCCCAAAGTCAATATGTGTATGCATCTTCTGCACTCGTTTATATCTCAAATTCAGGCTCAAAACACCCGAAAATTCGATATTTATGGGTCCCAGAAGCGATCTGTACATGCCTACTCAGTGCTAGAATATTTTTAAAATATAGGCCCATAACATGCTAAAAATCGATATTTTAGGTGCCCAAAGTCGATATATCAAATTCAGGCCCAAAACACCCGAAAATTCGATATTTTAGGGTCCCAGAAGCGATCTGTACATGCCTACTCCGTGTTAGAGTATTTTCAATATACAGGCCCAAAACATACAGAAATTCGATATTTTAGGTGCCCAAAAGTCGATATGTGCATGCATCTTCTGTACCCGTTTATATCTCAAATTCAGGCTCCAAACACCCGAAAATTCGATATTCTGGGGTCCCTGAAGCGATCTGTACATGCCTACTCAGATACAGGCCCAAAACATGCTGAAAATCGATATTTTAGGTGCACAAAGTCAATAGGTGTATGCATCTTCTGCACCCGTTTATATCCCAAATTCAACCTCAAAACACCCGAAAATTCGATATTTTGGGGTCCCAGAAGCGATCTGTACATGAATACTCAGTGCTAGAATGTTTTCATAATATAGGCTCAAAACATGCTAAAAATCGATATTTTAAGTGTCCAAAGTCGATATATGCATGCATCTTCTGTACCCGTTTATATCTCAAATTCAGGCTCAAAACACCCGAAAATTCAATATTTTTGGATCCCAGAAGCGATCTGTACATGCCTACTCCGTGTTAGAGTATTTTCAAAATACAGGCCCAAAACATGCTGAAAATCGATATTTTAGGTGCCAAAGTCAATATGTGCATGGATTTTCTGTACCCGTTTATATCTCAAATTCAGGCTCAAAACACCCGAAAATTCGATATTTTTGGGTACCAGAAGCGATCTGTACATGCCTACTCAGTGCTAGAATATTTTCAAAATATAGGCCCAAAAAATGCTAAAAATCGATATTTTAGGTGCCCAAAGTTGATATCTCAAATTCCGGCCCAAAACACACGAAAATTCGATATTTTGGGGTCCCAGAATCGATCTGTACATGCCTACTCCGTGTTAGAGTATTTTCAATATACAGGCCCAAAACATACTGAAAATCGATCTTTTTGGTGCACAAAAGTCGATATGTGAATGCATCTTCTGTACCCGTTTATATCTCAAATTGAGGCTCCAAACACCCGAAAATTCGATATTTTGGGGTCCCAGAAGCGATCTGTACTTGCATACTCCGTGTTAGAGTATTTTCAAAATACAGGCCCAAAACATTCTGAAAATCGATATTTTAGGTGCCCAAAGTCGATATATCAAATTCAGGCCCAAAACACCCGAAAATTCGATATTTTGGGGTCCCAGAAGCGAACTGTACATGCCCACTCCGTGTTAGAGTATTTTCAAAATACAAGCCCAATACATACTGAAAATCGATCTTTTAGGTGCCCAAAAGTCGATATGTGCATGCATCTTCTATACCCGTTTATATCTCAAATTCAGGCTCCAAACACCCGAAAATTCGATATTCTGGGGTCCCTGAAGCGATCTGTACATGCCTACTCAGATACAGGCCCAAAACATGCTGAAAATCGATATTTTAGGTGCACAAAGTCAATAGGTGTATGCATCTTCTGCACCCGTTTATATCCCAAATTCAACCTCAAAACACCCGAAAATTCGATATTTTGGGGTCCCAGAAGCGATCTGTAAATGAATACTCAGTGCTAGAATGTTTTCATAATATAGGCTCAAAACATGCTAAAAATCGATATTTTAAGTGTCCAAAGTCGATATATGCATGCATCTTCTGTACCCGTTTATATCTCAAATTCAGGCTCAAAACACCCGAAAATTCAATATTTTTGGATCCCAGAAGCGATCCGTACACGCCTACTCCGTGTTAGAGTATTTTCAAAATACAGGCCCAAAACATGCTGAAAATCGATATTTTAGGTGCCCAAAGTTGATATCTCAAATTCCGGCCCAAAACACACGAAAATTCGATATTTTGGGGTCCCAGAATCGATCTGTACATGCCTACTCCGTGTTAGAGTATTTTCAATATACAGGCCCAAAACATACTGAAAATCGATCTTTTTGGTGCACAAAAGTCGATATGTGAATGCATCTTCTGTACCCGTTTATATCTCAAATTGAGGCTCCAAACACCCGAAAATTCGATATTTTGGGGTCCCAGAAGCGATCTGTACTTGCATACTCCGTGTTAGAGTATTTTCAAAATACAGGCCCAAAACATTCTGAAAATCGATATTTTAGGTGCCCAAAGTCGATATATCAAATTCAGGCCCAAAACACCCGAAAATTCGATATTTTGGGGTCCCAGAAGCGAACTGTACATGCCCACTCCGTGTTAGAGTATTTTCAAAATACAAGCCCAATACATACTGAAAATCGATCTTTTAGGTGCCCAAAAGTCGATATGTGCATGCATCTTCTATACCCGTTTATATCTCAAATTCAGGCTCCAAACACCCGAAAATTCGATATTCTGGGGTCCCTGAAGCGATCTGTACATGCCTACTCAGATACAGGCCCAAAACATGCTGAAAATCGATATTTTAGGTGCACAAAGTCAATAGGTGTATGCATCTTCTGCACCCGTTTATATCCCAAATTCAACCTCAAAACACCCGAAAATTCGATATTTTGGGGTCCCAGAAGCGATCTGTAAATGAATACTCAGTGCTAGAATGTTTTCATAATATAGGCTCAAAACATGCTAAAAATCGATATTTTAAGTGTCCAAAGTCGATATATGCATGCATCTTCTGTACCCGTTTATATCTCAAATTCAGGCTCAAAACACCCGAAAATTCGATATTTTTGGGTACCAGAAGCGATCTGTACATGCCTACTCAGTGCTAGAATATTTTCAAAATATAGGCCCAAAAAATGCTAAAAATCGATATTTTAGGTGCCCAAAGTTGATATCTCAAATTCCGGCCCAAAACACCCGAAAATTCGATATTTTGGGGTCCCAGAAGCGATCTGTACATGCCTACTCCGTATTAGAGTATTTTCAATATACAGGCCCAAAACATACTGAAAATCGATCTTTTAGGTGCCCAAATTCGAAATGTGGATAATATCTTCTGTACCCGTTTATATCTCAAATTCAGGCTCCAAACACCCGAACATTCGATATTTTGGGGTCCCAGAAGCGATCTGAACTTGCCTACTCCGTTTTAGAGTATTTTCAAAATACAGGCCAAAAACATGCTGAAAATCGATATTTTAGATGACCAAAGTCAATATGTGTATGCATCTTCTGCACCCGTTTATATCCCAAATTCAACCTCAAAACACCCGAAAATTCGATATTTTTTGGGTCCCAGAAGCTAACTGTACATGCCTACTCAGTGCTAGAATGTTTTCAAAATATAGTTTCAAAACATGCTAAAAATCGATATTTTAAGTGTCCAAAGTCGATATGTGCATGCATCTTCTGTACCCGTTTATATCTCAAATTCAGGATCAAAACACCCGAAAATTCGATATTTTGGGGTCCCAGAAGTGATCTGTACATGCCTTCTCAGTGCTAGAATGTTTTCAAAATATAGGCTCAAAACATGCTAAAAATCGATATTTTAGGTGCCCAAAGTCGATATCTCAAATTCAGGCCCAAAACACCTGAAAATTCGATATTTTGGGGACTCAGAAGCGAACTGTAAATGCCTACTCCGTGTTAGAGTATTTTCAAAATATAGGCCCATAACATACTGAAAATCGATTTTTTAGGTGCCCAAAAGTCGATATGTGCATGCATCTTCTGTGCCCGTTTATATCTCAAATTCAGGCTCCAAACACCCGAAAATTCGATATTTTGGGGTCCCAGAAGCGATCTGTACATGCCTACTCAGATACAGGCCCAAAACATGCTGAAAATCGATATTTTAGGTGCCCAAAGTCGATATATCAAATTCAGGCCCGAAACACCCGAAAATTCGATATTTTGGGGTTCCAGAAGCGAACTGTACATGCCTACTCAGATACAGGCCCAAAACATGCTGAAAATCGATATTTTAGGTACCCAAAGTTAATATGTGTATGCATCTTCTGCACTCGTTTATATCTCAAATTCAACCTCAAAACACCCGAAAATTCGATATTTTTGGTTCCCAGAAGCGATCTGCACATGCCTACTCAGTGCTTGAATGTTTTCAAAATATATGCTCAAAACATGCTCAAAATCGATATTTTAAGTGCCCAAAAGTCAATATGTCCATGCATCATCAGTACCTGTTTATATCTCAAATTCAGGCTCAAAACACCCGAAAATTCTATATTTTTGGGTCCCAGAAGCGATCTGTACATGAATACTTCGTGTTAGAGTATTTTCAATATACAGGCCCAAAACATACTGAAAATCGATCTTTTAGGTGCCCAAAAGTCGATATGTGGATGCATCTTCTGTACCCGTTTATAACTCAAATTCAGGCTCCAAACACCCAAAAATTCGATATTGTGGGGTCCCAGAAGCGATCTGTACTTGCCTACTCCGTGTTAGAGTATTTTCAAAATACAGGCCCAAAACATGCTGAAAATCGATATTTTAGGTGACCAAAGTCAATATGTGTATGCATCATCTGCACCCGTTTATATCCCAAATTCAACCTCAAAACACCCGAAAATTCGATATTTTTTGGTCCCAAAAGCGATCTGTACATGCCTACTCAGTGCTAGAATGTTTTCAAAATATAGGCTCAAAACATGCTAAAAATCGATATTTTAAGTGTCCAAAGTCGATATGTGCATGCATCTTCTGGACCCGTTTATATCTCAAATTCAGGCTCAAAACACCCGAAAATTCGATATTTTGGGGTCCCAGAAGTGATCTATACATGCCTACTTAGTTCTAGAATATTTTCAAAATATAGGCCCAAAACATGCTAATAATCGATAATTTAGGTGCCCAAAGTCGATATCTCAAATTCAGGCCCAAAACTCACGAAAACCCGATATTTTGGGGTCCCAGAAGGGATCTGTACATGCCTACTCCGTATTAGAGTATTTTCAAAATACAGGACCAAAACATACTGAAAATCGATCTCTTAGGTGCACAAAATTCGATATGTTGATGCATCTTCTGTACCCGTTTATATCTCAAATTCAGGCTCCAAACACCCAAAAATTCGATATTTTTGGTCCCAGAAGCGATCTGTACTTGCCTACTCCGTGTTAGAGTATTTTCAAAATACAGGCCCAAAACATACCGAAAATCGATCTTTTAGGTGCCCAAAAGTCGATATGTGCATGCATCTTCTGTACCCGTTGATATCTCAAATTCAGGCTCAAAACAACCGAAAATTCGGTATTTTGGGGTTCCAGAAGCGATCTGTACATACTTACTCCGTGTTAGAGTATTTTCAAAATACAGGCCCAAAACATGCTGAAAATCGATATTTTAGGTGCCCAAAGTTAATATGTGCGTGCATTTTCTGTACCCGTTTATATCTCAAATTCAGGCTCCAAACGCCCGAAAATTCGATATTTTGGGGTCCAAGAAGCGATCTGTACATACCTACTCCGTGTTAGAGTATTTTCAAAATACAGGCCCAAAACATAATAAAAATCGATCTTTTAGGTGCCCAAAAGTCGATATGTGCATGCATCTTCTGAACCCGTTTATATCTCAAATTCAGGCTCAAAACACCCGAAAAATCGGTATTTTGGGGTCCCAGAAGCGATCTGTACATGCCTACTCAGTGCTAGAATGTTTTTAAAAATATAGGCCCACAACATGCTAAAAGTCGATATTTTAGGTGCCCAAATCCGATATCTCAAATTCAGGCCCAAAACACCCGAAAACCCGATATTTTGGGGTCCCAGAAGCGATCTGTACATGCCTACCCCGTATTAGAGTATTTTCAATATACAGGCCCAAAACATACTGAAAATCGATCTTTTAGGTGCCCAAAAGTCGATATGTGGATGCATCTTCTGTACCCGTTTATATCTCAAATTCAGGCTCCAAACACCCAAAAATTCGATATTTTGGGGTCCCAGAAGCGATCTGTACTTGCATACTCCGTGTTAGAGTATTTTCAAAATACAGGCCCAAAACATTCTGAAAATCGATATTTTAGGTGCCCAAAGTCGATATATCAAATTCAGGCCCGAAACACCCGAAAATTCGATAGAGAAACCCTCCCTGCTTAACTTTTAGTCATATATGTAAAGTGTACATCAGTTATCTTTATATATATTCCATTCTTTCTTTGTTGTGTACAACATACTCGTTTATTCGTATCGTTGTAACTGTAAAGACTATCTGGAACAGTAGAAACTCTCCCTAGGGAACCACTGTCCTTGACTCAGCCCACAAGACCCTAGAGAGCTTATTCACACTTAATTGTTCGCCAGTACTTTCCTTGCTCGTTTTGCATATTTCCATTCTCGTGGGTGTGTAAACCCGTGTTTTCGGTACGCTATATATTTAATTTGCTAACTATGTTTAGAAGAAAAAATATATATATTTATTGTTATTAAAATCTTGCACTAATGCTCCATAGATACTACCTGACCTACCCTCCTGTCACTAATCCTTTTTTATCCCTACACACCTTTGTCCCACCTCACCCTGCCCTACCCCGTACCTGTCCCTCCTTTACTTCTTACCCCCTCCACCACTCCCATCTCCCCCCCACCTCACCTCACCTCACCTAACCCGTCCTGTGCCCGCTTTCACTCCGCCCCCCCCCTCTCCCATTCTCTGCCTTCTTTATCCCTACACACCTTTGTCCAACCTCTGAAACAAATACGGCATCCTAGCGATACTTATTGGTTTACTAGTCAGGCGACCTCTCGAAAGTCCTAGAAAGCGCACGTTGTATTAATTAGTTTTGTTATTTAACGTCTATGCTGCGTGGTTCTAAAGTATTCAAACCCAGCACACGTTATATTAAATTGGTCAAATTGTCGTTATTATCGTTTATTCTGGCGACGTAGAGAAATTCCAACCCAAGGCGTGCCTAATCCCTTTACCCTACCTCACCTCACCTGTGCCTTTCCGGCTCTGTACCTGTGACCTCACCTGACCTCGCCCCCAACCCTACTTTCCCTCCCCCTCCCATACTGACTTCACCCATCCTGTGCCCCCTGGGACATACAGGCTACACTCCTTCCCCCCTCTACAACTTCACCCCTACCTCTCCCACGTCCCCTTTCACTTTGCCCACTCCCCTCCCTTTCTCTGCCTCCTCCATCCCACTCCTTTTGTTGCTGTTTTCTCTCCCCGTCTCCCAATCTATAAGATGCCTTCAAATCTCAAACCGTGCAACGCGTGCAACGGGAGATTCGCGGGTCAGTACTTCACTGATTACTTCTCCTCCCCTATTTGTCGGCTCTGCGAGATGATGAAGATAGTCGAGGAAACAAGAGAAGAAAATCGCCCGTTGAAAAGGAAGTATGACTCACTACAGGAGTTTGTCTCATTGAACATAGCTACGGGTATGCAAGAGGAACCTCCACTCTATTCACAGGTAACCAGAGGCACACATGCTACACCCACCCGTCTCACACCATTAACTCGCCCACATCGGATTATTATCAATGCCCCTGGGATCACGACCCCTACCGCTCCTATCTCCACACCTACACCCACCCCTACACATGTTGCCACTCAACCAACCAACTCACCACGTTTGTCCACCGGGACAAACACAAGCGAAACTAGACAGGTGACTGCTCCCAGAACCTACTTACCAATAATAACTTCCAACCGATACCAGGTACTGACTGAGCCCATGGAGGATGAGGAAGAAACCCGATTAATTGGGGACTCCATAATCCGTGGTCAACTGGAAGAGTTCTGTGGTAGAGCCCCTAATAACCGTAAACGTTATTGTATACCAGGAGCAGGTATTGACGACATCACCGCGGCCCACCAAGACATTACTGTGAATGCCACCAACAACACATGCTTCATTCTTCATACGGGAACAAAAGACTTCAAGCGGACAAGATCAGAAGAACTAATGGAAAAATACCGAGAAGCCATTCGACGATACAAGAATAACTCTAATCACATCATAATTTCCGGGATCCTGCCGAGGATAAATGCAGACAACAGGTTTTATAACCTGGCGTATAGTACGAACAGCCGATTAAAGACACTTTGTTCACAGGAAGGAATAGAATTCATCGACCATTGGGACAATTTTTATAATAATCCTATTCTCTTCCAAAAAGACGGACTACACCTAAACGGTGTTGGGGCAGCACGTCTCGGTAGACTACTAAATGATGCTGTTCAAAACTACAGATAAAAAAACGCAGCACAGCCGAACACAACGCCCGTAACGTAAACAATAAACCCTCATACAACTCGACATCGACGACAATCTGTTTTTTCAATGCACGGAGTATACGTAATAAATTTACCGACCTAGAAGCCTTAGTAAGTACAGAAAATTATGATATAATTGGCATCGCGGAATCCTGGATAAATACAGCCTGTAGAGATTACCTAGCAGAATATGCCATACCAGGATATAACATATTTAGTAACGAAAGAACAGTTCGTAACGGAGGTGGTGTAATTTTGTATGTAAAAAGTAGTCTTCACCCGCTACGAGTGAATAGGCCAGAAATAGATAATATAGACGCATGCTATATACAATTACGACACCGTTCATGCAAAACAATATTGGGCCTCATATATAGACCACCTAATCAATCAACAAACACCGATTCAGTTCTCTACGACAGTTTAGCTGAAATCTGTTGCGAGGATGATTGTATAATTTTTAGCGATTTTAGCCTACCAGTACAGAAGTGGGGTGATAATTTAATTTCACATTCTGGCCACGATTTGTACACAAATTTAAACGAAAGTGCACTAAGCCAACGTGTAACGTTTCCTACGAGAGGAAACAATATCCTAGATATAATTCTTACTACCAATGACAACTTAGTTAAGGATGTTAAAGTCGGACATGAATTTAGTTCTAGCGATCACAGAATTATAACATTTGAAATTAATATATCAAAGACAGAAGAAAACGCGAGCACAGAAAAAGTACCTAATTTTAAAAGGGCGAACTTTAATAAACTAAGATGTACCTTAGGTAACACAGATTGGACTGCTGTAACAGAAGCCCCAGACATCAACGCCTCATGGGAATTATTTGTAAATAACCTAAATTGTGCTGTGAAATCATGTATACCGTACCGTGATAGACGTTCACCGGGAAAATTCAAACCCAAATGGTGGAATAACGAGATTCACACGAACCTATTAGCCAAAAAACGAGCCCATACAAAATTTAAAGAAACACAAGACGAGTCAGATAAGCAGGAATTCGACAGACTTAGACGAATAATTAAAAAGCAAATCAAACAAAGTAAGAAAAAGTTGGAGAATCATATTGCAAAACTTAGTAAATCTAAGCCAAAGGAATTCTATAGTTACATAAGAAAAAAGAAAGTGCTAACTTCAGTAATTGGTCCACTTGCAAATAACAATGACGAATATACCGATAATGAAGTAGAAATGGCTACCATACTAAATGATTATTTTGCATCAGTATTCAATGAAGAAAATACAACAGAAGCACTACCAGTCCCGACCGTACAAGTAAATGACATAAGTCTAGATAACTGTGAACTTGATGAAAGTAACATTATAAGTGCTATAAATGCCATCAATGTAAATAAAACACCGGGACCAGATAAAATTTCCCCGAGAATCTTGAAGGAAGCGAAGTTCGAGTTAGCCAAGCCACTTTCCGTCATATTTAAGAAATCATTAAAAACGGGGAAAGTACCAAGCGAATGGAAAACAGCTAACGTAACACCTATATTTAAGAAAGGAATTAAGTCACTACCCGGTAATTATCGACCAATAAGCCTAACATCGGTAGTCTGTAAACTAATGGAAACCATTATCAGGGACAAAATGGTAAAGTTCCTAGAAGAAAATGACATAATCAAAGACTCGCAACACGGTTTTCGAAATAGACGGTCCTGCCTCACAAACTTATTAGATTTTTTCTATGACGTTCATAACATGCATGATGAGTCGAGATCCGTGGACGTAATTTACCTAGATTTCCAAAAAGCATTTGACAAGGTCCCCCACAAGCGATTGATAAGAAAACTCGGCGCACACGGTATTATGCCCAAAGTCGATATATCAAATTTAGGCCCAAAACACCCGAAAATTCGATATTTTGGGGTCCCAGAAGTGATCTGTACATGCCTACTTAGTGCTAGAATATTTTCAAATTATAGGCCCAAAACATGCTAAAAATCGATATTTTAGGTGCCCAAAGTCGATATCTCAAATTCAGGACCAAAACACCTGAAAATTCGATATTTTGGGGTACCAGAAGCGAACTGTACATGCCTACTCCGTGTTAGAGTATTTTCAAAATACAGGCCCATAACATACTGAAAATCGATCTTTTAGGTGCCCAAAAGTCGATATGTGCATGCCTCTTCTGTACCCGTTTATATCTCAAATTCAGGCTCCAAACAACCGAAAATTCGATATTTTGGAGTCCCAGAAGCGATCTGTACATGCTTACTCAGATACAGGCCCAAAACCTGCTGAAAATCGATATTTTAGGTGCCCAAAGTTAATATGTGTATGCATCTTCTGCACTCGTTTATATCTCAAATTCAACCTCAAAACACCCGATAATTCGATATTTTTTAGTCCCAGAAGCGATCTGTAGATGCCTACTCAGTGCTAGAATGTTTTCAAAATATAGGCTCAAAACATGCTAAAAATCGATATTTTAGGTTCCCAAAGTCGATATCTCAAATTCAGGCCCAAGACACCCGAAAATTCGATATTTTGTGGTCCCAGAAGCGATCTGTACATGCCTACTCCGTGTTAGAGTATTTTCAAAATACAGACCCAAAACATGCTAGAAATCGATATTTTAGGTGCCCAAGGTCGATATCTCAAATTCAGGCCCAAAACACCCGAAAATTCGATATTTTGGAGTCCAAGAAGCGATCTGTACATGCCTACTCAGATACAGGCCCAAAACATGCTCAAAATCGATATTTTAGGTGCCCAAAAGTCGATATGTGCATGCATCTTCAGTACATGTTTATATCTAAAATTCAGGCTCATAACACCTGAAAATTCGATATTTTTGGGTCCCAGAAGCGATCTGTTAGAGTATTTTCAAAATACAAGCCCAAAACATGCTGAAAATCGATATTTTAGGTGCCCAAAGTCAATATGTGCATGCATTTTCTGTACCCGTTTATATCTCAAATTCAGGCTCAAAACACCCAAAAATTCGATATTTTGGGGTCCCAGAAGCGATCTGTACATGCCTACTCATTGCTAGAATATTTTCAAAATATAGGCCCAAAACATGCTAAAAATCGATATTTTAGGTGCCTAAAGTCGATATCTGAAATTCAGGCCCAAAACACCCAAAAATTCGATATTTTGGGGTCCCAGAAGCGATCTGTTAGAGTATTTTCCAAATACAAGCCCAAAACATGCAGAAAAACGATATTTTAGGTGCCCAAAGTCAATATGTGCATGTATTTTCTGTACCCGTTTATATCTCAAATTCAGGCTCAAAACACCCAAAAATTCGATATTTTGGGGTCCCAGAAGCGATCTGTACATGCCTACTCGGATACAGACCCAAAACATGCTCAAAATCGATATTTTAGGTGCCCAAAAGTCGATATGTGCATGCATCTTCTGTACCCGTTTATATCTCAAATTCAGGCATCGAAACACCCGAAAATTCGATATTTTGGGGTCGCAGAAGCGATCTCTACATGACTAATCAGTGCTAGAATATTATCAATATATAGGCCCAAAACATGCTAAAAATCGATATTTTAGGTGCGCAAAGTCGATATCTCAAATTCAGGCCCAAAACACCCGAAAATTCGATATTTTGTAATCCCAGAAGCGATCTGTACATGCCTTCTCCGTGTTAGAGTATTTTCAAAATACAGGCCCAAAACATACAGAATATCGATATTTTAGGTGTCCAAAAGTCGATATGTGCATGCATCTTCTGTACCCGTTTATATCTCAAATTCAGGCTCAAAACACCCGAAAATTCGATATTTTGGGGTCCCAGAAGCAAACTGTACATGCCTACTCAGTGCTAGAATATTTTCATAAAATAGGCCCAAAACATGCCAAATATCGATATTTTAGGTGGATAAAGTAGATATCTCAAATTCAGGCCCAAAACACTCGAAAATTCGATATTTTGTAATCCCAGAAGCGATCTGTACATGCCTACTCCGTGTTAGAGTATTTTCAAAATACAGGCCCATAACATACAGAAAATCGATATTTTAGGTGACCAAAGTCAATCTGTGTATGCATCTTCTGCACCCGTTTATATCCCAAATTCAACCTTAAAACACCGGAAAATTCGGTATTTTTGGGTCCCAGAAGCGATCTGTACATGCCTACTCAGTGCTAGAATGTTTTCAAAATATAGGCTCAAAACATGCTAAAAATCGATATTTCAGGCCCAAAACACACGAAAATTCGATATTTTGGGGTCCCAAAAGCGATCTGTACATGCCTACTCCGTGTTAGAGTATTTTCAATATACAGGCCCAAAACATACTGAAAATCGATCTTTTAGGTGCCCAAAAGTCGATATGTGGATGCATCTTCTGTACCCGTTTTTATCTCAAATTCAGGCTCCAAACACCCGAAAATTAGATATTTTGGGGTTACAGAAGCGATCTGAACTTGCCTACTCCGTGTTAGAGTATTTTCAAAATACAGGCCCAAAACATACTGAAAATCGATATTTTAGGTGACAAAAGTAGTGATGTGCATGCATCATCTGTAACCGTTTATATCTCAAATTCAGGCTCAAAACACCCGAAAATTCTATATTTTAGGGTCCCAGAAGTGATCTGTACATGCCTACTTAGTGCTAGAATATTTTCAAAATATTGGCCCAAATTATGCTAAAAATCGATATTTTAGGTGCCCAAAGTCGGTATCTCAAATTCAGGCCCAAAACACCCGAAAATTCGATTTTTTGGGGTCCCAGAAGCGAACTGTACATGCATACGCCGTGTTAGAGTATTTTCAAAATACAGTCCCAAAACATACTGAAAATCGATCTTTTAGGTGCCCAAAAGTCGATATGTGCATGCATCTTCTGTACCCGTTTATATCTCAAATTCATTCTCCAAACACCCGAAAATTCGATATTTTGGGGTCCCAGAAGCGATCTGTACATGCCTACTCAGATACAAGCCCAAAACATGCTGAAAATCGATATTTTAGGTGCCCAAAGTCAATATGTGTATGCATCTTCTGCACTCGTTTATATCTTAAATTCAGCCTCAAAACACCCGAAAATTCGATATTTTTGAGTCCCAGAAGCGATCTGTACATGCCTACTCAGTGCTAGAATGTTTTCAATATACAGCCCCAAAACATATTGAAAATCGATATTTTAGGTTCCCAAAAGTCGATATGTGCATGCATCTTCTGTACACGTTTATATCTCAAATTCAGGCTCCAAACACCCGAAAAATCGATATTTTGGGGTCCCAGAAGCGATCTGTACTTGCCTACTCCGTGTTAGAGTATTTTCAAAATATAGGCTCAAAACATGCTAAAAATCGATATTCTAAGTGGCCAAAGTCGATATGTGCATGCATCTTCTGTACCCGTTTATATCTCAAATTCAAGCTCAAAACACCCGAAAATTCGATATTTTGGGGTCCCAGAAGTGATCTGTACATGCCTACTTAGTGCTAGAATATTTTCAAAATATAGGCCCAAAACATACTAAAAATCGATATTTTAGGTGACCAAAGTCGATATTTCAAATTCAGGCCCAAAACACCCGAAAATTCGATATTTTGGGGTTCCAGAAGCGATCTGTACATGTCTACTCCCTGTTAGAGTATTTTCAAAATACAGGCCCAAAACATACAGAATATCGATATTTTAGGTGCCCAAAAGTCGATATGTGCATGCATCTTCTGTACCCGTTTATATCTCAAATTCAGGCTCCAAACACTGAAAATTCGATATTTTGGGGTCCCAGAAGCGATCTATACATGCCTACTCAGATACAGGCCCAAAACATGCTGAAAATCGATATTTTAGGTGCCCCAAGTCAATATGTGTATGCATCTTCTGCACCCGTTTATATCCCAAATTCAACCTCAAAACACCCGAAAATTCGATATTTTTGGGTCCCAGAAGCGATCTGTACATGCCTACTCAGTGCTAGAATGTTTTCAAAATATAGGCTCAAAACATGCTAAAAATCGATATTTTAAGTGTCCAAAGTCGATATGTGCATGCCTACATCCGGAAGCCGTTCGAGGACTGGCTCTGTACAGTCGGCGACATAAGTCCTGTCGCCACACTTGCTTCACCGAGACAGGCAGTGTTCATGGACTCGAGAAATACGCACGTTTTCTACACCTAACAAACTCGAGTCTATGAGCATCGCGTGCCTCAGTGAAGCAAGCGAGGCGACAGGACTTTTGACTTTATACATCCATTGATTAAGTTATTGTAATCAATTAATGTTTCTTTGCTCTGTTTTGATAATTAATTAGTTAAGAGTTTAAATTCAAAGGGAGGAATATTTATATATCAGTCATGGTAAATTAATAGTTATTGAGTCAATTGTAAGTAAATAAAGATTGTAAAAATAATAGAGACTTTCTTTGTTCCACCTCCACTCTGTATACTATTCTACTCCCCTGCTGGTTTGTCAAAGACCACGAGAACCTATTCAGGCGACAGAAGGATGGTGGTGTGAAGACATACGCCTCCTCCCTTCGCCCTAAATTGGTTGCAGCACCCTCTCAACCCTCTCAAGATGCAGCTGCTTCTTGCTCTAGTGAGAACGTTTCTAAGGTTACTCTACATAATAGTTTCTCTGTCTTGGAAACTTCATCAGACACTCATTCTGGTGACCCTTCAACTGATGACAATTCTCCGACTTTAGCTAAAGGTGTCCATGTGGTAGAGGTTCACGCTGCCACACGCTCTCCCAAAAGGAAACTTAAGTCACCTAAACTGCCACAGAGACGTCTTCGTGGTTCCTCTGAGGCACTTGACTCTATAGATGTTCCACCTTGTGAGGCAACCATCTCTGTGGACTCATCCATAGTTTCCTCTCAATTTCACCAGAAGCGTTCTCGTGGCTCTGATGAATCTCTTGATTCAACAGAAGTTCCTCCTCGCAAGCTTCCTTCGGGATCATCAGAGGGGCGTGAAGTTAATGTGGATGCCACGGATGTTGTGACTTCAAAAGATTCACTTTCTCTTCCGCTTGAGCAGCGGAGTGATTCTACCACCTGTATTATGGATGTTGATGTATCTGCCTGTGTCAGTGATACCACTGCTGTACAGGACAGAACCAATGTAATTGTTTCAAAGAATATCCCATCTCATATACCTTCATCTTCTTCTAACATATCAGATGCTTCAGGGACTCGTCTACGGGTCCCAATTACTGCCCCAAGTACTACTCCTCGGGTTCGCTCTTCTTCTAGTGGCCCAGGATTAGACAAATCTTATTGTTTGAATAAACCCTCAGGTCGAGGTGGTAGTGGGAAGTACCTCCATGAGGCTTCCCAAAAATCAGTACTAAAGTAACACCGTTCAAGGTCCTTCAGTGGAATTGCCGTGGCTTGCGTGCTTCTTGGGAGGAACTGCGCGTTCTTCTCTCTAGCTTCTCTCCTGCATGTGTTTCTCTCCAAGAGACAATGCTTGGGGACTACATTCCTGCCAGTCCTCCAGCATACTCTGCATTTTATTCCAATTCATTTGAAGGGCAGGGTCATCATGGTGGCTCTGCCATCCTAGTTCGCCGAGATATTCCATGTACGAGCCTGGAGCTTGACACTCCGCTCCAGGCTGTTGCAGTTAAGGTTTTTATGGACCGCCCGTACACTGTATGCAGTCTATACCTTCCTCCCAGTGTTACAGTTGAGAGGGGTGATCTCAACCATCTTGTACGGGACCTTCCATCTCCCTTTATTTTATTGGGTGATTTTAATGGTCGTCATCCTCTGTGGGGTGACAGTTCGGTCAACCCCAGGGGTGTTTTATTGGCTTCTTTTATTGAGGATGAGGGATTAGGGGTTTTAAATACGGGAGATGTGACACATTTTAATAGCCCTACTGGGACTTTTACCGCCATTGACATTTCCCTTTGCTCACCCAGTGCTCTGTTGGATTTTACTTGGAGAGTGTTGCCTGACTTATATGGCAGTGACCATTTCCCTATACTTTTAGAAGGTAACAGGTACGAACCACAGTCTCGTCTTCCAAGGTGGAAATTAGAGAAGGCTGACTGGCAGTTTTTTAGAGAGCTAACTTCTTCGGTCTCTTCTGTAGCCGATTTCGGTAGCTCTGACGAGGCTGTAACATATTTCACTGATATGCTCCACTCTGCTGCTCTCAACTCTATCCCTAGAACTTCTGGCTACTTTCCCAAACGTCCTGTCCCTTGGCGGTCACCAGTCTGCACCACTGCTGTGCGGGAGAAGAGCGCTGCTTTCTCTCGCCTTCGTCGCAATCGTGGGGACCCAACTCTTTTAGAGGACTTCCGACGGGCAAGGGCTCGGGCTAGACGAGTTTTAAAAGAGGCCCGACGTGCATCTTGGAAGGCCTATGTGTCTTCAATTAATAGTAAAACTCCACTCACCCAAGTGTTCAGGAGAGTCCGTAAGATGGCGGGGAAGTTTTCTCCTAGTTCTCCACCTGTACTTAAGGTCAATGAAATTAAGATCATGGATGGTTTGACAGTGGCCAATACCATGGCGGAGGCTTTTGCAAAGGTCTCCAGCCGTGACTCTCGACCTCTGGCTGTCAGGCATGAGTTAAGAGCCAAGGAGCGTACAGTCCTGGATTTCACAGGGAACGAGAATGAAAGTTATAACCATATATTCACCCTGAGAGACCTGCATTCTGCTCTCTCTCTCTGCGGCGACACTTCTCCTGGGCCAGACAACATCCCATATGCAATGTTACGACACGTGGGTGAGGAAGCGATCTCATTTCTTTTAGCTGTATATAACAGAATCTGGCTGGAGGGTGTCTTCCCTTCTGGGTGGAGGGTTGCTACCATCCTTCCTTTTCTCAAGCCGGGCAAGGACTCTGGTGTTGCCCTCAATTATCGACCAATTGCCTTGACCTCCTGTCTCTATAAACTATTTGAAAAGATGGTGAATGTCAGACTGGTATACTTCTTGGAACGGGGTGATTTTCTGTCTCCGTCCCAGTCTGGCTTTCGTAAATATCGTTCCACTACAGATGCTCTGGTCAGGTTGGAAGCTGCTGCATGTGAGGCTTTTGCACGACATCAACACCTTGTCTGTGTATTCTTTGATTTAGAGAAAGCCTATGACACTACATGGCAATATGGCATCCTGCAGCAACTCCATTTATATGGCCTGCGGGGTCGCCTTCCACGCTTTCTTAAGGAGTTTCTCAGTGGTCGCAGTTTTTCTGTGAGGGTTGGTACACCCCACTCAGCATCTGTTGCACAGGAGGAGGGCGTCCCCCAGGGAAGCGTCCTCAGTGTCACATTGTTTGCAGTAGCAATTAATGCCATTGCCTCATCCCTTCCAGACGGTATAGCTAACTCGATGTACGTTGACGACCTAGCAGTCTGGTTTGCTGCTTCCCGTATGTCAGTGGCGGAGCGGCGCATGCAGCTTGCCCTTGACAGGGTGTCACGTTGGACTGATTCTCATGGGTTTCGATTTTCTCCTTCCAAGACAGTTGCTATGCACTTCTGCCACATCCGAGGCATCCACCCGGATCCGGACTTATTCATGTATGGTCATCGGATACGATGTGTCGAGGAGACTCGCTTTTTGGGTCTCCTTTTTGACAAACGTTTGACTTGGGTTCCCCACTTACGTACACTTAAGGTCTCTTGCCTCAAGGCTCTTAACCTGTTGAGGGTCCTGAGCCATACATCCTGGGGGGCTGATCGGGCCACCCTCCTCCGCCTATACCATATTGTTATTAGGTCAAAACTCGACTATGGGTGTGAGGTGTACTCTTCTGCCACCGATGCCCGTCTCAGAGTTTTAGACCCTGTTCATAATGCTGGAGTACGTCTGGCGACCGGAGCCTTCAGGTCGTCCCCAATCCCCAGTCTCCTGGTGGACGCTAATGAGCCACCTCTTGATCTCCGTCGTCAGTCCTTGATGGTTCGTTGTTGGCATCGATTACATCGACTTCCTGACACCCTACCTTGCTTGGCGGTGTCATCTGATATCATGTCTCAGTACTACCTTTTACATTCTCGTGCACCATGGCCCTTTGGCTTCCGGGTCAGGAAGGCTATGGAGGAGATGGGCATAGATGACTACCAGATTTGTCCTGTGAGGGTCCCCAGGGTGGCTCCATGGCTTCTTCCAGAAGTTTTCCCCTGCACCTGCTTTACAGACAAGAAGGAATTTCTTCCTCCTCCAGTGGCTCGTTCCCTCTTTTTAGAACATGCCTTCACTCACAGGGAATCCCTCCCTGTGTACACTGATGGGTCAAAGTCTGATGCTGGAGTTGGCTTTGGAGTTGTCTTTCCTGACTTTTGCCGTGGAGGCAGGCTCCCTTCTGTCATGTCCATTTTTACTGCTGAGCTCTCGGCCATTTTATATGCCCTCCAAGTGATTTTTACTCTCCCTCAGCCTTCGTTTACTATTTTTAGCTATTCCTGTAGTGCCTTGCAGGCCTTGTGCAATTTTAACTCTTCCCATCCCCTGGTGTTGGCCATTCTTGAGTGGCTTGTCCTCCTGGGTCGTCGTGGCCGGAAAGTCACTTTTTGTTGGGTCCCGGCCCATGTGGGTGTTGATGGGAATGAGCGGGCTGACGCCCTGGCTAAGGCTGTGGTCTCTAATTCCCGGCCTCCTGCCAGGCGTCATCCTGTTCCTGCAGTGGACCTTCGACCCTACATAGATGCTACCGTTCGTTCCTGCTGGCAGGACAGATGGGACGCCGTCGGGGCTAACAAGCTCCGCGACATCCGCCAGCGTCTTGGTTTGTGGAGCTACAGTGGCCTGTCCCGCCGGTGGTAGACGGCTCTTGTCCGCATTGGCCACACATTATTGACTCATGGCTTTTTAATAGAGAGGGCTCACCCTCCCTACTGTGATGATTGTCTTGTCTCTTTGACAGTACGGCATCTTATTGTTGAGTGTCCCAGCCTTGGGGACCTTCGTCGTAGGCACCTCTCCGAGTACCGGAAGGGTGACGGTTCTTACAGTCTCTCCCAGGTGCTCGGGGAGGAGGCTTGTAGTGTGGGAGGGAACACCCTCTCCTATGTGGAGGAGGCTGGCCTCCTCCAAAAGTTGTGAATTTTATTATATTTATGGCTTTTTAGATAGTTCAACGTTTTCTTATCTTTTATATATTTTACTTGAATTAGTCAGGTTTTTTGTTTTAGTATAAATGTGCCTTTTAGTTTGTATGTTCTTTTATTCATGCTGCCTATCCCTTTCGGGGTGGAGAAGTCTGTTTAGTTTGTGTAAATATTTTATTAATGATGTAGATGACTACTTTGTGTTGGGCGGTATATGACCATAGCTGTTGCGCCGCCAAATGCCTCATGGCATTTCTAAATAAATCAACCTGTAATTCCTGCAGTAAGCATATTATCTTCATAAACCCTTAGAAAAGTATGGATATTATAGTTAACATCATCCCCAGTGAATTCTTTCTCAGTATGTGCTTGAGGCAAGACATTAATAGTAGGTGTAGTGTTAGTTGCCATTGTCGTTGAAGTATTAGTATTAGTTGCCATTGTGTATGATGAAGTGTTAGTAGGGAAAGCTGTAGAGTAAGTACGTCCTGAGCGAGTTTTACTGGGTGAAATGTTAGTAGTAACAGTAAACAAGTCACTTAGTGAGGTAGATCTAGTAAGAGAAGGAGTATTAGTTGTTACTCTGTCTTCTTTTATGTCTAAATCTAGTGCAAGAATATTTTTACTCAAGGGAGAACTTACACTTGCTATAGTACTTACGCTTAAATTAGTGATTTCTGTTGTATCGACTAAGCTTTCATTACTTTTAAATATTGATAAACTATGTTTAAATTTACGAAGTGAATTCAGTGCGGTACCGTATTTTCTCTCATTCATTACCTGTCACTCTGCTTGAAGAATAACAAAGGACACTCTTCTGTTTATATACGTGAAGGCGTACGCATATAATACCCACAATTATGAATACATAGAATGTGTAATGAGGAAATATATTGTTAATACGTTTACATATTATATTATATCCTAATGTGATGATGTTAGGATTGTGTTATATATTTGTAATATATAATTATATGTACCTATATGGATCGTTGTTGTGGCGTTGATAATTAATTGGATTGTATTCCAGTACTTCCGTGTGTCCGACGTGGTACAGCTGCGGTCTGGAGTTCGTGGGCCAACCAGGGTTGAGAGTATGAACCCCGCATCACCCTTACTTGACTGCAAGTTACTATCCAGACGAGGAGTCTCACATGTATAGTATCTCGCTGAGGGTTGTTCAGATTGATATCCGAACTTTGAACCATACTTCTTTTTTTTTTTTTTTTTTTTTTACTCCTATCACGTCAGTTACAACTTTAACCTTAAGAATTCTTATACTAATGTGACTATTTTATGAAGTAGTGAAATATAATTGCATTAATGAATAATACTTCATTATATAATGTCATTCATAATAATGTATTAATTTCTACAAATATTTACAATATTTCTAACGATAGTTTGTAATCAATATTTCGTGGAGGAGTAATAGTAATGAAAACAGGTCAGTATTTAAGGACAATTTTATTCAGATATAAATCTAAACTTATATACAGTGTATTACTATCTCACTTATAGTTTGGAATCTATATTTTTCAGAGTAGTGATAATGGAACAATAAATAATAAAATAGTCGGTGTCCATGACTGAGATGATAATTCTCTTCGAACTACAGATTAAAATAGCAGTTAGCTTATCTGAAAACATCTCTAAGTGATGTTATGTAAGACCTCTTGAGATAATGACTCATAGTGTATCAGCAACAAGAATGTCACATAGTTAAAAAGACAATTTACTATATTGCTGATTATATTTCAATACTGTATATAAACGCCAAGCCATATTCGTGTGTTTGCGTGGCAATTGAGGTGGTGGGTTGGTTCCATGGTTCGGAACAAAAATGTTTCGAAGCTTGATTTCGATAACTTTATCCGAGGTGAAGTCGATACCGCAATATTTGGTTCTGGTTAGCAGCTGTGGAGACTCACCATGAATCGGAGAGACGTTAATTTACTCCTCAGAGGTTTTTTTTTTTTTTTTTATTAATTGCGCCGTAGCGTCAATCAACAGGCAGGCAACAATACATACGGGTAGGCGGGACCCATGAGAATACAATGACTACAACCACACATACACACGCACACACACACACACATCACACACTGGTTCATAATTCATTTAGGATCACGGGTAGTTATTCAGATTAAAATAATAAATAATAATACTCTCCTTTGTTTTAAATTTCCACAATAGTAAAGCGAATCATTTTCTTATTATAAGGAACATGGTGCATCTAATATGCAACAAAGCTTTTCAAAAACACTGCAAGTGTCTTTATATCGTGAAGTATGATTCAGTACTGTAATTATGTTTCATTACTGCATAAAATAATCCCATTACAAGTATTCTAAAGGTTAAAGTTGTAACTGACGTGATAGGTGTTAAAAAGGAAAAATAGAAAGAAGTATGGTTCAAAGTTCGGATATCAATCTGAACAACCCTCAGCGAGATACTCTACATGTGAGACTCCTCGTCTGGATAGTAACTCGCAGTCAAGTAAGGGTGATGCGGGGTTCATATTCTCAACCCTGGGTGGCCCACGAACTCCAGACCGCAGCTGTACCATTACCAAGCCAACGTTCTTCCTTGTGAATGGAGTGTGGCTGGTGAGTGATGAGTAGAGCGGTGACGTAATAACCCCTCCGTGTGTGAGGTGGTAAGTTCGATGACGTCACCACTGTCTGCTACAGTGAGCTCGGGAGAGGCTAGAGTTTTGTTTTGAGTTGTGAAAATGCTGAGTTATGTGTTCAGACACTTTCCTCTCCTCTCTCTCTCTCTCTCTCGCTGCTTCTCTCTTCACTCTTCACTTAACTTCACTTCTCTATCGTTTCTCTGTTTTAACCCTTTTATTATTTTGTGTTTCTTTCTCGGTTATCACTTGCTTTTTTTTTAACTGTAGTATTTCTCCTTTGTTTTTACACCATTTATTTCGTATCCACACCGCTGTTCACCAAATGTTCTGGGGCAAGAAAGACCTTACTTACTCCAGACACGTGATGATTGATGGTGAGTGATGATGTGTAGCTGGCGACTGGTTCGTGGTCTTAGTCTTTTTATTAGTCTTTGTCTTTGGCGTCTCTTCGGAGTTTGATATTAATTATATGGTTTTCTATAATTATATGGTGTAGGAGAGGTAGCAAGCTTCTGTAGTTTGCACAATTTATTGATAACCCGAGTGAGTACAGTTTCACAATATGTTGGGGTTAGGTTAGACTTGAGCTAACTTTATAGAGAGAGGTTATATGCTAAGGTAACCTTGTTGAGTGTATGGTTATCAATAGCTAACTGAGGCTGAAGGAGCGGGAACAAGGCGTCGCTTGGTAGGTCACATGACTTATGTCGTCACTATCTGCTAACGTGTTAATGGTTCTCACAGTGAACTAGGGTTTGTATCCAAGCCTACGCTAGCAGTTTCACGGCATCATGAGATGTGTGACTCACTCTTGTAAGTGAGTATAAGTGATTATAAGTAGCCTCTTAAATGTAGGTTTAACCGGAACAATCTCATAAGGATACCATCATGATGATAATAGGCAGGGGAATGGAGAATATCTCCTCTAGGGACAGCTTTACTGTGCAGAAGGGCTAAGGAAGGGTCGTTATGCTGAGCTTCCTTTAAATTATGTTCAGAGAGTAAGCTGGGAACAACACTTTGGGGAGGAAGGGTGGGTGTATTTGAATGCACACTGGTAGCTGTGGCTTGTGCTCTGGTGACCGCACAAGCTGGGAACAAGGTAGGTTGGTTTTGTTCAAGAGTTTCTGTAGGGTTATATGGCAAATATGAATCACTAGCTATTAAAGGGCCTTGAACAAGTCCTCCAGCCAAATCATTACCAAGCAAGAAGTTTGCATGGGGAATGGGTAGCGATGACTCTTCACTTACCCCTACTATTACCTCTCCCTTGACCACGTCGGAGTTGAGGTGCACCCTGGCCAGACGGAAAGGGAAAGGACTATGGAAATCTTGTAGATACACCTGCTCTCCGGTGTAGCAGTTCTCGATACAAGGTAGGGCAGACTTCAAAAGGATTGACTGAGCTGATGCAGTGTCCCGAATTATCTGGACAGGGTGCTCCTCTCCACCGTGACCAAGGGACACGGAACCAATGGCACGAAAAGGCTGGAATGGATCAGAAGAATTAGTGGATGTTACATTCACAACATTAGTTGAAGCCACGGGGGTGCTCTGGACAGCGGATTTTGATACCCTACATCGGGGATCTGGGGCCGAATCCAAGAAACTTAACAACGTCGGTAACTCGAGTTAGCGACGTCGGCCACTACCGACGCGATCCAAGAAGCAAAATGATGACGTCACGGGCGCGTTAGCGACGTCGTTAATAACAACACCTCAGGAGGTGTAGTAAAAGCTGGTAGAAGTTAACGACGTGCACCATATGGGCTCAGATATCAGCATATTTAGTGAATATTTCTCATTGATTACAGTGGAAATTGATATCAATATATATTTAAAGACGGCAAGATGTAAACAAAGTGCCGTTAAACACGCAAAAAGCATGCTAGACAACATTTCAAGTACTGCTTGTACTGTACATCGGTGACTGGTCTCACACTGCCAGTCAGCGGACTGAGGCTACTTCACCATGGACTACGTGTTGGCTGACATGGCAGCAAGGGCTCTAAGGAGAGAGAGGTGCTTTCGAGACAGTCTGGACCCTCTAGCTCTCAATGACAAAGAGCTGATAAGGCACTACCACTTAACTCGGCATGAGCTGACACAGCTCATTGATGAGTACATATTGAATAAATAACGATTATTTCAGGTCCAACACAAGCAAGCATCAGCAGAATATTCACCAGAATAACAAACATCATGAGTACCAAGGCTGCTGAGGAAATTAATATGCCATCAACACCACAACAGTTGTAAACATCAGCCCAAGCCTTCAGCAGGGTCACCAACTTCCCACCAGTAATTGAAGCTATAGATGGTAAGCTTCATAGTTTTATTGATGAAATCCATAATGCTAGTTGTTTTCCTTGTTGTTAGAACCCAATCATATAGAGACATGCTTCATAATAAATTATCAGTCTCCCCCCACCAACATTGTTGTGATTCATGGCTCTACAACATACAAGGTGTAAGAGAGGTAACAGTTTTTTACCCTCAATATTAACTTCAACCTTAACTTGTGTACTTTCCTCTTGAGGAATTATATTGGTTTGGCTTATATAATACTGTACCTGTATACAGTCCTGTATATACTATGTCATTCCTTTGTTTAGAGTATGAGGCAGACAGATAAAATTGATCCTATTGTTACACAATATATTAATGTTTATGCTATGTATGCAGGTACACACGTTGCCATCAAGGCTCCAAGTATTGATGAGGCCATGTACTGTACGTCAATAGAAAAAGATTAAATTAACTAAACTTTCAAGTTATTTGTGATGGAAATGGCTTGATCATCAATTATTCTGCCAGATTTCCAGGTACTGTACTGTATTTCATGTACTGTACCTAGATTTAAATAATGTGTGTAAATAAGAAATTTTGTGTAAGGTACTGTTTAGTATATGGTCTATATTATTGCATACCCTTGTATATGAAAAATTTCCCAAAACCTGCATGGTTATATCTTTAAAAATCAAGTTTGATATAAAAAGTCTTCCCATTTACACAAGGGTTGCCAAGTGTATTAAAACATTATATATATGTGAGGGCTTCTTGGCATAACATTTGAAGTAGAACCACATGCTTTAATACATGTGTCACTTTGCAGGATCCACTTATGATGCCTACATTTGAAGGAACAGCAACTTGAGGCAACACTTTAGTAGAGGCACTTTGGGGACTACTTACTCCTAGGTTGGTATCAGGAGATGTTTTAACAAGTGTACAGTTCTAAGGCTGTATGATATACATATTCCTCCCATGTGAGTTTATGTATGGTTATATATGTATGTACAGTATGTATAAATAGTTCATCTTTCTGGTAACAATGTGTTGCAGGTGACAGTGGGTACCCATTGGAGCCTTTTCTCATGACCCCAGTCACCAATCCCACAAATGAGGCAGAAGAACTCTACTACAGGGCCCTTGTAAGAACAAGGGTCATTGTGGAGCTGACCTTAGGAGTTGTGAAAAATCGCTCCAGGTTAGGAAGCGACTTCTTAATATCCCTTCGGTTTCAACAAATCACAAGCAAACTCTATATATAGTTATAATTTGCTCCCTCTCCAAACCTCAATTCTAATTTCATAAGAGTTTCCAATCAATGGCAAGGTTTCTAAATCTTTTGACTTTATAATGAAATGAAAATTTCTTTTTATTAATGTATTTCATATGATTACTTTTTGTTCACATTGGTCCATAAAATCCACTGTTACATTTTCCTTTTATATCCCTCTAATAAATGGTATCCAATAGATGTATTCATCGGTTTGGTGGAGAATTACAGTACCCTCCTTTGAGATCTGCAAAGATTGTAAGTGCTTGTCTCCTGCTGCACAACCGGTGTGTCAGTAGGAGTATTCCTGATCCTAACAATGTAAGTATACACTGTGGCTTAGTATTTATTGTAGCATTAACTTACCTTACTGTGCTTCTATATAAGTACAATGAGACACCAGTAATTACTTCAATTACAGTAATTATTATAATACTGTACAATGCAATCTCTGCAATTGCACTGCTTCAACCCTGAAGTTTGTCTTAATATATTAATGTTTTTCAGTGATTTCTAAAATCCCTTAATACCTTCATTTTCCAACATCTACCAGAAGAGGACATGCCTATTGAGGCCCATGTAGTTGGAGCTGGTGATCGTGGTGGCACGGGTAAACAGACACGTGACGAGATCATACCGGAGTTTTATGGTCGAAAGGGGATTTAAAAAAATAAAATTATGTCTTGGTTACTAGTGTATTTATTTACCAACTTATTATGTCAGTGTCTGTTGGTGTTTTGCTATATGTTTTTTTAATGTGGCATATGACAGAATGTTTGGTAACATTGGTACAGTATTGGCATGCAGAATCACCAAACTATATATATACTGTATATCTATTTCCTAAGTTGGTGTTATCGGTTATATTTACATTACGATTACATGGTTTTTCCAATGGGATCTTGAATGTTTATTGTGTTGCTGGAATGTGTGACTGTATGCAGTTCAGTGTTATTTACAGTATGCTCCTAACTTAGCTAGGAGCATGCTATTACTGTCTTCCCTACCATGACAACACTGTATGCTCCTAGCCAAATTAGTAGCATACTGTATGCAACACATCCTGATCCAAAGTTATTTTCCTTATTTCTCAATAAACACTCTTACAATAGAAGCCAGCACTATAATGGCTTCAGCTGCTTGTCTCTGTGCTGCTGCACTTTCTCTAATAGCAGCTGTGGCTTCCTGCTGACTCCATCATCACTTCTAGGATGTCCCTAATGTCCTCTTGTGCATGGAGGAAGTGTGGCAACAATACGTATTCTGCTGTGTGTTCAGAATAAACAATGTTATTAAATGATCTTCAGAGAATGGATCATGGATTCACCACTATAAGCACTGACAGGAGGTGGGAACAGGATTAGAATATTGGGTATTAGTTAGATGGCAGAGCACAGAGTGCTACGAAAATAGAACACAGTACACTACTGTAAATACAGTACTGTGTTATACATCATTGTTTTAAACAAAATACAAGTATGTTAATAATTAATGAAATGCTAAAACCAAGTACTGTATACTGAATGATTAATGTAATTACCATACAAAGAGTGCATAAAATCAATAAGCATTTCATAACCTTTTCATTATTTACATTTCGTATGACTCCAAAAACTATTTTCAGATACTAAATAAAAACTGTGGACGTACCTGCTGTGTTTGAAATGAAAAAGTCGAGTACACTCAGTAAAGCGATACGAAGACACTTGTTTTGACAGCTGCCAGCTGATCGCGGTTTTTAAACAAACGCGCCATGTCGCACACTTCGTGATTGGCTACGAGGTGTCCATGACGTCATTGATGACTCTAGCCAATCAGAGGCGTGTACCAGTTACCGCGCTCCTAACAACAGGTGGGCAGAGGCTTCTTGGATCAGGGCGAAGTTAACGACGCCTGCGTGTAGTTAGTTATTACCGACATCGGTATTAACGACGCGTCTCTAAACAATCTCTTTGGATTCCACTCCAGGGGCCGGATCCAAGAAACTTAACAACGTCGGTAACTCGAGTTAGCGACGTCGACCACTACCGACGCGATCCATGAAGCAAAATGATGACGTCACGGGCTCGTTAGCGACGTCGTTAATAACAACACCTCGGGAGGTGTAGTAAAAGCTGGTAGAAGTTAACGACGTGCACCATATGGGCTCAGATATCAGCATATTTAGTGAATATTTCTCATTGATTACAGTGGAAATTGATATCAATATATATTTAAAGACGGCAAGATGTAAACAAAGTGCCGTTAATCACGCAAAAAGCATGCTAGACAACATTTCAAGTACTGCTTGTACTGTACAGTTGAGCAAGTAGAAAGTGCAAATAGAATATGAATACAGTATAATTATTTACAATATAACCACATCTAGCTACCACTCAAAATTTCAGTCAGTCACGTTCCACTCTGGAGTCTTAGTGATTCATTGATAAAAACACCAGGGTTTACTACAAAGAACTGAAAGATATTACCATATACACTCATAATATTCTTGCACTTTCTACTTGCTCAACTGTACATCGGTGACTAGTCTCACACTGCCAGTCAGCGGACTGAGGCTACTTCACCATGGACTACGTGTTGGCTGACAAGGCAGCAAGGGCTCTAAGGAGAGAGAGGTGCTTTCGAGACTGTCTGGACCCTCTAGCTCTCAATGACAACGAGCTGATAAGGCACTACCACTTTCCTCGGCATGAGCTGACGCAGGTCATTAATGAGTTCTCACCCCTGCTGAGGAGAAGAACAAGGCAAGGAAATCCCATACTGCCACATACCCAGCTATTGATTGCCTTGAGAGTGTATGCCAGTGGCTCCTTTCACCATGTTAATTGGAGACACAAGAGGTGAGTAAAATATAATGCGTATTATTTTATTTTAGTTTTAGTTTTAAAAGTTAGGCTAGTGGTTACTCCTCCCTAATTTACTGTAGCCTATCTATAGATATCTTCTCAATGTATTATCCTCAGATTTCCTTAACATAATTTATGTATATATCAAATCAAGTAAAAAATATTAATATATATATATACTGTACTGTATATGAAATATATACCTTAATTAAGTATAACCAATAAAATATGTTTTTTTATTCTAAATACTGTATTTCAATTTGTCCATTATACTAAGATTTATTTAGACTTGATGCTCAAAGATGCATTGTTTGTGCCATACCTTTTCAAGGATGAAGAATATCAGCGATTTACATAAGCAAGTACCATATAAGATAAGCATATCATATCATAATAAAGGTCTTGAAACACATGAGAAAAATTGGTTGAATACAAAATGGCTCTATTGTACTTTGTAACCTGTTTTCATTATTGCTTATCTTGTCAATAATAACTGTAAGCATGATGCAGTATGTTTTCTGATACAGTTTTTCCTAAGAGTGGCCAAAGTAACAGGAGCTGTATGTATACAGTGCTGTATCATACTGTACTTTTTGCATAAATAAAATCTTTTGTGAACAATGTTTGGACTGCATAAACAACCCACTATAATATTTAAATTTCTTCACTACACTATTATAATTAAATATTGTACATAGTTTTCTAGGCAGCATAGAGTTGCAGTCAAGTAATTTTAACACAAATTGTATTATTACAGTTTAAAAACCTAGCCAAACAATACTATAATATTTTTTCTCATGCAACAAATATACATATTGAATAAATAACGATTATTTCAGGTCCAACACAAACAAGCATCAGCAGAATATTCACCAGAATAACAAACATCATGAGTACCAAGGCTGCTGAGGAAATTAATATGCCATCAACACCACAACAGTTGTAAACATCAGCCCAAGCCTTCAGCAGGGTCACCAACTTCCCACCAGTAATTGAAGCTATAGATGGTAAGCTTCATAGTTTTATTGATGAAATCCATAATGCTAGTTGTTTTCCTTGTTGTTACAACCCAGTCATATTCATAATAAATTATTACAGTCTCCCCCCACTAACATCGTTGTGATTCTTGGTTCTACAACATACAAGGTGTAAGAGAGGTAACAGTTTTTTACCCTCAATATTAACTTCAACCTTGCCTTGTGTACTTTCCTCTTGAGGAATTATATTGGTTTGGCTTATATAATACTGTACCTGTATACAGTCCTGTATATACTATGTCATTCCTTTGTTTAGAGTATGAGGCAGACAGATAAAATTGATCCTATTGTTACACAATATATTAATGTTTATGCTATGTATGCAGGTACACACGTTGCCATCAAGGCTCCAAGTATTGATGAGACCATGTACTCTACGTCAATAGAAAAAGATTAAATTAACTAAACTTTCAAGTTATTTGTGATGGAAATGGCTTGATCATCAATTATTCTGCCAGATTTCCAGGTACTGTACTGTATTTCATGTACCTAGATTTAAATAATGTGTGTAAATAAGAAATTTTGTGTAAGATACTGTTTAGTGTATGGTCTATATTATTGCATACCCTTGTATATAAAAAAATTCCCAAAACCTGCATGGTTATATCTTTAAAAATCAAGTTTGATATAAAAAGTCTTCCCATTGACACTAGGGTTGCCAAGTGTATTAAAACATTATATATATGTGAGGGCTTCTTGGCATAACATTTGAAGTAGAACCACATGCTTTAATACATGTGTCACTTTGCAGGATCCACTTATGATGCCTACATTTGAAGGAACAGCAACTTGAGGCAACACTTTAGTAGAGGCACTTTGGGGACTACTTACTCCTAGGTTGGTATCAGGAGATGTTTTAACAAGTGTACAGTTCTAAGGCTGTATGATATACATATTCCTCCCATGTGAGTTTATGTATGGTTATATATGTATGTACAGTATGTATAAATAGTTCATCTTTCTGGTAACAATGTGTTGCAGGTGACAGTGGGTACCCATTGGAGCCTTTTCTCATGACCCCAGTCACCAATCCCACAAATGAGGCAGAAGAACTCTACTACAGGGCCCTTGTAAGAACAAGGGTCATTGTGGAGCTGACCTTAGGAGTTGTGAAAAATTGCTTCAGGTTAGGAAGTGACTTTTTAATATCCCTTTGTTTTCAACAAATCACAAGCAAACTCTGTATATAGTTATAAATTGCTCCCTCTCCAAACCTCAATTTTAATTTCATACATTGAGTGCCATAAGAGTTTCCAATCAATGGCAAGGTTTCTAAATCTTTTGACTTTATAATGAAATGAAAATTTCACACTTATTAATGTATTTCATACGATTGCATTTTGTTCACATTGGCCCATAAAATCCTCCGTTACATTTTCCTTTGATATCCCTCTAATAAATGGTATCCAATAGATGTATTCATCGGTTTGGTGGAGAATTACAGTACACTCCTTTGAGATCTGCAAAGATTGTAAGTGCTTATCTCCTGCTGCACAACAGGTGTGTCAGTAGGAGTATTCCTGACCCTAACAATGTAAGTATACACTGTGGCTTAGTAATTATTGTAGCATTAACTTACCTTACTGTGCTTCTATATAAGTACAATGAGACACAAGTAATTACTTCAATTACAGTAATTATTATAATACTGTACAATGCAATCTCTGCAATTGCACTGCTTCAACCCTGAAGTTTGTCTTAATATATCAATGTTTTTCAGTGATTTCTAAAATCCCTTAATACCTTCATTTTCCTGCATCTACCAGAAGAGGACATGCCTATTGAGGCCCATGTAGTTGGAGCTGGTGATCGTGGTGGCACGGGTAGACAGACACGTGACGAGATTATACCGGAGTTTTATGGTCGAAAGGGGGTTTAAAAAAATAAAATTATGTCTTGGTTACTAGTGTATTTATTTACCAACTTATTATGTCAGTGTCTGTTGGTGTTTTGCTATATGTTTATTTAATGTGGCATGTGACAGAATGTTTGGTAACATTGGTACAGTATTGGCATGCAGAATCACCAAACTATATATATACTGTATATCTATTTCCTAAGTTGGTGTTATCGGTTATATTTACATTACGATTACATGGTTTTTCCAATGGGATCTTGAATGTTTATTGTGTTGCTGGAATGTGTGACTGTATGCAGTTCAGTGTTATTTACAGTATGCTCCTAACTTAGCTAGGAGCATGCTATTACTGTCTTCCCTACCATGACAACACTGTATGCTCCTAGCCAAATTAGTAGCATACTGTATGCAACACATCTTGATCCAAAGTTATTTTCCTTATTTCTCAATAAACACTCTTACAATAGAAGCCAGCACTATAATGGCTTCAGCTGCTTGTCTCTGTGCTGCTGCACTTTCTCTAATAGCAGCTGTGGCTTCCTGCTGACTCCATCATCACTTCTAGGATGTCCCTAATGTCCTCTTGTGCATGGAGGAAGTGTGGCAACAATACGTATTCTGCTGTGTGTTCAGAATAAACAATGTTATTAAATTATCTTCAGAGAATGGATCATGGATTCACCACTATAAGCACTGACAGGAGGTGGGAACAGGATTAGAATATTGGGTATTAGTTAGATGGCAGAGCACAGAGTGCTACGAAAATAGAACACAGTACAC
>JAWQEG010001580.1:17500-124805 GCA_033782935.1 Petrolisthes cinctipes | reverse complement strand
ATGGGGGGGGGGTGAAAGTTGGAATGAGGGTATGAGTGGGGGTGAAAGTTGGGATGAGGGTATGGAGTGGGGTGAAAGTTGGAATGAGGGTATGGAGTGGGGGTGAAAGTTGGAATGAGGGTATGGAGTGGGGGTGAAAGTTGGAATGAGGGTATGGAGTGGGGTGAAAGTTGGGATGAGGGTATGGAGTGGGGGTGAAAGTTGGGATGAGGGTATGGGGGGGGGGGGGTGAAAGTTGGGATAAGAGTGGGGATGGGGAAGGGTGGGCTGAGGTTGATGTGGGATTGAGGGTTTGGGTGTAGGTGTGGATGAGGGTGTTTGGGTGAGTATGGGTGGACTGGAACACTCACATATCCCGGCAAATTTCAACGACGCAAATAATGAAAGATACACCACATATAATAATACTTATAAAATATGTCAGTAAACTTTTCCACGTTCCACATCCACATTTCGAAAACCGCATATCATCCTGAACTAGTTAAGGGGGAAGTTTTGTGTTGGTAATTCTGGAGCAACTGGATCCTCCAAACTATTCCAAGCAACAGAACACCATTATTTTTGCCCCTCTGGTCCTGTTTCCTAGCATACTTTGGAGGAATCAAGGCACTCCATGTACCAAAAAAGAATTACCACCTTAAGAGATGCAATTCAAGAACATCTAAATTCGTATGAGAAAACACTGAATATCCATAAGTTACACATGAAAAAATATTATATATCTGTGAAAAAATATGGGATAATAGGGGAATTTACATGAAGTCTAAGTACAGAACGCTGGATTTAAAAATGATGTGAATGAAACGTCTAAAAATCATATGAAAATAGAAAAAAAAAATGCGTTACGGATATTTTCTACGTGTAAATCAAAGGCGAATTAACAGATAAGAGGGTGTACACATAAAAGACTAAGATGAAAGACTGGTGAGGAGGGGAAGTGTAATAGGATGGGTGTGGTTCTATGTAGCGTGGAGTGGAGTGGAATGAAATGGAATGGTGTGGTGTGTTGTGGTGTAATGAAGTGTAGTGGAAGGTAATGTAGTGCAATGGGAGGTAATGTAGTGTAGTGTAGGTAGAGCATAGTAGTGTAGTTACGTGCAGAAGTTCACAAGCACACACAAGCACACAAAGATGGAAACACACGCACACAAATGAACTCGCAAAACTTTTCCACACACACACACACACACACGCGCACACACACACACACCGGAATCTGGAAGTGGGGTGATTTTGGAATTCCGGCCAAGCGAGATCCACGAGAGTTTGTGGGTCATGGGGGTGAAGTTGGAATTCAAAATGGCTCAGTGAGTGGATGGCGATGATTTGTGTGGAATCTTATGATACTCACAAGTGAAATGATATATAGATAAACACACAGAGATACAGGAATACAGAGATACAGGAATACAGAGATACAGGAATACAGAGATACAGGAATACAGATATACAGAGATACAGGGATACAGAGATACAGGAAATACAACTCGTGGTGGTCATACAAAGTAGTATAGTATAGAGCTTGACTGATAGGTAAATTAATATATAGTGACAGACAGTGAGATAAGAGAATATTTGTGGTTAAATAAAGACCTTGACAGAAGAACACAACCCATCACAAAACACATATATACAGATAGTTAAATACAAGGGCTAATTAGTAGACAGATAGATAGATATAGATAGAAATAGACAAAGATACACAGTTAAAGAAAAATGAAACCTAATTCACCTCAATCAAAATTAAACATATAGACACATAGACAAAACGATAGCTAGATTAAAGATAGATACAGATAGATATTGGGCCACGTAAACAAAAATTAGCCCCCCCTTTCCACCCACCCCCCTTTCCCTGCTCCCTTCCCTGAACAAAGCCCCATCCAGTATTCCCCGCTGGTTGCCAATTCAGGGCAGTGTTCCAGTCATTACAAATTCCAGTGTGTTTTTTACCTGTTCCATTTCAGCGATATGCATACTGGAACTACCCTGTATGTGTGTGTGTGTTGTGTGTTTGTGTGTGTGTTTGTGTTGCATGTGTGTTGCATGTGTGTTGCATGTGTGTTGTGTGTGTGTGTGTGTGTGTGTGGTGTGTGTGTGTGTGTGTGTGTGTGTGTGTGTGTGTGTGTGTGTTGTCATATATCAAAAGCATGTAGGCGTTTACCCTGTATCAGAATGTAGGACCAACAAACACACACACACACACACACACACACACACACACACACACACACACACACACACACACACACAATCCAGACACAGACAGAAAAATATACACATACACATAAATATAAGACAAAATTCACAATCATTACACAGACAGAAACAGACAAGACCCACAGGCTTATATTATACACTACACTTCCATTTTGCTGGTGAAATTGTATCGGCACTCGCATTACTTTCGTGGCAATTTCGATAAATGTAAAGCAATTGAAAACACACAAAATATTTTACACAACTTGGTACTTATCTGTAATTATTTTTAAACACTTTAATGTATGCAAAACGTTGATATAAGAACATGCATATAAAGGGATTCAGTGCTATATATTTTTCCATGATATAAATAAGGCACTACAGATGAATAGATATAGACAAAAAGATGAAAAGACATACATACATACAGATAGACAAACAGGGACGCGATAACATGATAGAGACATTTGAACTTCATTGACCTTCCTATTGTTAATTAGCCTCACCCCTGACCTTTTCTGACCCTGAACGGCTCTTGATTGGTTCTAATTACTTTATTTTATTTTCTCTCTCTCTCCTCTCTCTCTCTCTCTCTCTCTCTCTCTCTCTCTCTCTCTCTCTCTCTCTCTCTCTCTCTCTATGTACACACACATACCGAGTTCATTACAAGACTTCACACCAACACAAACACAGAGTACCAGAAAGACAAACAAACTGACAAACCACTCCACAACCTCACACGAAACGAACACACAGACAAGATAACGACATAATCTATACTATAAATGGCAAACCGTCTCTGTTTCTCCTCTTATAACTCGAAAACGGTTCCACCTACATCCAAAACCCTTATATATTCTGAATCACCATCACCAGGCGCAGGTTTTGGTATGACGTAACATGACGTAACTCTACGTAAAAATTACGTCATCTACTATAAAATCCGCTAAAAGAATCCGGTTTTACTCCCAAAACTATATA
This sequence comes from Petrolisthes cinctipes, assembly GCA_033782935.1. NCBI lineage: Eukaryota > Metazoa > Arthropoda > Malacostraca > Decapoda > Porcellanidae > Petrolisthes > Petrolisthes cinctipes. The sequence goes on along the minus strand of JAWQEG010001580.1, from coordinate 121,622 downwards.
TTCTGAATCAGCACCACCGGCAAAGGTTTTTTTATAACGTAACATGACGTAATTTGACGTAAAAATTACGTTATAAACGTCAAATATTCTATTTCATCGGTTAAAACCATAAGAAGAGCTTGAACGGAAATTCTCCGTTCCTGCTGTTTAAATTCGCCCGCCTAATGAACCACTCGAAAGAAGCTCGAAAGAATTTTTTCCATTCGAGCCACTAAAAACGCACGCCAAATGTAAGTACAGCCATGGCTGATAGTGCTGGACCAGGGTCCAAGGAGTGTTGGAGAGCAACTAGACAGAGTACGAACAAGTGAATTTTCCAAACCATTCTCACGTTGAGAGAGGTTTAGAAGACTCATTTTTCCGAACTCTGTTCAGTTACTCTCCAACACTCCTTCGAACGGAAATTCTCCGTTAGAGCTGAGGGAAGGCAAAAAGCTATTTGGAAATTCAGAATTTCAGTCAGTCTCGGGCGGCGGCGTCGGGCCTTCACGCTGAAAAGACGTATGTATTATATCGTCTTTATGTACACCCGGAAGTACTAATTTCTCCCCCCCCCCCTAATAGCCAAAGTCGCAGCCAGTGACGACCGCGTGATCGAACACACTACATCCAACTCCTCTACCCCGACCCCAGTGGTTCATTTGCTCGAAGAAATTAGAAAAAATGAAGCATTGTAGAGGAGTTGGATGTGGTTGTGTTGGATTGTCCAGTCGTCACTGGCCGCGACTTTGGCTATTAGGGGGGGGGGGGGGAATTAACACTTCCGGGTGTACGTATGGCAACTGGCAAGCGGCCCTGAGATCGCGGAATATTTTTAACTAACACAAGAAGACTGAAATGCTTTCACATATTATAAAGTTAATATTGACTATTTCTAAACTCCAGAGTGCATCTTTCCCGGACAACGCTGGGTACCTCCGCTAGTGGTATATATTTCTTGATTTGCATACGACTATATCATTAACCCACACACTCACACTTTTTTTTTCTATCTCTCACCCTTCCTTCCCTCCCTCAGCCATTCCCTCCATCCCTATCTTCTCTCTCTCTCTCTCCTCTCTCTCTCTCTCTCTCTCTTTCCAAGTTGATGGGTTTAAGTTGAGTTGGGAAGGCAATACTCTTCGCGTTTCATGTCCCCTGTGTTGTCCGACTTGTGTAAATGTGAAGGAAAGGGAAGGAGAACGAAAGGGGAAAAGGAAGTGAGGAAGAAGGGAGAAATGAAAGAGTGGGAAAAAGGATTTACGAAAGAAAGGAAGGAAATAAGGAAAGGAAGAAGAGACTAAGGGAGGAAGGGAAAATGGAAGGAGGGAAATTATTTGAGAGAGAGAGAGAGAGAGAGAGAGAGAGAGAGAGAGAGAGAGAGAGAGAGAGAGGAGAGAGAGAGAGAGAGAGAGAGAGAGAGAGAGAGAGAGAGAGAGAGAGAGAGAGAGAGAGAGAGAGAGAGAGAAGAGAGAGAGAGAGAGAGAGAGAGAGAGAGAGAGATAATACGTCAGTACTTGTGTTACTTCTCAACTCATTACAACTACACACATTCATCTCCTCCCTCATGACACAATTATAAACACAGCTGCAGGCATAATATTCACACCAGTACAGTAGTGACGACATTAAAATGATTAAATCATCATGTACTTGGATACAGACAATATTTACATAACAAGTTACTGACAATTTAACCAAACTCATTGACTGACTGACTGACTAACTGATTGAATGAATGTATAACTAACTGGGTGAATGAATAACTAGCTGGGTGAATAAATAATTGATTGATTGACTGACTGACTGACCTACTGATTGACTGGTTGTAACTCACTAAACCCTCTGGCTGTAAGCACTTTATATTCAATTAATATTATCTGCAGTGGATTAGAATACAAAATAAAAACAACATTGCTAGGAGCTTGGATTAATGGAAGGGTAGTGGGTGTTGGAGGAAATGGAAGCTATACTTATTCCTCTATACTCCGAGACGAAACAGAATTAGGTAGTGCAAGTGCAGTTTAGAGGAGGGAGCAGTTTGGAGGAATCAGAAGCCTCCAAATCATTCACAACCAACCGTAGCTGTTCAGTACCAAGCGTCTTTCTTATCTCAACGTTGCTCTCTCTCTCTGTGTCTGTGTGTGTCTCTCTCTCTCTCTCTCTGTGTCTCTCTCTCTCTCTCTCTCTCTCTCTCTCTCTCTCTCTCTCTCTCTCTCTCTCTCTCTCTCTCTCTCTCTCACACAGACACTTGCATCCATTCATCTTTCCTTCTTTCCTCTTAGATTTATTACAGTGCCAAATTCGGTTCTTGGGAGAAAGAGATTTTAATAGACGTTGAAAGTTTGGATAGCTTTGTGTGGAGAGAGAGAGAGAGAGAGAGAGAGAGAGAGAGAGAGAGAGAGAGATGGGGCAGGGGTGGACTGGACAAAGGAGGCGAGGAAGTGTGTAGAACGAAACCTTTGAAACGTAAACAGCTGTAAAATGCAACCACTATTCCTTAAGAAACCCAGTATTATCCTTCTCTACTTTATATCTAACCAATATAAACTACAACAGAGTGTTACCTAAATAAATACTACCGGTACTTGAATATCTGACTCCCTCTGGTTTATTCTTGGTTAAATACTATAATCTGGAGTTTATTAGAATACACGTTAGTCAAAATACATGTTATAATTATACAAGAAGGTCAAAATACCATAGAGTCAAAATATTAGATAGTCAAATTACAAAATATTCAAAACACAAGAAAATCAATATACAAAAAAGTCAATATACAGAATAGTCAAATAACAAAATATTCAATATACAAGATAGTCATATTACAAAAATATCAATATACAAGATAGTCAAATAACAAAATACTCAAACTAAAAGATAGTAAAAATTCTAAATAACAACCACATTGCTAGGTAGAGGGTAAATAATGGAAATATAATTCAACTAGTACCCATGCATATTAATATCGATTGGAGTTAGTCATAATTCATAGGCGAATATTAATTACATACAAATCTACATCTATACTATAAATGGCAATCCGTCTCTGTTTCTCCTCTTATAACTCGAAAACGGTTCCACCTACATCCAAAACCCATATATTATATTCTGAATCACCATCACCAGGCGCAGGTCTCGGTATGACGTAAAATGACTTAACTCGACGTAAAAATGACGTCATCTACTATAAATCCGCTAAAATAAAACCGGTTACACTCCCAAAACTCTATATTTAGCACCACCGGCAAAGGTTTTTATGACGTAACTTGACGTACAACTTACGTTAAAATGTCAAATATTCTATTTATCGGTTAAAACCATAAAGAAGAGCTCGAATGGAAATTTTCCGTTCGAGCTGCTAAAAGTTGGAGAGGTGTGGCCAGCTGTTCGAACTGTGAACACGTGGATTTGTTGCTTCAGTCAGATGCCTGATGATAGTATGGGTATAAATGAGTTTTTCGGACGCTCCTAGGTTGGTCACAGCTGTCCATCACTGACTGGTCAAGGACTATTTGCCGCGACTGTACAGTCATGGGTAATAGTGCTGGACGAGGGACCAAGGAGCAACTAGACAGCGTTCGAACAAGTGAATTTTCCAAGCCATTCTCAACGTTGAGAGAGGCTTAGAAGACTCACTTTTTCGAACTCTGTTCAGTTGCTCTCCATTATGAACTGGTCCATTTTTGTTCGTCTAGCGGCTCTAGTCCATATCCAACCACGACTTCGACCTAACTCTCGCCAGAGGGGTAAAGAAACTTATGCTCGTGACTGTACAAATTACTATCTCACCAAAGTATATACCTTCTTGAATTCGATACTGTATCACAATAGCTGCGTGCTACAACTTCACATACTACACTAAAGAATAAATTACCTTTTTTTAAATACACTAATTACATTTTGTTATATTCCATGCTTACCTTTCAGTGTTGACAGACTGAGGGTATGGACTGCATCACCCAGTAATGAATAAAGGTGGGCTGGTACTGTGCACTCAGATACCATAATAGTCTCTAGCCCACCTGAGTCGAAGCCCGAGATCTGAAGCATGCGGTTTCTGGATGACAGCCCACACAAACCATCAAAGGCCACACACATCTCGAACCAATGGAGGTTTTGGGTGGGCTGTCATCCAGAAACCGCCTGATTCAGATCTCGGGCTTCGACTCAGGTGGGCTAGAGACTATGGTATCCGAGTGTACAGCGCACAGTACAGTACATTATATAGTATCCTACATAAGGTGTCTCTAATGAGGAGTTGATTCATAATGTAGGCTACAGATCCATGCAATATTAACATAAATAGTAGGTTTACTTTTGCAACCATCGATCCACTTATTATAATTATCTATTTATTTATTTATGTCCTCATTTTTAGGGAAACGGTGAAACTTGATAGCCTTATTTTTTTTCACCCTCTTAGACTGAACAATCCTCTTACTGAAGAATGGGCTATGACAGAGTGCATAGTGAGGGAGATCCAATGTTGCTAAAATATTCGTTGCTCAGTAGGCGGGCCAGATCGATAATAGACTGGCTTCATAATAGCATACCTTGGCCCCCAAGCCAATGCAGCTAAGGTTGGATGATTCGAGCCAACACCGCTCGTGGTTAGGGTAGGTTAGGTCTGGCAAGTTTGGGTGTTATGATAGTCAAATGAGCTGGTAAAGACAATGAGACTATTTTCAAGACTATCATATGGCTACTTTTATCGCTATAATCTAGGCGCAATTTTCCTTCATTTTGGCCCAGCACTTCTGTCTGCTGAGCTGCCAATAAAAACTCGTATCATATTATATAAAATTATTCCAAGGGTTTGCTTTTAGCTTCTTAAATCATATACCATTGTACTAGATGTATAAAACTGCCTTAATTAATAATTTACTTCACCAGGTCTGGGAATAAATATTTGACTGAAGCTTCCCAAATCTGGTCTTTTGGCATTTAGTTCATGGATCCAGATTCGATTTTTGTTCTTACATCTGCGACGACGAAGCCATAACACTGCAGCTGCTGCAGCAAGAGGTTGTGCATCCATCCTCTTTGAAATCAAGCGGGAAACTGAGCACTGACTCTCATAATTATCGCATTGACTTGATGAGGGTTGACGAAGTCGGTGTATACTGGGTTAAATCAAAATGACGCACGTCAAATGACTCGCACTGACTTGACGAGACGAGATTCGCTTAGTGTAAACGCAGCCAGAGCCATATGGCTCTGAACGCAGCCTAATCCCCCACACCGCCTCCCCCTTTAGCTCCACCTCCTGCTTTATAAAATAAATGGTAAAAAAAGGTGGTGTTACCCGAGGTTGCCACGTGGAGGCTGGGTAAGGCTTACCTAAACTATCCTTCCTGAGGAGGGGTAGGCCACCGAGGCAGCATTCACTTCAACCTCATTGGTTATGATACTGCCACTGTGCAAAGCTCATAGTATAATATTAACATTCTCAGAGACTAGCGTACCAGGCAAACTATATGCTCTACAAACAGTTCATGAATGACACTTTACAGGGGACTATACCTTTACAATTACATCAGTGGTTCCTAAACTGGAACACACATTCCCTTGGGAGAGCATGATGACATTTGAGTCTGAAACAAGACCGCCCTTGGCCTGTTAGACCCTGTAGGACGAGTGAAAGTGTAATAGAGAGGTGGAACAGCAAGCACAAAGGGAATATAAAGGAAAGACGGACAGTTACAAATTGGAAATGGGAAACATGAGTGGCTGCCATTAATTGATATTTGTCTATTCTGTTTTCATCAATGTAGCCTTTTTTGATGGTTCGGGCACATATTCGTGAACTTTATACAGGTAATTGCCAGCGCTTGATTTGGTTTGGTTTGGTTTGGTTTGGTTAGGTTAGGTTAGGTTAGGTCCGGGCCCCGTGGCTAGGCTGTGCCAAATTGTTCTTTCTCTATCGTCATTGATTTGTCTGGGTCATATTATTAAGGGCACATTTTACTGTTTGTAATAATATGAAGTTTCATGATAAATACATAATTGCTATTGTATTTCTTTATTAGGAAAAATAAAAAATTACAAGCAAACATGTGTGCCAGTTTGTAACATAGCCTATATTGTATTTCTTAAAATAGGCATATATTAATTTCACCTACAAAGAGTACAGTACAGGTTTCTCCCCAAACTCTCTTTTTCAGTTTTGTTTTTTTATATAAAGCAAGGCCAGGTATATTCAATAAAACATTTACATAACAGAACTAGATCATTTTGATGTATACTAATATGAAGCTCTTGTGTCTTTTAAAACAATAACTTTTAACTCTACTTTCGAGCTTTCTGCTAAACCGACTGAGATGTTGGCCTCCACAAAGCAGTTATATATGCCTGTGCACCAAAAATTCTCATATTTATTGACGCTTGGGTTGTAGCGATAAAACTAACCATAGGATATCCTTAAAAATAGTCTCATTGCCTTTCCCAGCTCATTTACGTATGGTTCAACCACAAATAAATAAACACCGACACTTTCCTTCCAACGTAGTAAATATCTTGGTAATAAAGAACAACACGTGTATGATTTTGCAGCACCCCATAATAATAATTGAGAGGGTCGAGTTGACGTAATAGTTGTGTATGATTATATTTTGATATGATACTGATTTAATTATTTGCACGATGGAAGGAAAGTGTCGGTGGTTATTTGATTGTGGCTGTAGCGAATCCAACTATGAGTCGAGCCAGTATACAGTTCGTAATATTGCATCCGGCCCTCAGTCACGTACAGCCCCAATCAAATATCCACTTACACTTTCCTTCCATCGTGCAAATAAATCAGTATCATATTAAAATATTATCATACAACAACACCTTACGTCAACTCAACCCCCTCAATTATTATTATGAGGTGCTGCAAAATCATACATGTGTTGTTCTTTATTACCAAGATATTTACTACGATGGAAGAAAAGTGTCGGTGGACATTTGACTGTGGCTGTAGGCCTGTGGGTCTGTGTCATCTCAACTCTGCCTATCTTGGGAGTAGTGCCATCAGCCTGCTAGGTTGCTAAAATAGCCTCTGGCCTAGGTGTGTGTAGGCCATTGCAGTGCAAGGTAGGACTATTGCTTGGGTGGTTGCTCCCTTGAATACGCTGAGGCTACTGAAGGTAATTTGTCGAGTACTCTCAAGACACCAATAGTACTGTAGGTATGAAGACAATAGGGAAACTGTTGTTGTTATTGAGTGTATTTATTCCATGTGTCATATATTTATATCGAGTGGAACTGAAAGTATGACCAGTAAATCCGGCAGTGTGATCTGGAGAAGTTCATTCTGGCGTGAACGTCGACAAGGACAAGAAAACCCACAGTTTGGTAGACGAAATTCACGAAACGATATATTACCATACAGTATCGGTGACAACTGTTGCCCTCTTCAGTGGTGAATAGTCAAAGAGAATCATTATCTCTTTCTGACTATATTCCTTACTGAAGTGGACAACAGTTGTTGCCAAGACAACACACTCAAAGCCTCCATTGGTTCTAGATGTGTAATACTACTGTGAGAGTCAAGTTTCATATATTTTGTATTTCCTTATAAATATCTCCTGACTACTTTCTGTTGAATAGGAATGGTCAGCGGTATTTTAGCTGCAATATGTGATAATCGGTAGCAACATAATAGTATACAGAAGGCATCCTTCCATTCCTTTATAATTATTTAGAAAGTTTTAACCATCAAGCATCTTTCCTTTAAAAAATCGTTTAATATTTCCCAGAATGATGAAAAAGGCTATCAGTGTTACTGAACCACTATCTATTTCAGACCCTATGACATATCTTGTAAACAAACATTTGGATCAGTATGACAACTAGACTCTTTCAATAAATAACTTTATTTCTTGTGAGTTTTCTTTATTTGTACACTCGCAATCCAAAATTTATATCCAGGTCTTCTTGAAGTTTCGAATCATTTGACATACTAGTGAACCGAACCAATTCCAACGCTTATCCCGTTTCATATTTGCTTGAGCTCGCTTAGGCATATACTCGATGAGGCTATTCGAAGTAAGCCTGGATACATATTTAGGATTGCGAGTGTACAGTCACGGGCATAAGTTTCTTTACCCCCATGGAGAGAATGAGGTCGAAGTTGTGGTTGGAGAAGGGACAGGCAAACGAACACTGAGAGTCAGTATCTCATGACGGCGTAAAATTTGTTGTATTCAAGTGAACACCTCTAATGACATGAAGCATCATCCCAACATTATGAACTGGTCCATTTTTGTTCGTCTAGCGGCTCTAGTCCATATCCAACCACGACTTCGACCTAACTCTCGCCAGAGGGGTAAAGAAACTTATGCTCGTGACTGTACGTTGTGAGGAGAGAGGCGCAAGGTGCACCGTTGTTCGAATCTTTCAACTCATCTGGTTGCGATTCGTTGCGTCAGGGTATCGGGACACAACTTCTGACCGCCAGTGTACATACATACATACCTACTGACATTACGGGGAACGTTTAATATGTACTCTTTATTCCACGTCATAAGGGAAGGCCTCTATTTACACCACAAAATGTACAGTATATTCACTCCACACAATTTTCATATTAGTGTAATATAGTGTTCCCTCACTTTACCCGAGGCTATTTACGAGATAAAATTTAATATCATACGTAACATGCAGTTTATCGTGTATAGGTCATAATACCCGAAAATTACTCGTTTATGTAATATCATATATGTTGAATAGCATTAGTGCCAAGTGATAGAGAGGTACACACACACACATACTGACATCCACTTTCACACACACACACACATACAGACATCCACTTTCACACACACACACACACGCACATACAGACATCCACTTTCACATACATACATACTGACATCCACTTTCACACACACATTTACACACACATACTGACATCCACTTTCACACACACACACACACACACACACACACACACACACACACACACACATACTGACATCCACTTTCACACACACACACATACTGACATCCACTTTCACACACACACACACATACCGACATCCACTTTCACACACACACACACACATATACTAAAACACATGCCTACATCCACTTTCACACACACATACACACACACACACATAGTTACATCCACTTTCACACACACATACTACAAATACATACCTACATCCATTTTCACACACACACACACACACACACACGAGAAAAATACACCCTTGCCATCACCAATGTTCCCTGCCACGACTGAATGCTTCGAATCGGTTTCAGAGTTTTCAATTCGGTTAGATAGAATTTCGAGACTGAGTCCTTTAGGCTTTGATGTATTGTGTGTCGACTCATAATGGAGGTGAGATGAGGACTGACCTTGTCTGGAGCTGACTGTCAGTTTGTGAACAGTGAGGCAACTGGATTGACTGGGTCGCTCATCTTCATCCATACTCCATAAGTATTATTATTTGGTATGCTCTTGTTCGAACTGCCTTCTCCTTATTTGTATTATTTTGCTCTGGTTCAGTTGTTGTATTAGTGTACGTGTTATGTTGTTAATGGGTTTTAGGAAGAATCTCAATGAACTGGGAATTTTGGATGGAAGTATTTATACTGAAGCCTTTTTACTAAACATTTCATTCAATCTTTCTGTCTACATAAGAGTGTAAAGTTGGGAAGTGTAACAGTGTGTGTGTGTGTATGTGTGTGTATGTCTTTGAAAGTGTGTGTGTGTGTGTGTGTGTATGTGAAGCAGGACCAAAGGTATTGATTCTAAACCCCTCCCTCTGCCACCCTCTCTCCCTCGTTTCCTAGCTCTGCTCCCCCCCCCCCCCCTCCCACCCTCTCTTCCTCCCAGCCTCCCTCCTTCCTTCTCTCCTTCATTTCCTAGTTCCTTCTTTCCCTCCTCCTTTCATTTCCTAGTTCCTTCTCTCCCTCCTTCTCTTTCATTTCCTAGTTCCTTCTCTCCCTCCTTCTCTTTCATTTCCTAGTTTTTTCTCTCCCTCCTCCTCTCTATCATTTCCTAGTTCCTTCTTTCCCTCCTCCTCTCTTTCATTTCCTAGTTCCTTCTTTCCCTCCTCCTCTCTTTCATTTCCTAGTTCCTTCTCTCCCTCCTTCTCTCTTTCATTTCCTAGTTCCTTCTTTCCCTCCTTCTCTCTTTCATTTCCTAGTTCCTTCTTTCCCTCCTTCTCTCTCATTTCCTAGTTCCTTCTCTTTCATTTCCTAGTTCCTTCCCTCTCTCCTTCTCTTTCATTTCCTAGTTCCTTCCCTCTCCTTCTCTTTCATTTCCTAGTTCCTTCTCTCCCTCCTTCTGTCTTTCATTTCCTAGTTCCTTCTTTCCCCACAGCCTCCCTCCCTCCTTCATTACCTAATTTCTACTCTCCCTCCTTCCTTATTTCGTTTCCTCCTTCCTTCTTCGTTTCCTAGTTCATTCTCTCCTTCCCTCATTCCAATCTTTCCTCCTCCTCTCGCTACTCACTCCACTATTTTTTCCCTCCCTTTCTTTATTTTCTACCTCCTTCCCTCCAACCCTCTCCTTTTTCCTCCCTCCCTTCCTCTCTCTAGGTTACGACATCCTAAACTAACCTCTCTCTCTCTCTCTCTCTCTCTCTCTCTCTCTCTCTCTCTCTCTCTCTCTCTCTCTCGTACAGAAGAGAACAAACAGCATCACATCTATTGATCACCCTGGGTTTGTTTACACTTCTTCGTCCTTTGATATGAACTCACCCTTGCTTCTATCCAACTTTATTTTTTTCTATTTTACATCAAAGTTTCCGTCTTTCTTTCTTTCCTTCTGACATCCTACCTTCTTTTTTTTTATCGTATTTTACAAACTATTATCTTCCTTCCTTCTTTCTTATACTATTTATACATCCTACCTTCCGTCCTTCCTTCTTTATTGTATTTTGCATAATACTTTCTTTTTTCTTTAATTCTCTCCTTCCTGCTTCAATCTATTCTACATCCAAGCTTCTTTCCTTAATTTTATATCGCATTTTACATCTTTCTTTTCTTTCTTAGTTTATTATATCTTTTTCTGTTTTTATTTACCATCCATCACTTCTTCCTTCCTAGTTTCATCCCCCTTTCCGCTCTGTCTCCCTCTCTCCTCCCCCCCCCCCCACAATATCTTAATCACCTCTTCCCCACAAACCCCCCTCCTCCCCTTCCTTCCTTTCCAACCTCTTACCCCCTCCTCTCCCTTCTTAACCCTCCGACCCTTCCCCTCCCCTTCTCAATCTATCTCTTTCAACGCTCCCATCCTCCTTCCCTCCTTCTCTTTCCTCCTACCCTCTCTTCCTTGCACACTTACTCTCTCTTCCTTCCTCTTTCCAGTAACCCTCTCTCGCTTATTCACACACACACACACACACACGGGTGTATGTGTCGGTATGTTTCTGAGCCTTACATACGAGGGGGAGTGTATGTAAGTATGCAAGTGTGTGTGATCATGTGTAGGTAGTACAGCCATGGCTGATAGTGCTGGACCAGGGTCCAAGGAGTGTTGGAGAGCAACTGAAGAGAGTTCGAAAAAGTGAGTCTTCTAAACCTCTCAACGTTGAGAATGGTTTGGAAAATTCACTTGTTCGAACTCTGTTCAGGTGCTCTCCAACACTCCTTGGACCCTGGTCCACCACTATCAGCCATGGCTGTACAAATATGAGTATATATTTATGCCTGTATGTATATATGTTCGTATGTATTGTATGTTTGTGTGTGTGTTTTGGCTAAATTATAATCCTACCCACACGTTTACCTCAGGAGAGTCGTTTACCTGTGAATGCCTTCCTTCAGGCGCCAAACTTAATCACGCTAAAATGTCTACTCTCTTATTCACTCCCTCTCCGCTGCTCTCTTTAATTATCCCTATTATCCCACTCTTTCATTCATTATATTTCTTTTCATTCCTCTCCATAATTCTCCTCCACACTTTATCTTAATTTTGTTTCTCATGATTTCTCAGATACGGTACTCTGCCATTCCGTCTGTGTGTGTGTGTGTGTGTGTGTGTGTGTGTGTAATTGCCTATCTATTCAATCATCCATCCATTACCATTGGCCAAAACAGCCTGCAAAAATAACACAATAAAACACAAAATAAGAAGCCAACAGAGAACACTAATTACATCCCCAAGCTCAGTAGAAAAAAAGAGAAAAAATGAACATTCAGTTATAAAAATGAAACACTTGGTGAGGTATTCGAGTTCAAAGGAATCGCATATTAAAAAAAAATTGGTTCGCGAGTTTAAAAAAATAATGAATAAAAATGGGAGCGAGTAAACTTGGATTGCGTTTTCTTTCAAGCGTAAAGTAAGCGAGAGGAAGGAAACTGTGTGTGTGTGTGTGTGTGTGTGTGTGGGAGAGACGGAGAGAGGGAGAGGGAGAGAGAGAAAGAGAGAGAGATAGTAGACTAATATATGAAAAGGAAAGAGAGAAGATTCGAGAGAGAGAGAAGGCTAATATATGAAAAGAAACGAGAAAGAGAGAAGAGAGCGAGAGAGCGAGAGAGAGAGAGAAGGCTAATATATGAAAAGAAACGAGAAAGAGAGAAGAGAGCGAGAGAGAGAGAGAAAAGAGAGAGAGAGAGAGAGCGAAAGTAAATCTGGAGACGAATGACAGGAATAGAGAGCAAGAGCAAGGAAGAGAAACACTAAAGGGGACCGAGCCAGCGAAAATTAGACCAAACAATTCACAACACGAGACAGACAGACAGACAGACAGCCAGCCAGACTACCAACCAAAACCCTCTTAACAGGAGGTCGTGTATACAGCTGAGTTTTGTTTTTGAGTGTTTGGATGGACTGATGGACCCTCTTTAACACCATAACATTAGTCCTACCCACGACAAACTGGACCACTTGGAAAAAAAAACACAACACTACACTTCACTACACTACCATACATTCTACAACAACACATCACACCACACCATACTACACTACATTTTACAACACATCACACCACACCATACTACACTACATTTTACAACACATCACACCACACCATACCACACCACACTGCACTTTACAACACGACACCACATTACAATTTAAATCACTATTCATTACATTACCCTTACAGTAAAGAGTCGAGGTCTATGTAAACTTCAGTCGCCTTTCTGTTTCATTAATCGTCCTGCATACCGTAACCGTAGAGGCGACAGAACTTTAGACCACGACTGAACATTAAAATTATTACCCTAACCTGGCCGGCCCTACCTACCAGCAGGTGAATGGAACCGGGCTATATGTGGCTTGCCAATAACGCCGACTTCACCTTAATATCATGCTTAAGTACCCTCTCAACGCTACCGTTTTCTCCCGAGTGTGTCGTTATACGTTTTCCGTGGAGAGAGAGAGAGAGAGAGAGAGAGAGAGAGAGAGAGAGAGAGAGAGAGAGAGAGAGAGAGAGAGAGAGAGAGAGAGAGAGAGAGAGAGAGAGAGAGAGAGAGAGCTAGGAGGGGGGCAATAGGTGCGTAAAAGTGTGTCAGATATAAAGAGTGTGCGTGTGTGTGTGTGACAGACAGGGAAAGAGTGCGTGGGTGTGAGGGGGAGGAGAGGAGTGAGTGTGTATGTGGGTGGAGAGTAACACAGAGAGAGAGAGAGAGAGAGAGAGAGAGAGAGAGAGAGAGAGAGAGAGAGAGAGAGAGAGAGAGAGAGAGATGGGAGCAATATCAGTCCTTATCTCTCTTGGGTGTTGTAGCTATTTTTAAAGTGTACACAGGGGAAGGTTTATACTCATAGCGGAGGGGGGGGGGGAGTGAAGAGGAGTTAAAGGAGGAGGAGGAGGAGGGGGAGTGAAGATGAAGAGGAAAAGTAGTTAGAGGAGGAGTGGGAGTCAAGGGGAAGGTAAAGAGGAGTTAGAGGAAGGGGGTATGGGAAAGGAGGCTTCTCTTCCGGTGTTCCGACTCTTAACATGGGCCTCTTGACCCCTAAAATTGTTCTACGCTCTACAGGAAAGGTGTTATTATCCCTATGTATGTTATCTACTGTTTTATGTTTCGAAAAGGTTACGCATCCCAGGATGAACTACAATCTTTACTTATTACAGCCTTTTATAAACATTTTTAGGGTTTAGAAAACTGCTCCACTTTATCGTCAGTGTTGGTAAATCTGGAGCCACCGATTCTTCCAAAGTATTCTTAGCAACAGGCCACCATTTACTTTGTTAATCTACCCTTGTTTCCAGGCATACTTTGGAGGAATCTAGGCGCTCTAATATACCAGAAATATTTTATCTCCTTTAAATATCTACACTTTGTACTCCTGGTTTGTTTCAGCTGCTCCCCTAGGAGCTGCCCCAAGACGCAAGGAAGGTGAAGGTGAAGGAGGTAGCGAGGCGGGGAGTGAAGCAGGCAATCTAGCTACCACCACCAGCAGTCAGCAGGGGGAGCAGGAGCCCCTTGCCCAGGCCCTTGACGACCAACCCATGATAGAGCCGGAAGAACCAGAGTTGCCTAGTGAGCCAGAACTGCCACCAGATGTCCTCTACAAACACGACGATACCATTGTTTTTAAGGTGAGTGTGTAGGTGATGCCGTAGTTTGGGGAATGTATACTCTCTTGACGATAAACTGAGGGGTTACATAATCTCCAAACCATGCCATGAAACAGATCGCCTCTTCATAATGGTGTGGTCATCTGTTTTATGGTAGTATTTTGAGGAATCAGTAGTCCCTCAATTCACCAAAAATTATGTCTCTTAAGTCAACAATTCTTACTGTACACACATTAAATCGAGTGAGGTCATGAAAACAGCACAAGACATCAACAATACACCACACACACACACACACACAGTACTGTACTCACGACATCAGTACTGTACACACATGACTTAGACTGAGGTTAGAGTACAAGACATCAACAGTACATCGCACACGGTACTGTACACAAGGCGACAGTACAGTACACAGTCAGTTGTAGTCATGTGGGTGTGTCGTAAACCTTGACCCCGGAGATATACTTAGCTTTGTCGCATGATCATGGATAGTTCGCATGGATTCAGGCATACATGGATATACACACGCACACAATCATGCACACACATACACGCACACAATCATGCACACACATACACACACACCGTCTTCCTTCCCCTTCCCTCGCTCTGTACTTACTCACCTCCCACCTCCTTTCTTTACGTTTCGAAATATTTTACCTTCAACCTTCAATTTACTTTTTCTCTCTACTCCTTCCCTCGCTACCTACTTACCTCTCTCTACCTCTCATCATAATTTACCTCTAACCTTCAATTCTTCTTCTCTCTTTTTCTTCCCTTGCTATCTACTTACCTCTTTTTTTCTCTCTCTCCTTTCTCCCTTCCTCACCGTCTACTTAACTCACTCCCTCATTTCCACTCATGTTAATTCCCAAAACTTTCATCTCTCTCTCTCTCTCTTAGCTGTATAATTAACCATCTCACAGTGGTTGAGTTCTGTCCATGGAATACCTCACAAACTTTCCCTATTATTCCCGACTTGCACCAACTTCCTTAATGTGCAAAATAAATATCAACTCCAGCTGACAGAGAGAGAGAGACAGAATACAATGTGCTGATATAATGGCTTTTAGTAGATAACCAAAGAGTAAATAAAAAAAACACAAGATGCAACAACGTAACAGATACTGAGTGAGCAAAGTGACAACAGTACAACGCGGCGTGATAAAATGTTTCCCTTTCACCCAGATCTTGACCCAAACTCAGCGTGATCAGGTACTAAACAAACTGTACAATCCGACGTTATAGCATGTTTCTCTTCCGTCCAGCTACTGCGTTAAGGGACCCTGTGATGTAGCCTGAAAATTGGAGATAAATTAGTCCTTCAAATATTGCCTCGAAACACCACTTATATGGAAGGAGTTTGTTTCATGGCGGCATGGTCGGGAGGAATCAGAAGCCTCCAATTTTCATACACAATCACAGGGTCCTTATCAGGTTTACACTGGGGATCAATAATTCTGTCCAAATCCGAGACACAACATTAATCTCTCCCACTCTCTCACCCACTTCTCCAATCACTTCAGGTGGTAGCGATTCATATTGTGCCACGGTCCACGATACAATTATTGACCCCCTGTGTACGAGACAAAGAGTTCAATGTAGCGTAATAACATGTCTCTCTTTTCCCTACTTACTGCGTGAACCGCTACGAAACAAAGAGTAAATTGCGGCGTAATAAAATCTTTCTCTTTCCCCTAATACTGCATGAACAGTGACGAGACATAAATACTAATGAGGCTTTATAACATGTTTCTCTTTCTCCTATATAGATACTACGAGAACGCTTGCATGACAAAGAGTACAATGAGGCGTTACATGTTTCTCTTTACACAGACTAAGCGTGAACAGGAACTAGACAGAATACAATGCCTAACATGTTTCTCTTTCGACCAGATCTTGACCCAGGAATACAGTGACGAGGCGGTGGACCTTCTCTGTAACCACTTCTTCAGGGACGAACCACTGGGCAAGGCACTCTACCTGGAAAGTCCTCGGGAGGTGGACCACTGGCTCTCCAAGGTCATCCCCCACATGGTACGGTAATAGTCACACACACCTTTTTTATCCTTCCTCTCTCTCTCTCTCTCTCATCTATAATTCCTCAAGTCTCTTCCCTCTCCCTCCCTCCCAACACAGACGAGGCGCCAGACGGGTTAATAGAGGATGCAGCAACAACAAAACAAGTTCTATTATATCTCTCTTCTCATTTCTCTTTGTATCTCTCCTTTCCCTCCTCTCTCTTCATTTCCCTCATTTATCATATGGGCAATATAAGGCGCTTTTTTTTCTACATATAAACTCTTTCTTTTCAATTCTAATCCTACTTTCTCCAATCCTAATCCTCGCCTATCTTACCTAACTTACCCCAACCTAGCCTAAAGTATCGTAATCTACAAATATACTCCATCTTTCATTACTTAAACTGATTTCCTTAAGCTAAACTAATCCTACTTAGCCCAACACATCCTAACCCAAGCTACTTTCAAACGTATCTGAACTAAACCAATATCAAACAATATTAACTTACCCCAACCCATCCTTAACTAACTTTGAGTAAGCTTACCTAGTCTAACTCAACGCTGTCCAAACCTTCCAAAGCTAATTAAACTCGACACAACCCAAGCCTTCCTTTTCCTAACTCTGTCACCTCCTGCCTGCCTGACCACCAGATCGGCGACGGCGTGTCAGTGATGGCCCTGGACGAGGCTGCCGACGGTCGCATGGTGGGCGTGGCCATCAACAGTATCAAGAGGAGAGGTGAAGCCCCTGGACCTGACGGCTTGATGGCCTGGGTCGACCCACAGAAGGACCCCAAGATGTTCAAGATTGCGTCCTTCCTCTCAAACCTCGTCAATGACATTGACTTCTTCACCCAGTACAATGTGGAAAAGGTAAGGACTCGGATAAAATGTTCAAGATAGTGTAGCTTGTACCTTCAAGTACAATCACAGACAATGAAAAGTCTACCCAGGCCTCGTCTCAGGGTATGCAGAGGGGGTAGACTTTTCATGCAATAATGGTTTACTTATTTATCTATTTTTTATCCTTCTAATATTTATAGGTATTATGTGGTAGAAGTGTGGGTGTCGGGTGAGTAGCGTGGTATAAATGACTGTTGTGTGACTAAGGGTTACAGAAAATCATATGGTAGCCAGCAATGGGTATAATACTGTTTGTAAAGTGTAATATGTTCCTCCTAACACATCTTTTATCAGCGATAGTTAATAAATCTCCCAGTACAGTGTGAGGGAAATATGGATTAAGTGCACGTGTTCATTAATATCTTTAAACAGTTCTAAACGCACGTCGATCCTAGACCAAACTATTTGCTAAAGTATAGTCGGTATCGACCTCCAATATCCTCCTTCATTTTTTGTACGGTCGGTGAACGAAGTATCTGAAGACCGTTTAGTTTTTCTGTTGACAAATGGAAGGGTAGCGTTTGTATCATAATCTGCGATTACTGATTAGTCGATGTATACAAATATCATGAATTTTGTCTACTACTGATATGTTTACTCTTGGTGTTATTGCCAGAACCTGCCAGAGGTGTTTCAATACCTTGTTCTCCGATTTTACTTCATCAATTCCTACTATAAACTGAGATGAGAAGGAGCAAGATGACTTAACCTATGAAAATGCAAGTCTTTCTGATAAATTTATATATACGTTTCCTTTCTCAACACAGATCTTCAACTATGAGCTCCTTAACGTGGACAAGCAGTATGGTGGTCGAGGCATCGCGTCTATGCTGGTCCAACAGTGCTCTAACGTAGCCAGAGCCCAGGAATTCTCTTGCCTCGTCGTTGAAACTACAGGTACAGGACAACACAATACTTATCCATCCATCAACGTACAGTCGGCGGCAAAAGTCGTGTCGCCTCACTTAGCGTTTTTTTAAGGATAACCAACACATTCATCATACAGAGTTCCAAAATCCAGGGGGATAATTAGTAAACTACTCTGGGTTTTCATTTAACGAGCCTGTGAAGCTTATATTTCCATACTGTACTTCACGACTTGGCAGATGTGGCGACACGACTGTACGTTTCACTACTGTCCAACACTTTATTTAAATCTATGCAACTATATAATGTATCTGCCAAAGTATGAGAGAGTGGATGCATAAATACAGAATATAGTTTTTTAAGGGGAGCCTGTCTTATTGGTATATTATATAGAAGGCTACCGATTCCTCCAAACTTTGCAAGTAAACACATCCTTATTAGAAACACTGAGGTCGTCTGTTTCCAGGCATGGTTTGGAGGAATCAGTAACCCTCCAAGTTATCAACAAGACAGTCTCCCCACTTAAGTATAAAATTTGGAGGGCTAATGATCTTTCCACACTATGCTACAAAACAGATCTCCTGCTTTCATACCAAAGTTATGTGTGTCCTGGTATAATTGGGAGGAATCAGCGGCCTTCCTCTCCATTTGTCCACAACATAACTAATGATCCCCATAACCATAACAGCCTACTCTCTGCTGAACCATTAATTCGTGCCAGTGAGATATACGTGACTTGAGCTTTATGATGAAACTGGACTGGGGTTTTTGTTCATATATATTATAGGCTACATCTTTTTATCTTCACTGTTTTTTTTTATATATACATCTTTTTATCTTTATTGGATTTATATTCATATATACAATTTTTTTTACTTCACTGGGTTATATTAAAGTTTGATTATATATCAATGTATTTTTTTTTTTTTTTTTTATCTATAGGCATCTTCTCGGCCAAGATCTTCGGGCGACACAACTTCAAGACTATCAAAGAGGTGCAGTATTCACAGTACCGTCAGAACGGCCGCATCCTTTTCCCCAACACCGGCATCCACACCTCCGCCAGGGTCTCCGTCAAGATCCTGGAGCCCCTCGAGTCTAACAGTACCACCAACACCACCAAAACCATCACCACCACCAACGCTACCTCACCACCACCGCCACACTCGTAGATACTCCACTACACTCCCTCGTCTGATAAGATAAGAACGCATCCTATATAATATCTGATCCAAAAACATGGTAATTATCTACTATCTATCATCCATCGTTGGGAAGAATCTGCAAATCCTTTTCCAGATAAAATTAGGAACTCTTTCTCTGACTGATAATAATGTGGGCTTTTGAAACGTATATACAGTATATATATAACATTCCTAGCAGCACTATTCGTTTCGCTGGAAATAGTGATGAATAATACAGTATACTCTTTTACTGTTAACAAAGAAAAGGCTTCGAATGAGAAAACTGGGGACCTCACCTTCGTCACAAATTATCTGGGGCTTTCACAGGACACGGAAACACTCCTTTATTTTAGCTTCACTGATAATAAGACGAACAATGTACTGATAAGAATACATTAGATTCTCGTATGAATTCGAGTGTTTTTTTTCCTTTGATATCTTGACGCTTTTTGGTAGAGCGACATAACGACATCGCTAAATCCTTCTCAAGATAATAAACAGCACACTTCTACACCTTCAACTCCACCAATACAGATCATAATAAGGGGAGAATATCTTATTAAATTGGAGGGCTATTGATTCCACCCAACTATGCCAGGAACAGTACGATCTTAAACGTTACTAACAGGGGCTCTCTGTTCCCTGGCATAATTGGGAGGACTCAGTAGCCCACCAATTCACCGCCAAGAGACAATCCCCTAAATCCACTAATAAGAACGGGTACACCTTCTTTTGATAATGTTAAGGGCCTTTTCCGTCACGCATACATTAATTATAGGACAAAGAGATAACACCACTAAATTACCCATTCCCTCTAAGGTACGATATTGGGGAATCTACTAATAAATATAATATACTATCACCACTATGTGTATCTTTCACTGACAATGAACTTAAGATTATTATCAGTTAGTACAATGAAAGATAAAAGTTGTGTTGTTGTTCTGCCCGATAATCACTGACAACGAACCACACTTACACTGAGAACCAAGGCCACATTAATCCTACAAACTGAGGCCCAATGTATATCCTTACTTTGTAGACGTTTTCACCAATGTTTTGAATGCAACTTTTTTCTTTCATTGTACATGCATTAAGTAAAATTCTACATTAAAATCCAGATGTATTTCAAATAATAAGATTCTCACCCTCCCGCAGATAGCCTAAGCAAAGTATTCGCCTTCAACACGTATGGGTGCTAAATATAAAGGTTCCACATGTAGGCTATAGGAAAATTTTAATATAGTTTGGCCTTCCATAACTAACAATTATCCCACGTCTAACGAACAACTCTTCCACTTAACGAAAATGAGCGAAAAACGTCACCATGTCTTATTATAACGAAGACATTAAAGAATTAAATCAATATATTCTTTCCAATGAACCCATGAAATACTTGTTAATCCCTCATCTTATAAAATACACTGTTTATGTTGAGAGAATATTTATCCTGAAAAATATATATTAACTTTATTTTATAATGAATAATTTAACCCACTCGTACTAAAGAAATTCCTCCCAGTTCATGATAGTCATAATTATAACATATCTTGGCCTTATAATATAAAGAATATACATCTCAAGAATATAATCCTATGAAATATATATAACCTCTGACCTAATAATAAAATATATAACGACTTTGCTTCAAATGAACATAAACATAATCATAATATGCGCTTAATATTCTGAATTCTTACATAGGCATAACAGACAAACTATCAATTATTATATACTGTACTCTTCCGTATGCTATATCCACATAACCATGATAACTGTACTCTGATTTTATGAAACTAACGAATACTGAACGAATAAACTTGTCCACACCAACACTTCCCTTGAGAGCCTTAGCGTGTAACCTTAATGACCCTGTGATCGTGTATAAGAATTGGAGGCTTCTGATTCCTCCTGACTATGCCACGAAACGAGCTCCTCCCATATAGGTGGTGTTTCGTGGCAATACTTGAAGGACTCGCTAACCTCCAATTTTCAGACTACATCACGCGGTCCCTTAAGTCATATCAGGTACGGTTGAGAGTCAATGTTTCAATACACATGGCGGTGACTGAATGGTTAAACACATGTGACACCTTCCCCCTGGCAGAGAGTTGGATTAGAACCCTTTGACTAACTTTAGCAGCAGTTTTTAATGAGTTTCAAACAAGCAAGCAAGTTCTCCCCACTGATCAATACAAGCCTTCCAGAAGAATACTTGAAAACAGAGGTTGAATGAATGTTTCCTTGCCTCACCCTTATGTGTTTTGGAACTTAAGGGGGACATTTTGTGTTGGTAAATATGGAACAAATGATTCCTCCAAACTATTCCAAGCAAAAAAGAGAACACCGTTATTTTTGTTCATCTATTCCTGTTTCCTGGCATACTTTGGAGGAATCAAGGCACTCCAATGTAACAAAAGTGAATTACCCCCTTATGGGAATGGTACACGTTTGGTACATTTGAGTGTCTTGATTCCACCAAAGTATGCCAGGAAACAGGACCACATTGACAGTAATAATGGTGGCCTAGCTGTAGCCTGGAATAGTTGGGAGGAATCAGTTGCTCCAGAATTTACCACCAACATTGTACTACCCACTTACGACCACAACTGTACCAGACCGAACACGAGACCTTCCTTATATAAGTGGCATATCAACCAACCCAGGGAAATGGCTCTTACTACTCGTCAATATTATACAACAGATCCATGGTGCATACGCCCCTACTCCTCTGTACAGAAATAACATAACAATAGCGATCATCCGTGGTCAGGAAAACAGCCCAATTAATGTTATAAAAACACACACACACACACACACGCACACATAATTAATATCATGAAAACAACATCATTAACACCGAAGCAAGCCTCACAATAACAATGACATAAAAGTCGTTCCACTGGTTGGTTCTTTAAAGGGGGTGAACTGTTTGTGGGAGAATAACAGCTGGGAGGGCTAACGATCCCTTCACTATATGCTACAAAACAGTTCCCTTATTACTCGTATCCTCAAGAGCAAGTCAGTTTCCGGGCACAGTTTGGAGGAATTAGTTGTCCTCCTCCAACTGGCCCACACACAATAGATTAATAATTAGTATTTATTAAGAGGATAGTTTACCAGTATTTATTAAGGGGGTAGTATAGGTTTGATACACTGTGTGGAGCATCTTAATTCCTCCAAAGTACGCCTGGAAACAGAGCCAGATTAACTAAAAAATAATGGTGGCCTGTTGTCTGGAAGAGTTTGGAGGAATAATTTGCTCTGGATATATCAACAATGCACTGCTCCCTTAATTAAAGCCTCACATTCCGATCCCTACAAGTAACGAACGAATCAAGTGTCTTCAGATAAAATCAAAATAATGAGTATTATTTCGTATTTTTTTATGAGAATTGAGCCTCCCTTACGTAGATCTAATTTTATTACACTAAGCTATTGCCAATTATCTCTTCTGAGCCATTAAGGGGATATTCTTTGGAAAGGTACAATTGCCAGCACTTATAACTGGTACACCAAAAGAGGATTAACAGCTCTAAATGTACCAGTTATAAGTGCCGGCAACTGTACACATTGGAGAGTTACTGCTATCCTCCAAACTATGCCACGAAACAGATCCTCTATTACTAACAGTGGGGTCGTCTGTTTTTCTAAGCATAGTTTACAGGAATCAGTCAGCACATCTATAGCTCTCCAAATCACCAACAGGATAATCTCCCCTTAATGAATTAGAAAAAAAGGTTCACCATTTTTTTCCCACCCATAGGTTAGGACATCCCGGTAATATTTACGAAGCTAAAATCATACACGAAGAAGAAAAATGGCTTCACGTAGAATAGTAGAGAGCTAGATAAAAACAAAAAATCATTCATCGCAGCCCTGACAGGTGAAGCCAATGTGATTTTTCGGAGCTATAATAAATGAAGCCAAATGGAACCCCAACAGAAAGTGAAGCCAGTAGTGAGTTAGAAAGGAGTAATTGAAAATCTTAAATGATGTTAAAAACGAGATAATCTAGTTATTATTAATGGTAAAATAAATACTAATGTGAAGGTAGGTGAGGTTCCCAAACGAGTCATTCTAATAATAACAGTACAATCCGGGTGTTACAGGTAAAGGATATCAAACCAATGCTGTTACTAGGAAAATATATCACAGTGATTATAAAGGGCCTTGATAAGTTTACATGCACAGAAGAAAAAAAATAAGAAAAAATAAAAAATAAAACAGGATACCAAAACAGGACACCTCGAAATAGAAAATGGAAATAACAGAAAGATGTCATATATAAAAAAGGAAATTAATTTGCAGAAAAGGATTTTTTTAATGGAAACACATAGAAAAAAAAAAAAAAAAAAAGCATGAGAAACAGAAAATACCGTAAATAATTAACCTAAAAATCATACGACAGAGCATTTGAAAGGGACAACCGTGAAATACAAGAAATATATGGAAATAAGTATCATGATATAAATAATTTACAGCTGACACACAGAGACTGAAACCTAAAGAAAATACAACAGATAAAAACTGAAGTGAGGAAAAAAAGTCTTGGCAGAAAATAGAGAAAAGAACCATGATCTTTAATTAACAAATGATGCAGACTGAAAACTAATGAAAATAAGAAGATTAAATGAAAAGCAAAATCCGAAGTGGAAATCTTCACGCCCCACAAACGCAATGGGTAAAATTATATATGTATAAAAAATATCTAAAAAAAAAAAATAATGGTGGCTTCCTATTAACTCCGTCGGGTGTGTGTTTGGCTAAGAGGGGTTTTAAGGGGGAGCTGACTGGGGGGTTAAAGGGGAGGGGAGGGAGAACCCAAGGTGCCCTAAACTGTTAAAAAAATGGGCGCCCCTCTGACACCCCTGGGGGACACTTCCATTGACCTATTATTCCCCCCCAGTGGGTGTGTGTTTGTTTGATTGTTTGTTTGTTTGTTTGTACGTGTGACGCGTTCCTTTCCTCCCAAGTGTTTCATGATGAATAAATAGGTTAATGTAATATAAGAGATCCGATACAAGGGACAAGGTTTGGCTGGGGAGATGAAGACTATTTATTTTCATGCCACTCCAAAATTCAATCATCCGAATTACAAACACTAAAACTTAACGCTGTATATTCAAATTTTGTTACAAACGCAACAAGATTTTAAGAATTATTAAGTTCTGTACTTTCTCACACACAGAAAAGGTTTAAATTTTTACCACACACTGCACTTTAACAAAATTTAGCCAAAGAAGCTAAGGATACGAATTTTGTTATCCATGCTGAAATTTATTTCAAAATTACTCCTTAATCAACATTAATAACATTAACAATAATAATAGCGATAACAATAATAAAAAGTGAAAAATAATATGAAAAATAAATATAAAATGAATAAACACTTTAAAATTTACGAAGCTCCAATAAACCCACTCCCCAGTCAAACATTGCCTTCCCTTGTTTTAAATTGCCTCCCTCGTGATGATGAACTTTAAACCAACAATTTAAGTGTTTTGATTCAGTGATCTAATTCGTTGTTTCACGTGTGGTCGAACTGCCTGCCTGCTTGCCTGCCTACCTGCCTGCCTGCTTGCTTGTCTGTCTGTCAGTCTGTCTGTCTGTCTGTCCCCTTTCTCTACAGGCGGTGTCACACAGGGCATATTTTCCCTCCAAACTTTTATCACGAAGTGCCAGCCATCCAACTTCCTCGAAGGTGATAGTCTCTTGACGGTAAATTAATTGGAGAGCTACTGATTCCTCCACATTATTCCACGATATAGATCTACTAGCAACACTGATGTACTATAGTTCGTTTCCTGGCATAGTCTGTAGGAATCTGTATACTTCCATCCACTTCACCAACAAGAGAGTTTCCCCTTAAGCTTGGATACCTCAAGGGTTGCTGGTATCGAGTGAATGGTGTTTGTTAAAGTGAGTTCCTCCCTGACTAACACATGAGGGGAATATTGCAAAGCTTCCCACACGTGCACATATTGCATCATTTGTACACATCCAGAACGAAGACAGATGGGTGGGGGTTAAATTAAAAGCGAGAGCTGCTGCCTTTTTATACAACGGCTTACTGTGTTGTTGTTTATACAGTTAGAGAGGACCAGTGCGATCTGCCGCATGGGTTTGTTGTTATATCATTTCCCAGTACGATGTGGAACTTGGGAATTCAACTGTGTCAACTCTGCTCGCTTGCTTCTCAAATAATGGGGGAATGAAGGTCTGCCCTGTAGTGATCACCAACCTATTTATATCGGGTATATATCACAGCACGAGCACATCTTCCTCTATCCTCTCGTCAGACTGAGGTTTGATCCGTCCTCCAGTATGTTCTCTTATGGAGGGCCTGCGAGGAAAAGGATGACGGAGGAAGGAGGAAATAATACATACATAAATTGCTGGTGTGATAAGACCCCTTTTACGCTTCTTGCCTCAGTCATGTTGTACGCTTTAAACTAGCTCGCCTGTTGAATCGCCTGTCGTATGCTGACCTATACTTATGCAATACTACACCTAGCTATCTCTTATGCATCTCTACCTTGCAGTATTACTTAGACATCTCTTATGCATTTTGCAATATTACCTATACACCTATTTCTTACATATTCCTAACCTCTCTCTCTCTCTCTCTCTCTCTCTCTCTCTCTCTCTCTCTCTCTCAACTGAATACACCAGAAGAAAATTCAACTTTTTTATATATTTTTGTAGTCATTCTCCTTCTGCCTCCCAATAGTTTATCTCTAAGGCGCATCCACACGTGTCCTCAAGCACTTGGTGGTAATAAGTTAACAAAACATTCACAAACAAACTGTCAGCATGTTAAAAGATGTTGAAAGTGAATGTGGACGCGCCTTTAATTCTAACTTGTATTCGGTATGCCTTAGAAATTTCCCCTCGCCTTTAATTCTAACTTGTATTCGGTATATATGCCTTAAAAGTTCCCCTCGCCTTTATTCTAACTTGTAATAGGTATGCCTTAAAAAAATTCCCCTTACTTTCTCTACGTCAGTAAGTGTTGCCTAAAATATTAAGTCTAACTTCACTTTCTCTCCCGACTTCTTTCTTACCCTTCTTCTTCTTCTTCTTCTTCTTCTTCTTCTTCTTCTCAACACAACTATATCCTACTGTCACAAGTTACCTCTCTACTAAATATAATAATTATAACTGTTTTCCCACTTTTTAATAAGTACAAAAATGTTCATGAGCATGTTTCTCCCCTGCATCCTTTCCTATACTAAGATTCATCCCCATTATCCATTCGCTGACCAAAAACAAGTACAGTATCTTTCCCATAAAATATAAGTGTCAAATATTACTTTTATCCCAAATTCCATCCAATTGTTAAAAAGAAAAGGACTTCGAATTTCAACATACTTTACGGTACTTCAGGCCAAAACTTTTTCCAAAATCCACGACCTTCCATTTCCTAAAGTACTCCCCTCCTCCTCCACTTACTATAACCATGTACAGTCATCACCAAAAGTCCCGTCGCCACTCAGAGTCAGAAGATGATAATAAAAACTATGTTGTTGTGTATGGACAAAGAGTTCCATCTGGGGTGCGTGGGCTACATACATACATACATACATAGAAGAGTCAAGTTCATACATCCCATTCACCACACGGTGTCTGAATATATATCTAGGGTAACTAACAGACCTGAGAGGCGACATACAGCTACAGGACGATTCAAGACCAATAGCTTACTAGTCTATTGGTCTTGGGACGTTTCTTGATGAGTGTATTGTACTACCGGTGTTCACTTTCTCCCATGTGCTAACTTTTTAATTCCTCTGCATGGTTTCTGTGTGCATTCCAAACTCGTGTAATTCCCGACTTTCAACTCAACTCATCCACTGTGAATAGATACTACTACTACTACTACTACTACTACTACTACTACTACTACTACTACTTCTTTCCCTATTCCCACCTAACAACCAATATCTAGCTACTGTGAATAGACACTGCTGTACCTTCCCACTCCTTGCCTGCCTTATCGAAGTATTTGTACTATCCCCCAACTCTACTGTGTACTATGCATGCTCCTGCTACCGATAATATACTTCGCTCTCCATTTTCCCTTCTCCTCCTAGTCCTCTTCTCATCTTTCCAGCAATGACCTCCATTCCACGCCGCTCGGCTTTATGTCTTGTAATAATAATATATATCATCTAATCACACAAAACTTTACAGAAAATGCGAACGTCAGTTACTATAAACCTATATACATCAATAGATAATGAAACTTGTTACTTCCATTATAATTACAAATCTAAAGTTTATGGGATGAATTTCTAAATTATATTTGCAAAATGTTTAAAATAGTTACACTAGTTACAGTTATATTAAATCACTGCACATGTTAAATTGTTACACACCCACATTTTAGTATGTTAATATATACTCGGAAATATATTTTCAACTGGATGTTAACTCTGGGATAGATTCTCGTTGCTAGGAATTGTTTAGCTATAAACAACAAACTATGTAAAGCTTAAGACTTAAAACAATCTACAACCACATACTTCTTTCAAGAGCACTGTTTCAAATTCTACTGTCACAATCCTAGACAGTCTTTTTTCTATTTACCCCGAGCGTGTGTGAAGACTGGAGGTCATTGTCTCTTCCTTCTATATATACTACATAAGCCTTTGTTGTATGTAAACATGCCTATATACATAATATATATATATATACATAAGTCTAAGGTAAACTACCATGTATAATAAATACCTTACTACTACATGTTGTTATATTAACTGAGGAACTGCCTTCCGGAGACGTCTAAGTGAGATGGATAACTGCACTTTACTTATGGGTGAATATACACTAGTATCATTGTTACTATAATTTTCGTCCACAATTCACAAGTCTATATTCAGAAATAGCATCAGGGTGTAAATGGAGCTTCAGAACAACGTGAACAATATATTGTACTGTAATCCCCAAGGTTTCATTATTCTGAATATGCCTTGACATTAAATATACATACAACACTGAAGACTACTGTATATTTAACAGAGTATCACAGAAGCTATTAATCTGTATATGTAACAGAGTATCAAAGAAGCTATTAATATCTTGTAGATGTCCTGTGGTTGAGTGGATACGCTTGCGTCACCCCCGCGAACCCTGATTTCATTCCAAGCACGGAGTACATCTTCCCTCATGCATGTTTTCATATAACCTTCACACTCTGGTCTAGTATTCAGTGAGGTAACACACACACACACACACACACACACACACACACACACGGCGTGTGTTTATAAATATCATCGGACAATGGCGCCCAAAGGAATTACCTGTGACAATTAATAAATACATGGTTAATTCTAATGTAATCATAAAAGTAATATTTGCATTCAACTGCTGCCCTTATAGATGCCTAAATAAGATCAACTCCAGAGTGTTGGACTTGGACACATTAGGTTGTACCATGACGTTGCTATTCAGTGTATTGTACCTGGCCAACTGTTAGTACGCCAGAAATCAATGAGACTGTCAGTAGCAGACAACGCACGCTCTTTTTCTTTCGCTTTTTCCCTCTTTCCTGTATAAAATTAAATGCATATTTTATAAATATAAAAAATCTTGGATATATTTACTCGGTTTCAACAATTTTTAAAATTCTATTGCAGTCACTATGAAAGCACTTTCTGCTGGTAATTCTCTAATAATAAAGTGTAATTGACACGAAGGGATTCCCCCAACGATGTGGTACTCAACGTACTGCCTCAAAATAATACTGAACAGTATAACACTACACCATTACTCACATTCCAAAGTTTACATTTATCCAATAATGATTTGGACAGCATATTCAGACCATATAATTAATTAAACTTCCGACACGACCAAAATAATCCCCCACCAAGTTCCGAAGCTCCAAAGTACGTACACACGGACGCTGTTCCTGGATGTGGCTCTCACTTTACAAACCACGTCACACTTTGAGATGCTTCCTGGAGTTATGTTCCTCAACTGTTCTTGTTGATGAAGCCTTGAAGGACAAATATTTCTAGGTGTGTGTGTGTGAGAATGTAGTCTCTAGTGTTTTTGTTTACATAGAAAGTGGTGGTTCTCTATAAATATAATAATAATATATATATATAGATGAACAGGATGGCGACTAAAAGGTCTTCACGATAGGCCTTCGCTCCCGCCATCTGAATATATCAATGAAATACAAGTTATAATAAAGACTAAATATTAATAATAATAATAAAGTAATAACCGAATGTCAAGAAGTAATAAATGGTTGACCAAACATGATTTTTTTATTTACCCATGCAAGATTGTCCGTGAAGAACAGGGACATTATTACGAAGCAGCAGATATGTTTATGTATTTACCCACTGCATATTGAAGTGTTATATGGTAGATGAGTTTGTTAGATGATAATTATCCTTGTTAGTTAATATCCTTCAAGAAGAGCTTTTGTAGGCAAGTGCACTGTACACCCACCTACAAAAGCACTGTCGCCTCATCCGCAGAGTCATGAACCCCACAAGCTTCACAATTGGAAAATGTTGTTGTGTATGGTGTTTCGATTCACGAGTCATTAAACCCCAAACTTCAAGAACCGTTTGGTGAGGCGACAGCGCTTTTGTAGGTGGGTGTACATTGGGGAAATAATGTATTGTGTGTGTAATATGTATGTTAGTGGCAAAGTAATGAATATATCAGTGAATATGTATGTGTACCAAAAGAACAAGATGCTTATACATAGAGTGGGGTTAAGGGACCCTGTGCTGTAGTCAGAAAATTGGTGGTAAATGCGTCCTTCAAACATTGCCACGAAACACTTCTTACATTAAGGGAGCTTGTTTCGTGGCATAGTCAGGAGGAATCAGAAGTCACTACAAGTCTCGTACACGATCACGGGGTCCTTAGGGGAGATTCTCTTGTTGGTAAAATGTAAGACTACCGATTCCACCTATCTCTACCAGAAAACAGACACCCTCAACGGTACGAATATAGGGAAACTGTTTCATGGTATAGTTTGGAGGAATCAGTAGCCTTCCAATTTACAGCAAGAGAATCTCACCTTAATTAAGTCTATAAAATAAACTTCATTAGAGAGAGTAATGTAGTCTTTAATAAATACAACAAGGGGTAATGTATAGAAAATGTATAGATATATATTTTTTACATCTCTTCCCACTTCTATATAGCGTCATTAGGGCTGATATAGTTTGGACAGATGGTTCTTTTGTTTTGTTTTCTTATCCTAGAGCGAAAATGCACCAATTCCCTTCTAGAATGTGTAAATTTTTGGCCTATTATGCTTGAAGTTACATTACATTTACCGAAGAAAATATTTGAGGGAGCCGGTACATTTTTGCCAAGGAAAAAATTAAATGGGGTACATATTTGTTTATCTTCTATACAGAATTGAAGAACCCTGAGAATTAGGCTACACATTTGTCGAAGCATTTATATCTTTAGTGATGACAACCAAATCGTTCACCACTATAGACAGAAGAGGTGGCGCCACAGGTCTAACGTTTAGTAAGAGACGGGATGGAACAAGGCCAGAGTCTATAATATACTGAATAGGTAAATAGGTCCGGGCCCTCATAAGGCATGGAAATACAGAATATAATACAGTCCCAAATAATAAATATATATATAATGTATACGAACAGAGAGGAGGAGGAGGAGGAGGAGGATTATAACGACACGGGAGATAAGGAGATAAAATAAAATAAAAGTGCCCGAACATAAAAACGAGATTTATAACAAACATAAAACGAAGCCTACACAACTTATGGTGATGACTGTACATGGAAGGAAGGGAGGGAGGGAGGGAGGGAAGGAAGAGGTGAGGGGTGTTTATGGTATGGTGAGTGGGTGGGTTGGTTGGTTACAGCGTTGGGTGTGCATGCAAGCTCACGCCTCGCTCAAATCATTCACGGGAGAGTGAGAGGGGGTGATGGGGGTAGGGAGGGGTAAAGAGAGAGAGAGAGTGAGGATGGGTGGGAGGGAGTGAGGAGGGGTGGGAGTAGGTGAGGAGGGAAAAAATGGGGTGAGGGTGGAAAGAGAAAGAGAGAGCGAAGGGAAAAGGGGAGTGTAGTGGAGAAAAAAAAAAAGATAATAAAAGGAATACAAATCTCGGACAGGAAAGAAAACGTAAATATGTATTTGGAAATATAGGTAACAGATACAAGGACATTATATAGATAGATATTTTGTAGGTGAATATCACCAATTCGTATCAATTATATATTAAATTCTACGACAAAAACATCTAAATTCGGTACACATAACTGCAGAGAGAGAGAGAGAGAGAGAGAGAGAGAGAGAGAGAGAGAGAGAGAGAGAGAGAGAGAGAGAACCGCAGTCAGTGACCAGGGTAGTAATAAGTGAAAATGAATTTCTGGGGAAAGGTGTGTGTGTGTGTGTGTGTGTGTGTGTGTGTGTGTGTGTGTGTATGTGTGGTGTGTGTGCGTGGTGTGGTGTGGTGTGGTGTGTGTGTGTGTGTGTGGTGTGGTGTGGTGTGGTGTGGTGTGTGTGTGTGTGTGTGTGTGTGTGTGTTGTTTTAACGGTGTTGTAACGAAGATTAATTATCTGAATAACATTAACTGTTTATTTATCTCCTTCATATGCATTAATTTCTTTTTTATACTTCGTCAAAATGTGTTATGCTAATTATTCAACATTATGTTCTGAATAAATGAAGTTAGTAGTAGCAGTAGTAGTAGTAGTAGTAGTTACTACTACTGTACTATTCGAGAGTACACAAGTGTATCATTTGACTATATATGTGTATTTAGTAAATTAAGTGTGTGTGTGTGTGTGTGTGTGTGTGTGTGTGTGTGTGTGTGTGTGTGTGTGTGTGTGTGTGTGTGTGTGTGTGTGTGCCCTCAGTAACCTTCCTTCTTCAGCAGCATTGTGATCAATACACGTAGAAGGTAGCGCTCTCTCTCTCTCTCTCTCTCTCTCTCTCTCTCTCTCTCTCTCTCTCTCTCTCTCTCTCTCTCTCTCTCGTGTACATGCACGCACACGCTTTCTCTCTTTTTATTCATACATACACACTGTACCTTTCTCTTTTCACACATACATATACACAATCTTTTCACACGCACAGACACACACGCAGCGCACTTTTTCACTTACACTCACACACACACACACACACACACACACACACTGCCGCGGCACACTGTAATTTCTTTTTTACACACACACACACACACACACACACACACACACACACACACACACCAAGCCGCACCCTGCCAACATTTGATACTGTACACTCAGCTGGCACACATAGCACACAACACCCTGCCAACTATTACATGACCTCATCACTGTGTTTCGGGGGTTAATAGAGGTCACAGGGAGGTATGGGGGGGGGGGTCTATAAAGTTACGGTAGAAGTCACACAATAGTAGGCCTCTCGTTGTACGGCTGACCATATAGGAATTCTTAAACAGGCTATATGGAAAGAGAGGTCATTATTTTGAAAGTACTTAAATGAATGGTCTACCAAGTGACTCGGTAATAATGTCAAAACAACAAACCTAATATTCACTGTAGTAATGTTGTATTGCAATTACGTAGTCTTACATTTTCTATATGTTGTAAACCCTCGAAAACAATAGCGTGTGTACGAATTCCCCTGTTGCCAATAGTAAGTACAGTCACGAGCACTAATAACTATACAAGAAGTGTGCTTCGAGTACTTAGAGACAGTAAATAAATGCATAATAAGATCTACATTGGAATTACTTCGTTGGTAAATTGGACTGTTCAAATCTTCAACCAAAGCTGTATACTTATTAGTGCTCGTGACTGTACATATATATACTGGATAATATATAAGATGATGCCTGTGGATGTATACGTTGCTTAAGGAGTATTGTGATATAGTTGGGAGTCCTGAAGTTAAGGGTGCAAAAAATAAGTAACACAAAAGGAAGTCTAGAGAAAAACAAATACCGGTATATTAATCAAACAGTAAAAATGATGGATTAACCCGAAATTTAATGAAGGACAAACCACGACCAAAGTATCGCAGTGAAAATAAATTATATGTAATTACTTTGCTTTAAAGACATTTGGTAAAAGGTAAACAAACCCTTAGTATAAATCGGATTAGTCTAATTGGGGAGGCCCCTTGTCCGGTTTAGCAGAAAGTCCGCTGTGTATTGAAGTCCAGTTTAGTGTATAAGGGTTTTTACTTTTGTTGGGTAAATTTCCAAGTTACTTATTCCTCTAACTTATGCTATTGGAATCGAACGTCTTATGGTGTGCAAAATTATTTATTCTTATTCTCTCTCTCTCTCTCTCTCTCTCTCTCTCTCTCTCTCTCTCTCTCTCTCTCTCTCTCTCTCTCTCTCTCTCAAATCACCAGCATTTCGTCATTTTCAAACCATCAGTATTCCATTCGACATCCTCCTCTCCTCTCCCCTCCTCATCCCTCCCATATCCACCTCCTCTCACCTGTCTGTCACGTGTCATTCTCAAGGTCATCTCTTTACATTCGCGGTCACCTCTGTCACTCTGTTTTTTTTTCTTTTCATAGGTGGGGAATGCACCGGCTCCCTCTTTTAATTCCTTGTATTTAATTTCATTGTATTTTTCTGTAAATGTAATGCAATACAAAACAAAACTACACCTAATTATATACACAAATTGGTACTGACACACACACGTATATCTAACGTGAAAATACTCATATGGGGATCAGTGTATTTTTGTCAGATTAAAAATAGAAAATTGGGTAGAGTTTGACCCCATACAAATCCTCGTCTACCTTAAAGCATTTTCTAATAATGTTCCTATAAAACTATACCGTACATCCGCCACACATTTAGTAGGAAGTACAGTGTTGATAAATATAAGTGTGTGTGTGTGTGTGTGTGTTCCTTCCATATCAGTGTGTGTGTGTGTGTGTTCCTTCCATATAAGTGTGTGTGTGTGTGTGTTCCTTCCATATAAGTGTGTGTGTGTGTGTGTTCCTTCCATATAAGTGTGTGTGTGTGTGTGTGTGTGTGTTCCTTCCATATAAGTGTGTGTGTGTGTGTGTGTTCCTGCCATATAAGTGTGTGTGTGTGTGTGTGTGTTCCTTCCATATAAGTGTGTGTGTGTGTGTGTTCCTTCCATATAAGTGTGTGTGTGTGTGTGTTCCTTCCATATAAGTGTGTGTGTGTGTGTGTGTGTTTCGTGGCAATATTTGAAGGCCTCATTTACCTGCAATTTTCTGACTACACCACATGGTCCCTTTAAGTAAGATGTAAAGGAATTTTTATAGTGTATGGAGAAACTGATATCTCCAAACTATTCCAAACAACAGGCCATTATAATATTTTTTAATCTGGCCCTGTTTCCTGGAGGCATACTTTGAATGAATTAAGGCGGTCCAATATACCATAAGTGTATTAGCCCCTTAAATGACCAGCAGTAGGAGGAGGAGGAGGAGGACAAGTTACAACACTCAGTGGCCAGACTGGTCTAGTTTAACAGTTCCCCTTTAACCCCATTAAACTCTTAGGTCAGAAGGTTACCCCTGTCCTTACTTACACCCTCCCCCGTCCACTACAGCTATGTCTGTCTATCTATCTGTCTGCCTCCCTCTGTGTGTGTGTGTGTGTGTTGTCTTACGTATTTGTCTTTTACATATCAACTCTGTGTGTGTGTGTGTTGTTGTTTTACGTATCTGCCTTTATGAATCTACTGTGTGTGTGTGTGTATGTTTTTATCATGCTGAATCTCCCTATGCCTAGGCTTCTCCCTGTCTCTCATATGCTGTTTATTTTCTGATGCCGTTGCTAATATACCTCCTTCCCCATTATCTCTTAACTGTTATCATCCTTTTCGTTCACATACTCCGTTTCCACCAATTCGCATCTCCATCACTCCCTGAAGGAAGGACCTTTGCTCTCTCTCTCTCTCTCTCTCTCTCTCTCTCTCTCTCTCTCTCTCAATAACGTGTCACAGCACTTACGATTTTTCCGGCTCTCCCCTCGGGCATTTTCTTCTCCCTCCCACTCCTGTCCCCACCGCTCTTCCTCCAATTACGGTCTCTCTCTCTCTCTCTCTCTCTCTCTCTCTCTCTCTCTCTGCCAATACGATAGGCAATTGATAAGGGAACAGGGGATCAGGGACGGATGAAAGGTAGGGAAGAGGAAGGGAGAGGAGTAGAGACGTGAAAGGAAGGATGAAAAGGGAAAGTAGAAAAATATTATATGAAGATAGGGAGATGGAAGAGAAAGGGAGAGAAAGGAGAAGATATATGAATAGGGAGAGGGAAGAGAAAGGGAGAGAAAGGAGAAGGTACATGAATAGGGAGATGGAAGAGAAAGGAGAAGAGAGAAAGGGAAACAGAGGGAGGATGAAGAGGAGGAGAGGTGAGAGCCATGGGAGGGTGTTCAAAGCTGGGGTAATCCACGAGAGAGAGAGAGAGAGAGAGAGAGAGAGAGAGAGAGAGAGAGAATGGTGCCAAGCAACATTAGGCTCGGAACGCCAACACAGCACCCACTATACTGTACTCTCTCTCTCTCTCTCTCTCTCTCTCCTTAATAAAACTGTGTTATTCTCATCATCAGCACTTTTAAAGTATTATTTACCTTGTCAGCTCTAATTTGAGTATACGACGAAGAATGTTCAGCATAACATGTTAGAAATAATACATGTAGCCTATCGTAACTAAATTAAAAAAAAACTTTAATATCCTTCAGCAGTATAATAAGTCTGTTGTTTTTCATTATACAGTATATATCTATTTTTTTCAGATACCTGTTCTTGACCTTCACTGTAACCTTCAACATACATACACACACACACACAGGGGGAGGGAGGGTGATGAGGTAACACAGGCAGGCACACCGGTAAGCAATAAATATATAGATAGGCCACCCAAGCCAGTGCCAAGTCCACTACCCGAACACTTGACACACCCAAATTAAACACACAACTTCACCCCAAAACACCCACTGATGCTTTACTACTTTACAGGCAAAAGTGTGTGTGTGTGTGTGTGTGTGTGTGTTGCTCCCGTACTCGAATATGTGTGTGTGTAATTAAAAAAAAGTTGATCCCGTACTTGTTAATGTGTGTGTGCGTGTGTGTGTGTGTGTAAAAAAAAATATATTGCTCGCGTACTCGATGTGTATGAAAAAAAAACTTGCTCCCGTTTTCGATATTATTTACCGGGAAACAGTAGGTACAGTATATATAAATTAGTTCTGAGTGTTTTTCGCTGTACTATAATGTACAGTTATAGCGCAAGTAAGTCCTGCCTGCATTGGGTAAATGAAACTATAAAGTTATTCGAATGAGTCTCAGAAACCAATAAAAGTAACAGAGACCAACAGGTATAGTTTCGTTTCATTTATCGAGGCACTTTCATCCAAAGGTGTCAGGACTATAATAATAATTGTATTTGACCATACCAGATACGATAATAGCTACTAGGCATTATAGACCACTATTTCAAACCATAAAGACCAATCAAGCACACAACTATAGATGGGTACCATACTAAAAAAAGCACAGAAGATCAAAATAAATCTAATTAAACATTCAGGAACATGTAAAGCATTTTGACAGCCACCAGCATAATTTCCGCCAATGCTAAAGGTACAATGAGTCAGGCAGGATTCATCAGAAGTACAGTAGTTTTTTTTTAATAAGAACTTTGTACATTTGCTAGTTCTTTGTCAAATAACATAACTGTATTACTTAAAGGGATATGCATTATAGACATTATTCCCTTGTGGTCATTTTGGGCAGGCTACTGAATTCTCCAAACTAAGCCAAGAAACAGGCTACCATTATACTATTATGTAGAGGATATGTTTTACAGCATCATTTGAAGCAATCAGTAGTCCTCCAATCTGACAATAAGAGAGTATATACAGTATTTGCTTAATTAACTTGTGTAATTGAGTCAACTTCGTGTACGACTGCGACAAGTGGAAAAGTAAATCTGCCAGGAGTCCTTACCTTGCTGACGATAGTGAACTCTTTCTCTCATCTTAACATGGGTATTAAATAAGAATTACCAAAATTACCAATACAATGTGATGAACAAAATTTTAATTTACCACAACAAATGCATGCAATAAGACAAAATCTCCCTGATCATTAGTAAGTTAGCCTATTTGTTATGTAAGGTATCCAATAAAAAAGAGCTATTAGTACTATACTGTGCTTTCATGCCCAGTTAATGCACTTGATGCAACTGTCTTATCTTTTTAGTATTACTTAGTGCGTCAGTTTCCTACTGCTAAATTTC
Organism: Petrolisthes cinctipes; assembly: GCA_033782935.1. Lineage (NCBI taxonomy): Eukaryota > Metazoa > Arthropoda > Malacostraca > Decapoda > Porcellanidae > Petrolisthes > Petrolisthes cinctipes. The sequence continues at coordinate 83,941 of JAWQEG010001580.1, read as the reverse complement.
CTTAAGGAGACACCTGTATTAAAGAGATGCTTGGTTGATAATAATGAGAATGTTTATTACTCTGTTACTGTCAAGTGTAATACTGTTCTCAAAACTCACTAAGGAAAATTTCAACACATGCTGTACCGGTTTAAAAAGAAAAAAAAACCCGAGATATAAGAAGTCAAGTTAGACTTTCCATAATCTAAATGGTACAAGCCAATGTCTATTATAATTTTGGAAATTATAGTGGTATGGATTGGTTGGATTTTAACAGTCTTATTAAACTGAAAGACCTCTAGTGAAATTTCCAGTTTCAGATTATAGAAGTCTGCATTTGAGACTCAATTATCTATGGTCATTAAAAAGCAAATACAGTTTGCATTAAAGCTAGACCATTGCATTGCACCCAAAAATCCTTAATGAAATACTGTACGACTACTGCAATGGTTTCTTTGATGGCCCTCTGTTTCCCAGGGAGCTGGCAATCCCCAAGTCCCTCAGCAGCAAAGTGTTTCCCTAATAGAATTTTTTCAATAATGATTGACCATTCATTTCTCTAAAGGCTTCCTCTCCTCAGGAACTCCTAAATTTGGAATGAGAAGAAATAAAATAACTAAAAAAAACAGAATCACTTGTCCTTACCTTGCCGGTCTTGGCCTCACTCTGACACGCGGCCTCAACTGCCACAAGACCTAAGATCAGGTCCGACATCGTAGTGGTAGGGGTAGGGAGGGAGGAGGGGCGACTCTGAGGGGAGGCAGGCAGAGCACGCACATCAACATAAAGAAGCAAAATTATGGTGGAGAACTCAGAAACGGTTGTGTATAAGCAAAGGGAGAGAAAGTGTGTACCAAAAGTATATTGTCCCCTAAAAGAGGTGGAGAAGGAAAAATGAGAGGAATCTGAACAAGGGAAGTGGGGAACCATTTATGATAGGAAGTGAGGATGGGAAGCAAGATTGGGAAGAATTATGGGAGGACAACTGACTGGTGCCGAGAAAAAAATTGGCAGTGTCTATATACGGTACTGTACTTATGGAGTCCTGGGCCTAAGTTGTGTTGCCTCTCTTGTATGATGCTGAAGTCTGAGAATAATGTTGTCGTAAATGAGACATGAATATATCTTCTGCCCGTTACTTCCATGGTTTATTCATCCAGTCAAACCGCAGAAGTAATCACGTCTCATTCTTAACAACATTATCCTCAAAGTTCGGTACCATACCAGAGATGTGACAAAACTTGTGACTGTGATTCTATTCAGTACAGTAATCCAAAGTTGTCAAGTGTGGGGCAAGAATAAGGAGAACAAGAGACATAGGTGAGGTGGGGAAGTTGTTTGTGGTGACAGGGCAATGTACGGATGACTTACTGAAAAGAATACACTAACGGCCAAGCAAAAGCCAAGATTAAATGCCACCAGAGAATGAAACCATTAAGGTCAGCAAGTTTTGAAGAAAGAAAAGGGAAAGGTGGAACAAAATGAGCTGAAAGTGACTGACTCAGTATTGGAGAGTACTGTACAGGTAAGACTGAGAGCTAATGAAAATAAGATTGGGGTAGAGGTGAGAAGTAACACAGAAAATTGTAACAGGGATGGTGCATTACCGGTACGGGGAAGTGCTTATTCAAAGGTTACATGCTGGTTGGAATAAGAGAGGCATGTGGTAAATTGATCTTAAAAATTCTCTTGACAATAAAGTAGGCATTACCATACATTGCAAAACTTGGGATCGAATGGCATAAAATAAGGATTACATAACATGGGACAGATATGGCAGTACATTACAAAAAAAATATAAGCATTAAATAAAACAAAAATTACCTTGCTACAAGATAGGAATTGTGCTCCATATAAAAGGGATGACAATATAAAAAATAGTTACAACCAGTGCTTCATAAGTCATAACAAGCAAAAATATATTAGGATATGTGGCATAAACATACATAAACATGTATAGTATAATAGCATATAAAATTTTTATATCAGTAACGTAATTAAATAAATTCTTCATGCAGCAAATTAAATAAATTAATTCATTACAATGGGAATAAGTTCATACCAAACACTCCTCCAGGTCCAGTAAAACATTGGGCTGAAAATGTAACTGTACAGTGAACACATACAGTTGAACACAGAAGTTCATGGCAAGGCCTATTTTAGTTGAAATGTAGTCCAAATATAATTAAATTTCTATGACAAAGAACACCTATATCAGCAATGAGTTTATATATACTGTACTGTATTATCATGAAGATATAGGCCTATACAGTAATCCCATACATATAACCAAAATCCCTATAATACATTAGGCCTACTGTAACTCATTCACAGTACCTATAAAAAAAAAAAAAAGGGGATAAAAGCATGATCTCCTCCAACTTCATCACTAGAGGTAATAATAGCAATCGAGTGCAATACTCAAACAGTGCTCAGCAACATGAGAAGTGTGAGAGAGACCAGTGTCATCAGCTTTAAGTGTTACTATGACCCTTGTCACCCACTACTGTCTGCCGCTAGTTCCATACAGATATATAATATTAAGTGGATATGCCTCCTATGCTATTGTGGAAACATTTGCAGCATTCTCATTTTACAGGTACACTTATCTTTACAGTACAGTATGGTAGCCTACATACTGTACAAACAACCATACATATACAAACACAAATGCAGCACTCATTCATATATACAAACATACTTTCACTGTTACATAGATTCGGTTTACAGGCTAAAGTACCATACATACACATATACCTACATACACACCACTTCTGGCTCACGCACATATAAACTTTCCTGTACACACCAATAGCATATCAGTGATATCTGTCAATAGCTACCCAATTCAGTACTGTAGTTGACAATTCTTCTTTCCTTACAATTGATAAATCAATACTCTGCCCTGTGCTGGCATTGGCAATTTAGAGTAATGTATGTGAAAAATTAACAATATAAATTATAGCCTAGATTATAATAAATTATAGAGATAAATTAATGAAACTGCCTGTTGTCCACTCATTCTATTGTAACTATCCTGGTGGTCTATCCTAAGAATCCCCACACTCCTTACAGTGGTACTGACTTACTGATAAAACTGATGGCAATAATTGTTAAAAATACTTGTAAATCATCATATTTACATTTCCTTTAGTAGCACAACATTTCATATGTAGGATTTAATCATTAACACACCCTGCATTAAAAATTCATAGCATAGGAGCAACAGAAGAAATGTGGCCACCTACCTAAAGTACGATCCACGTATACAATATTATTGGAAAAAAGATTCCATGCTTACTATCCCTCCCTCTATGAATATCAGAATAAAATACCAGTACAGTTAAAAAATAATCCTCTTTGCCCACACTATAATACAGCACATGCACTCATAATAAATTTACACAATGTTAAACATGATTCTCCAGAAGAAACACCAATTCAGTACAGGATAGTGACTGGTGTCCCCATGGGCTCCCAATAACATGAACTTGGGCATCAACAGTACAAAGCTATAAAATACAGGATGAACCATAACTGACTGTACACCCAGCAAAGATCCTCTAAAGCTCTCCATCTGCTATGTAGGTACCAGCTAATAGATCGATATATACTGTAGGACTGAAACTAATGAGTTTTATGATAGTGTAAAAAAAAATACTGTACAATTACCTGTATTGATTGATGATGCTACAAAGTAACTAAAATTCCTATATATTCCACTTTTTAGGATCTAGTGTCCTGTATTGAAATTAATACACTTTTTAATCAAATATACTCAACAACCCCAACCTAATCTAGCCTATACTGGGGCTACCACCAATGCACCATATTACACTATTCCAATAAAGCACAAAGTTTACAGGGTCATGTGTAATTTTGTCAATAATCATGATAAAGCAAAGTATTAAAATCAAGGAATGAAAAACTTATCACTTAACATTACAAAAGCACTACTGAGGATCATTAAAATATTATGACATTTCTCTCCTACCCTGTCATGAGATGAATACTATGTCAGTGTCTTGGTAAATGACTTAAAATGTTGTGTACAGACACCAATGACACAGACTGTACACCTGGTAATAAAACTCAATAAATAACAGATAAGGAATGTGTACCGGTAGGTCTGATAAAATTCACACACAATACAGAAGGCTCGTTTCAATCCCTATGTTACTATTCTGATAAATCACTACTACTACTACTTCTACTACTACTACTACGACTACCACTACAGCCTGTAAATATAAACAAGTTATGTTTAATGCGGGAACATTTAATTGATCATATACATGGGGGACCAGGGCAGGTGAAGGTGTCAAGGTGAACGCAAGGTGACCATTCTTAGTCCTTTTGCGCATGAGCAGGAGACAATTACCCCTTTCCATCCCCCACACCACTTATTTTTGGACAATTTACGGGTTAACTGGACACTGGGATGAGTATTTACCGTGTCGTTGGTCGAGTTATCCGGTGAAGAGTTGGCCATCGTCAACACTGCGGGCGAAATAAGAACCTTTTCGAACACGTGTAAGAGTCCCCGATGAGTTCGAGTCGATGTAAACAAACCAACAAATTTCTATGCGCGCCAAATTTCACCGCGCGCCAAAATATATCCAACCCGCCAACTTTAATTAATAAATTCAATAAAAATATCCACTGCTCTTGAGGGTGGTTGAGCTGTGAAATATATTTATACAGGCCAAAATTGGGGTAACTAGGTGCTAAATAGACTTAGAATCCACTTATAAAGCAGTCATCGATGCTCTTTTGTTTTTGATATCCCCCCGGTGCTAGGGATTTTTGGTCTATATGAATTATGCAGCGTTTATTTTCTACACCGCAAAGTAATTAAGGGTTTGGTATGATATTTAAGCCTGTCAGATATTAAATACGATGGTCTAGAGGTTGTAAGGCGCGGCACCCCACCAAGACACAGGTTGAGCTAGAACTAAAACCGGCCCCCCGGTATTCAGAGTTGCCACCATGACCATCGAATAACCCGCCCAATGCCGCTACGAATATAGCCCAATGCGGGTAAATCTTTAACTGGGTCTTTATATTATTATGTCTATCTACCTCTAAGTTTTCTATTATGAACTTGGGCATATAAAAACCAACCCGATGTGCTCCATGCATACCATTTCCTTACCCTACTTACTTACCCTTACTATATCTGCTCGTCGTATCTATTAGAGTAGACCGCCACACTTTAATAACTGGTATTGAATTGAAGAGCTCATTGTTGCAAAGGCATATACCAAAAGAGAAGGCCACTTGTGATATTGCAAAAGATGAACTTCAAATGGAAATTAATTCCATCCCAACTGACAATATAAATCATACAGGTTATATAACACATTCATAGTAGGCCTATGCAGAAAGGCCCTACACCCTTCTCCACCCGGTGGCCTATATATGTGTAATAACAGGCCTCCAACTCACGTCACAAACGAAGCGAAAACCCTACTTCTGCACCAACCCAATGTTCTAGTATAAAACTGGAAATTAGAAACTGCGGGCATACAAACAAAATTTAATTGCGAGCCCTCTCCTCAGATAATTATGACCAAGCTGAGGTAGCCTAGACGCATGGGCCTCTCCATAGTGGAATAAATAAGAGTTTACTTATGTTATGTTTATTCTCCCAAAGTGGAGTCCTATTATTTAGTATGTATAGTAATGTTTATGTGTTAAGTAATATTAATTGTTTATTGTTTGTGAGCCTTATAACTGCTGAGGCAAAACGGTGTTGTATAGCGTCCAGAGACCAATTCCGGCTTCTGTTTACCGTTGACCAGAAGTTATAACTGACGTATAATCAGTAAAATATATACGGCGTCAGTAGGTAGTACCAAGGCCAAGAGATATATCTCTTGGCCTTGGGTAGTACAGTAGGCAACAGACGCTCCAACTTCACACGCAAGCAGTTTAGCAACTCTTAACGCAACCACGCACGCTATCCAAATGCAAGTAATTATAACAACAACACAGCCACGCTTTCTCCATGCAACATACAGTACCACCTCACGCACCAGACCTTGACGTTCTTTAGCAGTGTTTGAGGGGGACGCTTAAATTCATGTGATCTCAGTAATGGTGTCGACAACATGCAATTACCGTGCCTCACTCAACCTTTCTCTGTTCCCTAGCAATAAAAATTAAAAACCATCTGACGTGTTGCCCAGTAGTGTCGTGAGGTGCATGAAACCGTCGGGAAGTGAAACTATCAAAATGCCAGTAAAACAAAACAATGTTCTACACATGTTGGCCATAGTTCTAATTTTTGCATTACTGAACTAAACTGGTGGTTAATTATATGTATGTTAGGGACTGAGTCATAGTAGGAAGCACGTACAGGCTCTGATATTCTTGCCTGCATGCTATTACTCGATCGCTACTCGATCTCAATCACTCACCAAATGTAGTAATGACGGGCTTGTTTTTTTTAATTGAGTGTAAAGGAAAAAAAAACTGTGCTAGCTACACCAGAAAGACTGTGCATGTAACTCATGTGCACTGTCCATATACTTACAATTAAGGTTTCTCAAAATCTTCACAGTGGTTGTGCTCCTACTAAGGGTCGTAAGCAAAAATATTCTTGGTGGTGACGATGGCGTTGTACCGGTGCGATGGCTTTGTATGGAGTCATGGTACAAGCACATACCCCGCCATCGTCTACACAGCGGATATTATTGCCTACGGCCCTAAAACCGAGGAAACACTTTCCTACACATGTTCACAGTCTAACCATACATACCATTACCACTGGGGAGTTAGAAACAGCTAAATATACACAAAACGTGATGAATCATACACGTTATGTGTCATTCGCTAAAGGTTAATATACGTGAACACTGCAACTTGTAAAGTCCAGAAAAATATGTCGCCAGTTCAAGCCACTTGTGGCTTCAAAACCGCCCCCTTGGCACACCTGCTTAAAATATTACTGGAACTTGCATCTTTGACTGCCATATGTGACTAGCCAAATATTTTGCACTGTAACCTAAAGTTTGACCTGTTCGTTTCAGAAGGGGTTAGTTATTCACCTTTCAAAATACTACAATCATCTATCGAGGCATATTTTTGGGGTAGTAGCTGACTAAGTTATCAGCTTATTTCTATGTTACAACTGTGCTTCCAGCGATATTACTGAAAAATCTATACTCCATCAGTAGGTGAAATCAGAAAATTACATAAGTAATAGTACTGTTGCCATACATTCTTACCTAACAGGATCTTTATAGTGTCGAGCCAATTAAACTGGTTAAGTCCAATCCTCGTTTGCTAGGCTTTATACCTTACAATTTTATACACAAACGATCGAATGTTTCTCTAACACGTACAGTAGGCTACATAGCTTCATCAGGCTGCTACCTTGGTAAGTCAACTGGTGTTAGGAGAGCAACTGGTTAATTTCCCTTGAATGATTGAATCCCTTCACATATACAGGGTGTCACTACCCTGGCACGTGAACAGCAGCTGCAGGGTGAGGCACACGTGTACTTGGCGACGTGTGGCAACTCTTCCCAGCTGATCCAGTCACGTGATTTTGACAAGCATGTGATGCAATACAACTTAACATGCATCCAAGGCATCGGGTGCGGATTCCGTGTCTGCCTAAACACGACCATCGGAGGGTGGGATACTTGTAATTGGATTTGTAGAGTCTGTGATTAAGCTCCTAAACCTAAACGCGACCATTAATGAGTGAAACAGGCCAAGTGACACGTGACTCTTGGCCTTCGGGAGCTAGGTCAACTATTGAAGTATGGAAATGAAGAGGGGCTCTACAATCTTACTATTTTATACTCATCTAACATTCTCTGACGGCATTAACATGCTAAGTCTAGCATGTGATTCACTCTAGCATGATTCACTCAATATGCAGTAGATCTGCATGACTATAATATCATAAGTGTTGGTGCCTAGGGAATTAAATGGCCTACCATTCGTCCTACTCAAATACTGTAGACATAAAGGACCCCTCTGGATTTCTGACTGTGAGGGTGTGAGACGTCGGCCTTCACTGGTCTGGGTTCAAATCTCGCGGGGATGGCTGGTGAGAGTCGACGTAAATAAGCTAACATTGTACTGGATTTAAGTGAACTGTAATCTTGACAGCAAGTTCTGTATAATAAGTCCTCCAAATTCAATTTTAACTAAGTCCTCCAACTTATGCCAAGAAACAAACAACATAGATTATACTATGGCAATAAAATTTCCTGAAGTTTAGAGAAATCTGTAGCCTCCTAATCCAATCCCCTTATAACAAAAAATGAGCATTATGGCACACCCTCAAAATATTCTGGCTACACCTCTATTGAACACAACTAGAACTGTAGATTGGCACTTAATTACACAACCTTAATCATTCAGAACCTCTTTTACTATATACATAATATGACTCAGCCTGGAGTTTTAATTACTCTTCTCACATAATCATCCATGCAACAAATTTTTTTCACATGGCAATATCAAATGTACAGTCGGGGTACTAAGTACCTACACAGCCTTCCACACAGAATATAAGGAACATCAACAACACTCCACACAGCTAACATTCAACCTTACATCACAGACATCATCACCAGTCTCTATCACTCTCTCAGCAAAGGAATTATGCTAGAAATCACAGTATTGGAAGGCAGGACAGCATCTGTCAAGAAGTTCACTCCTAATAATGTTAATACCATTGTAAAGGTAGATCCAGTCCAACAATGTATGCAAAACTGTGAATGCCCCCCAGATGCTTACTAGTATGAATGATAGGTTCAGTATTTTACCTTTACATAATTTATAAAAATTGATACTTCAAGCATCAAAATATAGTTCAGGGGTTGTTCACTAAAAAAGAAAAAAAAAACTCATTATGCATATATATTTACAACTATCCATAAGATCTTTTTTAATTACATGGGTAAACTTAAATATTCAAATTTACAACCACCCAATAAGTACACATGATGACATGCTGTACTGTTAATCATTCGTTATGTGCTGTGGAACTGTATTTATGATGTTGGGAATTATGGGTCTCTTATCTTTTTGCTTTGCAACAACTCTGTAGTCTTCCCTCCATACTCTACCTGTTACTTCCTGTATTCTATATACAGTCAGCAAATGTAGTATTGGAACCCCCCTATGGATAATTATATTTAATTTCAATGTAATGGTAATTCCAGTATCTTTTTTTTTTTGCCGACTGTACATACTGTCACTCACTAATTTTCTCTCTTATCCAACTGCAGTGTCTGGGGAACTCTTTTGGGGGGTTGTATAAAATTTATATTGCAACTTGAATAAATTGTGGTATTCAATAATATTTTACACATAAGTCAATGCAAAAGTATTTACAGTTTGCTCATGATAATAACTGAAACATCCTTACACAACAAAAAACATAATCATGGTAACAATCAAGTAACGAATATGGTAGAGGATGGAACTCATTTGTTGATAGACAAGGTGCTCCTAGGCACAATAAAAAAACCTGTATAAATTCCTTAAATATATTGACTGTTCAGGACACCAGATAATATCAGTGTGAACTTTATTACTTAATTCCATCAACATAGTTCTTGTCATAATTATTTGGTATTAAACCATGAATTAATTCTTGAATATGTCTGAATTTTTAAAGATAACATAGCTACAATTATCAGATCTTTTTGTGTGCTGTTAGCATTCTGATGTTAGAATGTCAATTGGTGCTCCTTTTACACGAATGAAACTGCAGAGTGATAGTAAAAATCATAGGGGATTAGTTTGGCTACATGTATAGAAGGAAGAAAGGTTTCAAGGAAAATGAAAAGGGATGGAAAGTGATATACCAGGAGGACTATTGGTGGTAGGGGATGCATACTTCAAGGGCATGCAGTTGAGCAGTTGATAGAGAAAGCATGTAAGAAAGATTATTCAGTGTTACAAGGCCCTTTTTGATCATGAGACAGCGTAGGAGAAAGCTTGTTTGTTACTTATAAGATCTTTACTGATCTTGACAATACATATAATAGGATGTACTTGTATGTGTATTTTGAAGGCTTTAGCAAGATGCTGCAAATGAATGGGAGATTATAAACATTGCTAAATATGCTAAAGAGCTTCTTGAATAGGAGTGTAGTATGTGTGGGTATACTGATACAGTACCATAGATGTAGTACTCACCACTTAGATTCAAGTGAAGATAAAGGAAAATGGTACTTTGAAAATGATAATGTCGGGGTCTAAGTGTTGTCATACTTCTTACATGCTGCTAAAATATAAGTTTCATGAAATATTTAGCACTGGCTTAAAATGATAAGTGTTGATAGAGTACCGGTACCTCACAAAGGCAAACTATTAGTGTGACTTGACAAGTATTGTCTTATTATGCCTGAATATATGTATACAGCGAGAGCATTTAGAGAATTATAAAACTTTGGAACACCCTTCTCAAAAGATCCGCTACTGTGAGGCAGTCCTGGCATATAGACAGGCCGACAGGTCAACCTGTGTGTGGAATATTCGAGAAAGCTCCTCCTCCAGTACACCATGTAAAGTCTCACCCGTGTGTTTGTATATCCACGTTTGGTCCTGGAAATCAAACCGCTTAGGACCACTGTGGGGTGAAGAGAACCAGATCTGCTTGTTGGGGACTTGTTTGTTGATAACATATGTGCCAGATGCTCCCAGTTGTAGGGTCAATACACCACTCTGAAATGGGGGTGATTAGGTTAGGATGTTAGCCTGAATGGAGATCATAACTATTCTGCAAGTAAGAAATTTGTGTAATACAGTACCGTACATGTACAGTAACACATTCTACAGGTGAAAATTTCAGACATTCTGTAAGGGAGAAATTTTTATACAATATACTACAATCCTTGGATTATGACACAAGGTGTAGTACCCTGTAGTGAGAATCAGTCAATGGTGCAACAGCTGGGATGTGTAGTACATTCAGAAATAATTCAGTACAGTACAGTACAATACTTAGGAGTAGTCAGTCAGTCAACATAGAAGAGTAGTGGTGTCCTTACCACTAACATAACCAGAACAACTCATATACAAACCAATAGAAATTTCAAACATGATAAGACAGTAATAATAATCATCATTATCAATACCCAATTTCCCTTTTTTAAAGGGGTGGGGGCCTGTGGTGGAAAAATTAGAACAGAAAACAGAAGGAGAGACAGAAATACCCATTCAAGTTCATGTGATTTTCAGCTCCCCCAATACAAAGAGGTTGGTGCAGGGCAACAGTGATCTTACAACCTTTTGAAACAGGTGTAAGCAGCACTACTGTACCACCAATGCCTCATGTGTTTGAGGGCATTACAGCAAGGAAACCCATTCATATACGTACACTAAACAAGACATCAGAGTCAGACAGCGATGCATCACTCTCAATGAGCTCCTCCAGCATTTCGGAGAGAGAGTCTAGTGTCTCATCACTTACTTGTTCATATATGGCAGAGTCCATCCTGTTGATATATATTATTCAATTAAGAATTATTTTTGTACTACAGAATGATATTATCTTCGTTATCTTACAACTTTATGAATATCATACATAATAATATATCATTAATATGTGAATAAAGCCAATGTCCAAAGCTGCTATATGAAAAGGCTAAGGGTGGAATTATTAAAGTTGCTCTTCGATGAACAGGCATTTCGTCGCTGCTAAGGGTATTATTAAAGTTACTCATCGACGAACAGGCATTTCAATGCTAAATTCGCACTACAAAATAATAGGAATCGAGTGACGAAGAGAACTTTTCCTCGAAGAAGTAGTTTAGTAGTACCACCCTATGAAAAAAATTATAAACATACTCTGTGGTATAGTTACACACAGAACCCCTCGGAAACAATCCAGGAAGTAGAGTGTATGGAGTACACCGGGTTAAACTTGTCAACTCCAAGGTGTGTGGTGCTACTGGTGAGTGAAACAGCAAGCCAACCCCAGATAATCTATGTGTAGCTGGACATGACAGAAGTCTTACACCAGCCCTGATGCCTCTCACTGTCTTCATACTGCATATACAAACATTATCATTAGTTATTTACTGGTTACCTTTAGGCCTACTGTAATCTAGCTGAAGTTATAAAATTAACAAAGTGAAAATCTATATTTTTACTCACTGAGGAAAGAAATGCTTAACAAAATTACATTACACTAACTGTACCATATCTCAGAAAAAATAATACACTCAGTACAACCCTGGCAAAAGTTAAATATGATATTCTATAGATTAATTTGACTGGCTATCAATGAACAAGTTCAGAAGAAAGAATGGTGGTTGTAAATACAGTATATTTAAGAAGTGAACAAACCTGTGATATATAAGAGGAGTCATGATGTGAAAAAATTTTGTACTTCCGTCTTCTTTCCCTTTTCTCTCCCTTCCTGGATGCCGTGTTTATGCCTTCGCAGTCTCTTCTTTGTCTAATTAGCTCTGGGAAGTCTGTTAAATAAAAAAAAGGTTAAATAATGAAGATATGATAGCTTTTGGGGGGAGAGCCTGGGAATCAGGAATATTCACCCAGCCTAAACTGAATAACCGAACCTATCCTAGCATAACCAGGACCGCGGAGTCCTTCAGTCTTATCCAAGTCATCTTTCGGTCCTAATCAGTCCATTCTTTGGTCCTAACCTGGTCATCTTTTGGTCCTAACCTGTGCATTCTTTGGTCTAATATTGGGCATATTGTAGTATGAAAACAAACAAGTTGCCCATGATTACATACCTATAGATAAAGAGTATAAAAAATTAATCAGATGAGATAATGAAAATATGGCAGGTGAAAAGCAGTCATCTCTTTCACATTATCCACATAAAGTTATTACCTGACCTGAAGAGGAAGAAGGCAAACTAACTAACTAACTAGGCCTGGGAGGTATTATAGCACAAGAGAAGATAGAAAGAAGAGATATCAGAAGTCGTGACGTGTGTGTGTGTGGGTAGCAGTTGACCTGGGCTACGGTAATGGTCTTGGTGAAGCCTATGTTCAGTGTCCGAACATGAAAAAAAAAAGGAAATAGAAGGAACAAATGAGCAATTAATGAACTGAAAGGGTACGAACACGGCAAAGAATTATTACGTTAAGGGGAGGATACAGTGTTAGCAAATCCAGAGCATATTATTCCTCCAAACTATTCCAAGCAACAGGCCACCATTATTTTTGTTCCTCTGATCCTGTTTTCTAGCCTACGGTACTTAGGACGTATCAAGGCACTCCAAAGGACCAAAACCATACTACCCACTCTAGGGGAGGTTCTCTTGTTGGCGAATTGGAAGGCTACTGCTTCCTCCAAACTATGCCAGGAAACAGACATCCCACTATCTAATGGGGGATCTGTTTCGTGGCATAGTTTGGAGGCATCACCAACAACAGATACAACAAAGCACACTGGACAGCTGGGTATTTATTGAAAGAATTACCGTTTTGCAGCAGTGTTGCCAGATCCGGCTGGGTCCCAGTATTTTACCCCTGTCATTTATTGTACTTTATCACGATTATTTCCCGGTAGTTTGCCCAAGTTAGGTCCCGGTAGTTTGCCAAGGTTAGGTCCCGGTAGTCTGATGCAGTCTAGGTTAGGTTAGGTAAGGTCAGGTAAGGTCAGGCTAATTTCAAAATGCCCCATTTGAATATGCTCTATCTTGGAAATGGGGCATTTGCGGAGGAAATGCCATAGAAGAAAATAGTCTTAGAATGGTCTAAATAAGTGGGTAATGAAGGTAGAAAAAACGTACGCAATAACGGTAATTCTTTCAATATTTACCGACAGCTGACAACAGTATTCATCAACATTCGTGGTGTATACGATGACGTGCTGCCGGTATGATGACTTCTTAGACAAACAACAGAGCCATCGTACCGGTACCACACCAACGTATACACCACAAATGTTCTTGAATACAGCCCAAAGTTTAAATGTTAGACTATGGAAGTGTCTTTGCCATTATTTCCTCCTTTATTATAGTTTAGGGCCAAATTTACCTTCTTTTCATATCAATAAATGCGTTCATGATGAAGTATGGACCAAAAATACTGTACTAATGTCTGTACTTATTTTAAAAGTGAAAATAAAAATGATAGTAGGAACCCTCAGATATTCACTCGTACAACAGGCCCAGCGAGCCAGCCAGCTGATTATTCAAAAACATTTATACATATGTTCCCTTATGTTACGTCAAGCAACACAAGAATAGGAAAATCATATCAAATATAAACAAATTTTAAATATAATATATTTCATTGAACAATAACTATTAGCAACAAAAATATTTAGACACTTGATCTTTTTGCACTCATTTTCTGTATCGACTGTACGGCTAGCAAGTTGCTAATACACACAAACACACACACTTATATAGCGACTTCGCCACTGTGACAGACATTCATAAGACTTATAATTAAGGGACCCTGTGATGTAGTCGGAAAATTGGAAGTAAATGGGTCTTTCAATTACTGCCAATTACTATATGGAAGGAGTTTGTTACGTGGTGTAGTCAGGAGGAATCTGAATCCCCCAGATCTCATATTATACGCAAAATTAATGAGCTCGATCTACTATGCACCTTCTCTTCTCTGTTCTACCTTTTCTCGTCCATTCCCTCTCTTTCTGTTTTTTCCCAGCCATCTCTCTCTCTCTCTCTCTCTCCCACCATTTACCATTTTTTAAACGCATTCCTAACACGCGGGAAAAGAGAGAAAATGGGATGGTGGGCGGGGTGTAAGAGTTGCCAGCTATTATTTACATCTCGCTTTCCTATTATGTTTACACACACACAGTCGTACACACATATTATAATCGCTCTCTCTCTGGAAAAGATTGGCTGGTTTTATATGTTTCTCATTATTGTGTGAATAGACAGAACGGTAGCCGTTCACTGTGAATTACTGTATATAATCATTATGTACTGTGTGCCCCCAGGAAAATTTAACATCGCTAAAGGCTCAAAAAAAATTATCACGAGCAACTATTATAGTGTGATTATGTGCTGGTATCCCACAACAATAGCCTTCTAGCCCGATGTGAGAGGAATCTGGCTACAATTTAGGCTAGTTTCCTCAGAATTGCGCGCCTTCTGGCAACTCGCTGTGTCCCAAAATATAGGCCAGGCGGCAGGCACGAACCAGGTATCACAGAGCAGCCTCTAGCCATGCTCTAGCCTACATTTCGTCTTGTTGGAATAGAGTGGAATACGTGACTCCCAGCAGTACTGCCTCTAGCCCATTTGAATCATGTGTGTGAAGCTTCCAAACTTGGCCACTGGATAAAGTAATAGGAATGGGTTTGTTGGCGATTTTCCTGTGTTGCTTTCGTTCGTGATGAGTGGAGCACCGTATGTATGACTTCCGTGAGAATCCCTGGTTTAACTGCAGGTATGTACTAAACAACTTGAAGTTTAGAGAGAGAGAGAGAGAGAGAGAGAGAGAGAGATAGGCAATTAGGCAGACAGACCACACAGACCATGCTGTCAGGAGAGGTGGTCTGTCTTAACGCAAAATAAGACTATATATTGAGAGAGAGAGAGAGAGAGAGAGAGAGGGAGAGAGGGGAGGGGGAAGGAAGGGGGGTTGGAAGAGAAAGATAGAGAGAAGAGGAATTGAGGGAGGGAGGGAGGAAGGGAGATGAGTTCAGAGCGGAAGTGTGTGTGTATGAATGGGGGCCAGGTGTGCGTCCGTGTGTGTGTGTGTGCGCGCGCGTGTATGTGTGTGTGTGTTTGTGTGTATGTGCGACTGTGAGCCCCTCTCTCTCTCACTCTCTCTCCCAGGTGTCTCTCTCTCTCTCTATACCGTGAGTGAGTTTAGTCCCTCCCAGAGCTTCACCACCAATGCAGGTACCGTAAAGTCGTGGTGGTGGTGGTGGTAGTAGTGGTGATGGCAGTGGTGATGGCAGAGGTAGTGGTGTATGGTGATAGTAGTGGTGGTGGTAGCTGTGTATGATGAATGGTAGTGGAAGTGGTGAATGGTGAGTGGCAGTGGTAGTGATGATGACAGTGGTAGTGGTGGTGGTAATGGTGAGTGGTAGTGGTGGTGGTGATGACAGTGGTAGTGGTGGTGTATGATGAGTGGTAGTAGTTGTGGTGATGACAGTGGTAGTGTTGGTGGTAATAGTGGTGTATGGTGAGTGGTAGTGATGGTGGTGAGTGGTAATGGTGGTGGTGATAGTGGTGAATGATGAGTGGTAGTGGAAGTGGTGAATTATAGTGATGACAGTGGTTGTGGTGGTGATAGTGATGTATGGTACGAGGTTGTGGTGGTGATGGAAGTGGTAGTGGTGGTGATGATAGTGGTGAGTGGTAGTGATAGTGGTGGTGATAGTAGTAGTAGTGGTGATGGAAGTGGAAGTGGTAGTAGTGGTGATAGTGGTGTGTGGCACGTGGTAGTAGTGGTGATAGGAGTAATAGTAGTAGTGGTGATGGAAGTGGAAGTGATAGTAGTGGTAATAGAAGTGATAGTGGTGTGTGGTACGTGGTAGTAGTGGTGATAGGAGTAATAGTAGTAGTAGTGGTGATAATGGTGATAGAAGTAGCAGTAGTGGTTATAGTAGTGGTGATGACAATGATGTACAGTCAACCCCAATAATCCTGGAACAACTAACAACTTCCAATGTTAACTCCTCGAAATATTATGATGTTAAACTATACATAAGTGTTGATAAGTGGTGATAGTGGTGAGTGGTGGTAGTAGTGAAAGCAGTACCCGGAAGTGATGGTGATGAAAGTGATGCTTGTACCCGGAAGTGATGGTGGTGGTAGTGGTGATGGTAGTAGTGATGGTGGTAATGGTGTTAAAATGACAGTGGAAGTAGTGATGATGGTGGTGGTGGTAGTGGTGTTAAAATGACAGTGGGAGTAGTGATGATGGTGGTGATAGTGACAGTAGTGGCAGTGGTGATAGTGATGGTTATAATGAGTGGTAATAATAGTAATGAAAATGGTAGTGGTGATAGTGATGGTGGTAGTGGTATATAATTTATGAAAATGACAGTGGAAATAGTGATGATGGTGGTGATAATGAAAGTAGTGGCAGTGATAATGGTAGTGGTGATAGTGATGGTTATAATAAGTGGTAATAATGGTAATGAAAATGGTAGTGGTGATAGTGATGGTGGTAGTGGTACAGTTATGATAATGACAGTGGAAATAGTGATGATGGTGGTGATAATGGTAGTAGTGATAGTGATGATAATGAAAGTGGTAATAATGGTAATGATATATGTAATGATATGTACAGTCACGCCCAATAGTCCAGCAACACCTTGGAGAGAGAGAGAGAGAGAGAGAGAGAGAGAATAAATTGTAGTAAGAATATAAGATTCACTCAAATGGGTCATAACTTTTCTTTCATTCACGTGATGTAGAACTTTTGGCCGTGACTGTACATACGTGATAGTGACAGTGGTAATAGTTAATGGTACAATTCTCTTAACTTTCACCAGTTCAGCGACACACTTATTTATTTGAGAGAGAGAGAGAGAGGGAGAGAGAGAGAGAGAATGTGACCATGGGTAGGTAAATATGTCAAGGAATTAGTCTTTTAATTCCTACAATTAATTTCAACTAATGTGTATCAATCACTGTCTACTGTTTGTTTCTTTGTAGAATTTATAGAGGAAACGTTAGCTTTCTCTCTTATGTTGCAAGTAATTATTAAATGTGTTTTTATTGAGTAGCTGAAAAATTTATTCTCCAGAGCACATTCAAGATTTCCTTTCCTTCTCACGTTCCTCCCTTCCTTCTCTTTCTCGTTCATTTCTTTCTAGGTATGAGAAGAAAAAGTGTGTAAACAGACAGTGAGTGAAGTGAACGTGTGTAAGAGTGAAGTGAACGTGTGTACGAGTGAAGTGAAAGTGTAGTAACAGTGAAGTGAACAATGAAGTGAATGTGTGATAGTGAGTGCATGGTCGTGTGTGAAGGGAAGTGAGTGTTGACGTAAATCTACTGGCCTTTGTTTTGTATTTAATTTCCTTTGTAATAAATATACTGAAAAATATAATACATTTTTAGATATATAAAACAAAGACAAATAAAACAAAGCATGTACTGGACTGCCTGTATTGTGTAATTCTATAACTGTAACACACAAACACACACACACACACTCTCTCTCTCTCTCTCTCTCTCTCTCTCTCTCTCTCCATGTTACCTCTTGGTCATAGGTCGTAATATTTTCTGAGTTGCAGCAGTCCTTTTATTTCCTTGTAACTCTCTCTCTCTCTCTCTCTCTCTCTCTCTCTCTCTCCGGTGTGTGAGACAGCACGTGGAGGTACTGAAATAGACTTGGCTCTTACCCTCCCTTTCCTTCCTTCTTTTTTCATTTTTTCCTTCCTTCCTTCCTTCCTTCCTTCTCTACTGAATTCCTTCCATCTTTCCGTATTAAAACATGTCCGTAACACACACACACACGAAATGAGAGAGAGAGAGAGAGAGAGAGAGAGAGAGAGAGAAGGAAATGCTGAATAAGGGGGAGAAGGGAGAGGGGTATAGGGAAAAGGGGCGGCGGGAGGGAGGGGGAAGAAGTTGTGTGTGTACCTCCATGTGTATGACGAAGAAAGGAAATAATGAGTGGGGGGGGGGGGCGAGAGGGAGAATTATTAGTGATCAGATAGATGTATGCGGGTGTACAGTCAAAGCAGTAAGTTTCGTTTCACCACGTGCTTTTTTTTTTTTTTTTTTTTTTTTTTATTATTATTATTTTTTTTTTTTTTTTTGAGGGGGTGATATTATACACTTACATGGTACGTACTATTGGCCACAAAAATTCGAACACACACTGTTGTTTAAGAACATTTACAATATATAGAAATTCTAATACTACAAAAGTGCAATACTATATTATTATTTTGGTTTGTTGTTTTGCAATTGCTGAGTCACTTGGTAGACCATTCATTGCAGTACTTCCAGAATAATGACCTCTCTTTCCATATAGCCTGTGTCAGAATTCCTGTGGCCATGAACTGTACATTTGAGAGCCTTGATTCCTCCAAAGTGTGTCAGGAAACAGGACTAATGAATGAATATAATGGTATCCTGTTTCTTGGAATAGTTTGGAGGAATAAGTTGCTCCAGATTTATCACCAATTAACAACACAGCTGTACTTTATAGCATACTCCCTTGATATATATTGAGAAAGGTGAGGACTAAAGCCAAAGAACCCACTTAATTAAGGGACCCTGTGATGTAGACAGAATATTGGAGATAAATGAAACCTTTAAATATTGCCACGAAACACCATCTATGTTGAAAGAGCTTGTTTGGTGGCATAGTCAGGAGGTATCAGAAGCCACCAAGTCTCATATACACATTAACAGGGTTTTTAAGGGGGTGGTAGTACAGTGTTGGTTGAATTAATATTACGGAAACTAACAACTGTACTGTTTCACACAATTTTTCGAGGCAGTTTCAGTCAAAGGTATTTCAAGACTATTGGACGTGACCTTTCAGTATATCAACAAACAAAATTCCTCACAACTTGCACGTGCATTTCTTATAAGGGTTTGGTGATGAATGTGTACAGTAAGTAACGAATGGTACTTGTGACTACGACTGTACTGTATTATATTGTTATGACGATAGTGGTGGTAACGAAATATAGGGTCTGGAGATGAACGTGTGTATATAAACGGTACTTGTGACCACGGCGGTACTGCTGTATTGTTATGACGATGACGGTAACGATTGCTCTTGACTAACGATGGTGGTAGTGGTTGGGGTGGTAGTGGTGGTGGTGGTGGTAGTGGTTGGGGTGGGGTCCAGTACATGCGGGTGCCTGCATCAATACAACAACGGATGTCAATTTTGCTGATTTTCGAGGGCTGAACAGATTAAATTTATATACGTTCTCCACACGAACATTAATATTTTATGGGAGTAGATAATATGAGAATCATGATACAGTAAGTCCTCGTTATAACACCATTAAACTTATTAAACTACTGAACTCCCATTAATAAAAGATTTATAACAGATGTAGCGTGAGAGGACATTACTTTGGTTGTCTTCAATGAGGGACTGAGAATAAAATGAAGTGATGGCAAGAAGTATTTGTTTGTGTTATATCAAGGGCCTCTCGTTCTAGTTTATCGAGGACTTTCATGCACGGGGAGACATTGTTAACTCGAGTGCATATTTATATAAGTAACTCTTCAGGGGAAATTTACACCAATGGCCTTAGACAATAAAGAGGTATATCGGTGGTGGAATATAATGTTAGACAGATTAATGTATATCGATCACGTATTGAAGTTGGATGAGTCATAAAGCAGGCAAACACAGACAACCTGCTGATGTATGTTTATGACTGGAGGAAGTTTTGTACGTACACCTGGCTGAGAGAGAGAGAGAGAGAGAGAGAGAGAGAGAGAGAGAGAGAGAGAGAGAGAGAGAGAATACATTGATAACAGAGAAAGAGAATGAGATAGATATATGAGATGAGAAATAGATTAATAAGAAAGAACATGAGAAAAATACATATGATAATAAGTAAGAATGTGTGTGAGAGAGAGAGAGGGGGGGGGGGGAGAGTGTGTGTGAAAGAGGGAGAGTATGTGTGAGAGAGGGAGTGTGTGAAAGAGAGAGGGATATTGATTTTGTGACCTCGTGACAGCCACAATACTTCCTCTGCTTCCACACACAATTAAAACTTCTAAAAGAGGAGAACAACAACAATAGTGGATAGTGGGGGAGTATAGAGGAATTTTGGTGTGACCTTTGGAGTTGACAGTATATACAGTACAGTGGTGAGTATACAGTAGAGGTGTAGAGGTTATAGCTGTTTTATGGTGCAGCTGTATGAGGTTGTATAAGTGTACCGGTAACCTAAGCTACACTTGTACCAAACTCGATCGATTTTCTCAGTCTCTCTCTCTCTCTCTCTCTCTGTGTATTCCTATGTTGAAACAAGTGTGAATTTATACAGTATTTGCATGTATGTGTGTGTGTGTGAAACTGTTGTTGTTGTTGTGTATATATGTATATATTTTTACATAGTTATATCATGTGTATTTATTTACCTATGTGTGTGTGTGTGAAACTGTTTTTGTTGTCGAGTACATGTGTATTTTTTTACGTAGTTATATCAAATATGTATTTATTTTTCTATGTATGTGTGTACTTCCACAAGGGTACACTGCCTGGAGCCCATGAAGTGACTGAGTGTAGGGGTTTAGCGTAGTGCAACAGGTCTGACCGATCAATACTTCGTCGGCCACGTGTGAACCAACTCTCCCTCGCTCCCGCTCTCACTCTGTGTGTGTGTGTGTGTGTGTGTATTTCAGCTACTAAAGCACTGTACTGTAATCTCCACCTACCTAATCCTGTGATCATAATAATTAAGAGGCCTTGTAGTGACTATAGGATATGTCAACTCTACTGGTCACGATTTAAACCCAGTGCGGACATTTACATGGGTGTACAAAGTATATCCTTATATGTATTTCATAATAATGTTATCATCGTCTAGAGATATCCTCAGTGATATATGCAGACAACCTTCACACTTACAAAATCATAATTATCTTCGTTCCTACACAAAAACCCTCTCCACATACATCCTCATACAAGCTGTAGCCAAACTCACTCTCTCTTTCAAGTTGTCACCCCTGAACACTTGCTACTCCTCTGCTTGTGAAGATAGATTGTGGTACCAACGTAATGTAATAAATATATACGGCATATATATCAAGATTGAGAAATGGTCTATAGTACATTTGCATGGTATATCATTACATTTGTATGCATACGTACGAACATGGCAGTAATAAAACTTACTCTTTTCAGGGATGCACAGTGAAAGAATGACGGAGACCAACAAAGAGCAAAAATAGTGTACATGAAACGAAACTTTGAAGAAAATGAAGTGTAATGTGAAGAAGAAACGCAGCAGTTATAGTGTGTAGAAAAGTAGCGAAGAAACAGGATTAAAGAAAAAGAGGGAATTGAGATAATGATTAACTTGAAAAGGAGAGATAAATAAATAGAAAGCGAGACAATTCCCTACAAACTAGAGAAAATTGTGAGGACCAAAGCAAATCATGGTGACACAAGTCGAAGAAGTGGTGGGGTCAGCTGTGGACCAAGATGGCGGATCCTCAGCCTCACCCCTGGACCACCTCCCTCAGTACTCACTAGTGAAGGATGATCTGGATTACTTTGAGAGTAGCCTGGGCGAAACTGAGGGAGGTTACTACGAGGCCACAACTACCATCTCTACTACTACTACTTCCACTACTACTACTACTCATGGGTACAGCAATGACAAGTTCACCTCGGATATGGTTTCCTACTATGATAACAAGGTATTGTACTATAGGCGAAGGGGATTTGATATACATACTTTAATAGTCTACTCATAAACTGTACTGTATACTCATATATGCTTTAACTATCATAATTTGTAAAGCAACGCAAAGAAAGACATGCTGTGAATCAAGGTAAATATTTACCTTGCTGTGAATATTCACGATCACACAGAAGGTTAAATTGGAACACCCTGATACATTCTTCTTAACTACACTATAATACAACATTTATGTTATGCTCCAGTACAGATATGTCTGAGGTACTTCATGTTCACTGCACATACATACACACACAGGAGCAGCTGAAGTCATACCTGAAATTTGAGTCATGCGATGATGACCTACGACTCGAGGACGACCTGACTAGCTACGATGACCTCCCCAGTTCATTCTATGACTCCAGTCTGGCTACCTCAGACCCACAGCCTGAAGACTTTGGGTTGGGGAGTTTCTATGATGGACTGGAGTCTGACCACCACCACAGCCTACAAACAGACACTCATACAGGATGGACACAGGGTAAGCAATCAGTTTCCCTACAGTGCCAAGTAATTCTCCTTTGCATACTTTTGTTCGTCCTTCACATGCTAATGGGCTGATGAAGAGATCATTTATTTCAACACATATTCTTGCAGAAGAGCAGTAGATTTCTAATCTACAAATCTGAAGACATTCCATTTGTATCTCAAACACCATCTCTACCTTCCTTAATCATCACAAACACACTTTTTTATTTTTATTTTTTCAGAAGGAATCACAGTGTCGTAGTTTGCTTAATTAATGCCGTAAGGATCAAAGATTTATGAATGGAATGACTTTATAATGTCTTCAAAAGTATCTCTGAAATGATTAAAGTGTCAATACATTTTCAGGCGTCGGCATTGGGTCAGGGAAGGGCAAGATTGGACCTCTCCAACGTCGAGCCTTAGATTCCATCTTCACAATAACAGAGAAGCCATCGAGGGGGATGGCTTTGCACATTGCCTCTGAGTTAGGTCTCCACTACCTCACAGTCAAGAACTTTTTCTCCAATGGTCGTCGGAGATTGAGAAGGGCAGCAGCCAAACTCAGTGATCCCGAACGCTCCAAGAGAGAAAATGAACGGAGGAAGGAGAAACGGCGTCTGACAGCACTGGCATCAGCAGCAATAGCAAACGGTGATGGACGAACTGGTAGTATTAACGGAGGAACGGGTCCCAAGACGATTGCAACTAATGTACCTGCAACAGACTCCCCATCAAACAGTCAGACACAACATGTTTCACCAGAAAGGAAAGCCCTCATGGAGAAACTGGCTGATAAGGTGCAGAGGAGGAGTGGAGCAGTTCAGCGGTCACTAGCAACTGACTTTGAAATGGCACCACAACACCCGACACACACACATACACTTGACCTCCTTGCAACACCACACATTGATACACATACACGACTAGAAGAACTACAGTCACATATAGACACATCACACATTGACCTACACACACCGCAGACACATACCAGCACACTTGATATACAGACACTACAAGCAGACTTATACACTCAACATGCTGATATGCAAACACCACATACAGACATATACACCCAACACATAGACACAACAACCCCACAGACCGAGATCTACACTACAAAAAATGTTATACACACACCAAATGGAGATACACCAACACCACAGGACTTCCTCACTACCAATAGCCATGACCTGCACCATACTGACACCTGGTCTCTCTTCTGACCACAAACACCAATCTTTTCTATTACACTACAGGGATCTAGTCTTCTACTTTATCATATTTATTTACATGTTACCAAATCACAGTACTGTATATAGAAGCCAGCAGAAGTTGTCCCTCATTTTGACTGCATTAACTCATTACATGTATAGCCACAATCAAATAACCACCGACACCTTCCTTACATCGTGTAAATAAATCAGTATCATATCAAAATATAATCATACAACACCTTACTCAACTGAACCCCCTCAATTATTATTATGAGGTTCTGCAAAATCATACACGTTTTGTTATTTATTACCAAGATATTTACTACGATGGAAGGGAAGTGTCAGTGGATATTTGATTGTGGCTGTACAGTATATTTAAAAATTATTCATGTAAGTTTGAGGGAAACCAGCATTTGTCAATCTCATTCATGGTCACAGTTTCAAGTTCTGTTTACTTTCAGAAGCTAGGGACAGACAGGTAAGAGAGAACCTTTGCTGGTAACTGTTGTCTGGGGTTAATTTCAACTAGTCACAACATGGGAATATATAACATTTGAGCCATGGAGTCAGGCACAAATCTAACCTTAAGGGGTATGTGAACACTACCGTACCAATTCCTCCAAAATGTGCCACAAAACAGGCTGCTTATAATGTGATGCTCTTTCTTGTCAGTTTGAAGAAATTAGCAGGCACCAATCAACCAACAAACTCTCCACCCCTTGTTAACTTACTGTAACATGAGATTAATGATGGTATTAGTATGAGAATTTTTTTTTTAAATTTCACCAACATACTTTACACTGTGACTTGATTATGATTGGCAGATTGATTTGAGGATGAAAGACTGCCCTATTCCTGAAAGACCCTGTAAGACGAGGAAGAAGGTGAGAGCGGTGGACCAGCAAGCACGATGGTAACAGAAAGAAAGGAGGGACAGTTGAAGAATAATAATGGCAGAAAATGCTCTATTATATAATTCATATGAAGAAAATTATTGTCTGTATGTGCATTATATAGATTCATCAAGCAGCAATATGTAGACATTAAGGGATTGTGGTACTGATTGTTATTCAGATATGGCAAGAATGTGTATGAAAGCAAGGTCTTGTTTTAATAACAGCTCAGTACTGCTTAACTTTTCCATCTCATGTGTTCAACTATTATATTTTACTTTTCTCAACCAAGTTTATCATATCAATTCATGACTCATGCTCATGACAGAATAAACACTTTTACATCTGAGCCTGGTGTCAGTGCTATTTTTCTATTAATGTATTGCATTCTAAATAACTATGGAGGAATGAATTTTCACCATGCCAGAAACTAACTCCATGATGTTAGTTAAGTAAATGTAAACAAAGGACATTTTAAAAATACCTTAGTGCCTTAAGGTTATGAGCCACCACATGCCAAATTTTGAATCTTCCAGAACAAATGGTTAATATTCGAAACCTCCTGAACGATCACCCAATACGAGGTGGATTCAAGTGTCAGTTCTGTCTGAGGTTCTGTCTTTTACAACAATTCTCTATAAGGAGGGATTGCCTGCAACGACGTGGTTAATACTTTGAGGGTTTTGGCGCCCCCTGAGACATAAGGCAATCTCTTTCCACTCAACAACTGTCTCTCCTTTCCTCTTTTTTCTTTCATATTTGCTGTCCTTCATCTCTGTCTCCTTCCCTTGTTATAGAAAGTCTCTCTGGCCTAGTACAGTCATATTTCTTCCCATTTTATAGACTTCTACATCAGTTTTAACGAGCAAGGTTTCTTGGGAGTAAAGATCATAAACTGGGCTGTTCTATGCTCGCTTAATGTGGTTTTAGTTAAAAGTACAGTACAGTTACCAGTTTAAAAATAGTCCTCGCAGTAACTCATGACCCTTTTTATCCATATTATAGGAATTCCAAGTACAAATTGGTAAATTATAAGCATTAAATGGCAAAATATAAACAGTCTATTTCCTAAAGTGCAGACTGTATACCCAATCCTAGATTAATATAGAATGTGAATAAGCAATAGCCTCCTAAGAATGATATTGTGTGAACTTGTCACACTTCACCTGCTGCTCCAAGGAATATCACAGAAAAAGCCTTATCAAATTTTAAGAAGCTTACATAAGTCAGTAACATGTACAGTACTTTCTTGAAAGAAATACTGTAATATAGTAGTATTTTGTCCAGGTATAGTACAGTCAGGACCTAACCTGTGTCACTCCTCCCACTATTTAAAATCTAATCACCATATAGATAATGTACGGCATATGTAAAACTGTCTGATTTATAAAATTGTTTACACATATGCAATGGTGCTAGAACCTCCCCACCCCTTGAAAAATGGGAAGTGGGGTATTGATGATGATGAAAATACCTTACCTTATCATTGCAATGTCATACCCATGTAAAACATTATATGAAATTATGTTCTGTACTGTTCTATCGTATTGTGTTTAAATATAAACACATGTAACGGTATACATGGTTACATCTTTAGTAGATGTTCAGTTTTATATTTGAAAGGAAAAATGAATGTGTTCGACATTTTTTTATATGAAGTATACTGTACATGTAAAAGAACTGTATCTGCTGTACAATATTTCATCTTTTATATCTCTTGAACATCAGAGCTGTTTGATATGTAGGAGGGACATGGCTTAGATCCACTACTGTACTCTTTACTCTCAGTGCCTTAGTATTAGCCTTACTACTAAGAACATGTTAAACAGAACTTAATCTTAATTTAGGGCATAAAGTTCTATACTGAGTTAAGCAGTGGTTGGCAGGTCATTGTTTCTGGCACATCCAAGATGGACAGTAAGTGGATTACATAACAAATTTATAATTTAGACATAATTTTTACATGATGGTTTACTTACTTACTAATGATAGGACAATATTCTCATCAAGTATTCATTAGTCTTTATAGTTCAGTGTTGATAATGCATATGCAGTATAGAACATAATTATGTACTATCAGACAAAACTTGTGTCGTGAAATCTGGTGAAAACATATGGTAGAGCGCTAACCATACTGGGCATGAACGTTATTGTGGTGGGGCTTTCATTATGTTTCACAAGTTAAGTTAAATCATTGGTCAAGACAGCAACACGAGTTTTGTCTTTGAAAGTACATCATGCTGTATCATGTTATAAATTACAAATAGTTGAGGATGAAGGATAACTTATGTTAACTTCATTGCTTCCATCTTGGATTGTGGTTATGAAATAATGGATTACCACTACCATATTATACTGTATGCCATCACATATTTTGTTAATAAACACTTGACTACATAAAATATTGGTTGTTATGCTGTGTTTTATTTCTGGCACTTAAGGTATTTGTAATATTTAGGGTGGCCCACAAGCAACTGACTGCTCACCTTGCAAATTGGAGGGATAAGTACAGAGGCTACTAGAGGATTGCATGAGGAAGTATTAATACCTACAATATCATATGGTTGTGAAGGTTTGGTGTACCATGAATATGAGAAATGAGAGTGAAAGCAATAAGATATATAGATAAGCTGATTAGGGTGAGGAGAGTTCAAAGTTTTGACTGGGTGAGAAATACTGAAATCTATAAAATCTGTTGAGTAAATCATGATCAAAGAGTAGAAGAATCTCAGATGATATAGACAAAACTACGGTGGTGAAAGTGTATGAGAGAAATTATGAGACAAAGAATACGGGAAAGGCCTAGATGATGGTACCCTTATAGTATAAGATCAAATGGTCAAGATTAGCCTAGTTTACTTTAACTAATATTAATATTGTTTTGGCTCAAGAAACACAAAGTTTGGCTGGTGGTTTATTATCAAGTTAAGAAAGTAAAGGGAAACTAAATACATCATTCACTAAGTAATCAAATACAGTAACCATTGGAATACCATACTGATTAGGTGCCTTTACCCATAACAGTTTAAAACTTGCTGGGGAGTTGTTCATTCCTAAGGTGTTACTGCTTGGTGATATTTTTGCACAGTATCATCATTAACCTGAATCTTCCAAATCCAGAGGTTACATGCTGTTAGTATATCAAATTGTCTGAAGTTATATGAATCTTAATAAGTTAAATGGAATGTAAGCTTACAAAATGTAATGGTTTATAAATCTTTCAAGTACAATGCAATGAACTAAGACTTTCTATTGGTACTAAAATACTAATAAAATTATACTTCATTCAATGTACTGTACTATACAGTTCTTGCAGAAGGAAAGTTTTTCTGACATTCCGACAAATATGGATATGAACTACAGTATTTATCAGCTCTTCTCCAATTTTTTCAGCACAGCTACATACAGGCAACTTTGCCCTTGTTGTTCACTTCTCTCTCTATATAAAAAAAGAGGAGATTTTAAGGACACCATTAAGCTATGCTGTTCTCTAATATGGCACCCAATGCATATATGTGCCCAAAGCCCTTAATGTCAAAGGTGGATTGTAGGAAGGGAGCCAGTTGTTAATATTTCTCTTTGGAGTTGAGAAGAGCTTGCAGAGATATACAGTATTGTTAAAATTTTAGCCAATCATCTTCATATTCTTTACCATCTCTCCCATTCTTTCACAATATCTTGATTTATTCACTTTAAGGAACCTTTTGTGTTCAATTTGGAGTCAATGTAGGCCTCCAAACTCAGTTATAAAACACATCCCCTGTAAAATTCCATATGGAGGGGTTCCGTTTCTTGGCATAGTTTAGAGGAATCAGTAGCCTTCCGATTTCCCATAATAGGTTAATCCCCTTAAGCTCATCAATAACCGTATCCCTCCTTTCTTTGTTCTTCCTTCAAAGCTCGTTAATCCTCATCTCTATCTCCTTCTCCAGCAGCATGAGACCTGAGCTACAGCACTACCATTCAAGTTTCCCACCCAGTCAATTACTCACTCTTCTTCAAAGCCTGCTATCCATTCTCTCTAATTTCTTCTTCAGTGGCATATGTTCTTAGCCACTGACCTACCCTTAGTTTAATGTTGTCTTTCCAATTCACTCCTCTGCTCCTGGAGGTGAGGGTCACGGGTCAGGATGCTAGTGGGGTTGGGGGAGGTAGAAGGTGGGGGCACCAGCTGTTATTCCTGGTGATGTGGTCCCGCAGCCAGGTTGTCGATAGGGTCAAGAGGGGATCTGGTAGCTTTGGGAGGGCTGTAGTTGGGACTGAGTGCTCGGCCACGGTGGGCAAAGGTATAGAAGGTTGGTCGATTCCCTACTGTTTCCCAAGACCTGCCAAGAGAGAGAGAGCAGTCACAGAAAGAAAACGCCAATTTAGAAAAACATAGATGTGCTACCTGTTGTCTCTAACTGCCATACCTGCCCATGGGAAAGATAGTCAACAAGGAACTCAAATGGGAGGGAGTTAGGACATCTGAAAATAGCAGTCACTTACACTACACAGTATTACTTAGCATGGGCATAATGCCTGTATATACCGGTATGTATAGAGATGGAAATGAGTAAGCAAGGTTAACTCTATACAGTTATACTTTAATTAGGTTATATATTGTTAACAAAATATTATTACCTACTTACTGTACTTCTAGACTATCTAACATACCATAACTAAAGAAACTGCCATTTACCAATACTATACCATATGTAAGTATGACAGCTAACCCTACCTTCTACAGCCTGTGAAGCAGATGCAAAATCAGCAACATAATGGTAAGTGAGGAATGAAGCAAGAAACCAATGTACGATAGACAAGTAACATAATAAGTACCGTAGTTATAGTTACAGAATGACAATCTTGAATGTAAAGGACTAATGGTTTACCAGTGGAACAAAATGCAGACGTGAAATCTGAAACTTCTTCCAGACATACAGTACTGATGTTGGGTAACAGCAACCTGAGAAAAGTACAAAATATTCAAGAAGCAGGTCCTGCAATAGATATACATCATATAATGATAAAGATAATTACTGAATAAACTTACTTATTTTGAAGTTGTACATTGGCTCTGATCTCTTTGAAGTCTCCAGCAATGTAGAGAATACCATACATTGCCATGAGTAAACTGAGGAATCCTTGTATGCTTATCTGGAAACAAAGTGTATTGGCTGGAATTAATCTGATCTTGAATGGGCATCCAATAATTATAACAATACTAATAATGATGATATATTATTACAACAATATTAATCCTGGCAATGTACTATGGTAGTGATAATACCGTAGTAATTCTGTAAAACCCACTCATGGGTAAGCCGACTAACTTTTTGGAGATACAGTACAACAGATTCAGATATGCTTAGGCTATCACTTGGACAATAATTTGAGAATTTCTATATGCATATGTAAACTAAAAACCATTCTACCGGGTGATGGCACTGGGCCACACCCAGATATATGTTTGTGTGGTTAAAAACAGGAGCATTATAAACATAAAATCATATATTGCATGTTTATAGATATTATTCATAACTAGGCTATGAAATACTCACATCAGTTGGTAGGGAAGTAAACTCCTGCTCTGTGATTCTCATATATGCACGATCTGCATACCAAAATATTCACAGCACCATTTTGGCCATACATGAAAGAAAGGAAACCATGTAAGAATCTATAATGAAATTAAAGCATTAAACTCATATAGGCTAATAATTATACAGTAATATAGAAGATACTTTCAGAAGTGAACTAACATGTAATGTTCGTAATGAGATATCACATATATCATGGTAGCGTTCTGCCTGCATCTCAGTTAGACAGCAAAGCAGGTCAGCAGGCAATACCCTCAAGAAGGATGGGAGAACCCAAAAAAGTAGCTTAAGACCATTAAAATAGATCCATCATCCATCTCTTCAATGCAAACTAAGCACTGTGCAGTCACACTCAATAATCCTGCAACACCTGAATGAAACTGCCTCGAAAAATTATGCGAACTTAGAGCTGTCTGGAAAGTCTTGGAGGGCACAGTACTGAACTCATCACAAAATGTAGGGGGTGATATCAAAGGGCAACACCACCCTAGGTTTGGCAGGACCTGCACATGAAGGTCCCAAAGCAGGTGCTCTCAGCGACTAAAGAGGATCCAGGCGGAAAGCTTCACCTATGCTGACCCCAGACTCTTCAACTGTCTCCCAAGGGAGAAAAGGGACCTGACTGGAGCCAGCACGGATGCCTTCAAGAGGGGGCTAGACAAGTTCCTGGTCAACATCCCAGATGAACTTTGCGAGGAGCGGCATCAAATTTGATCAAAGACCAGGGTAATTATCTATTCTATTGACGTTTTCTATTATGATGTTTTTAGCTTTACCCACTAATTTATACCATTCTAAGACACTTTTCGCTAAACATCTACTCTATTGCCGGTTGGTATTACGATGTATTTACCTTCTTTACCCACTAATTTATACCATTCTTAAACACTTTTCTTCTATGGCATTTTGGTATCCATTGAAAGAATTACCATTTTGTAGCAGTGTTGCCAGATCCGGCTAGGCCTAGGTCCCAGCATTTTGACCCTGTCATTTCCTGTACTTTACCACGGTTATTACCCGATAGTCTGCCCAGGTTAGGTCCCAGTAGTCTGATGCGGTCTAGGTTAGGTTAGGTAAGGTCAGGCTAATTTCAAAATGCCCCATTTGAATATGGGGCATTTGCGGAGGAAATGCCATAGAAGAAAATAATCTTAGAATTGTCTAAATAAGTGGGTAATGAAGGTAGAAAAACCGTACGCAATAACGGTAATTCTTTCAATATTTACCTGAAGGAAATGCCCCATTTCCAAGATAAGGCATATTCAAATGGGGCATTTTGAAATTAGCCTGACCTTACCTGACCATACCTAACCTAAACTAGACTGCAGCAGAATACCAGGACCTAACCGTGGTAAAGTACCAGGAAATGACCGGGGAAAAATACTGAGACCTAGCCAGATCTGGCAACACTGCTACAAAACAGCAAGACGAGCTCCAATACAGGATATTCGGGTGGAAAGGTGGAAGCGGTGTGTCTCCACAATATTGATTCACAATTCATTCAAACGGCTCACTTTCATTCACCCGATACAGGACTTTTGATCGTGATTGTACATTTATAATATTCCAATGATTTTAAATTGCAATAATACTACAAAGAACAATCGGCAACAAGAAAGGGTAAATATTGAAAGAATTACCGTTATTGCGTACGGTTTTTCTACCTTCATTACTCACTTATTTAGACAATTCTAAGACTATTTTCGGTAAATATTGAATGAATTACCGTTATTGCGTACGGTTTTTCTACCTTCATTACCCACTTATATAGACCATTCTAAGACTATTTTCTTCTATGGCAAATGCCCCATTTCCAAGATAGGGCATATTCAAATGGGGCATTTTGAAATTAGCCTGACCTTACCTGACCTGACCTAACCTAACCTAGACCGCATCAGACTACCGGGACCTAACCTGGGCAAACTACCGGAACCTAACCTGGGCAAACTACCGGGAAATAATCGTGATAAAGTACAATAAATGACTGGTGCAAAATACTGGGACCCAACCGGTTCTGGCAACACTGCTGCAAAACGGTAATTCTTTCAATAAATACCCTATTTTCTTCTATGGCATTTCCTCAAATGGGGCATTTTGATATTAGCCTGACCTTACCTGACCTTACCTAAACCGCATCAGACTACCGGGACCTAACCTGGGCAGACTACCGGAACCTAACCTGGGCAGACTACCGGAACCTAACCTGGGCAAACTACCGGGAAATAATCGTGATAAAGTACAATAAATGACTGGGGCAAAATACTGGGTCTCAGCCTGATCTGGCAACACTGCTGCAAAACGGTAATTCTTTCAATAAATACCCAAGAGAGCAAGCAAAGTAGGACAGCCGAGTATAGATGTGCGACATGGATCTGAAAAAGCAATCGCTGGTGAGATTCATATCCTTATCTAAGTAACCAAATTATAAAGAAACGGATATAAAGGTACTCACGTTGTGCAGCTGAATATCCGGCGTGAAATAACGAGATAATGCCAGCAAAGAAGGCAAGTCTAGCCCACACAAACGCCATCTTGGATGTTTTGGTTTTGTTCCTCTTTTTAACAGCACATTTCCCATCGAGTTCATTTGAAATTGCATATGAATGTGATGTAATGAACACGCTTCTCAGAGAAATGGTAAAAATTAACTTTAATTGCACATTTTACTTGACCAATGTCATTTTTAGCTACCATTCCTTATTTACAAAAATGAAGAGATGCGGGAATGTGAGGAATAATTAAGTATGAATTTCTAGGGAAGTAAGAAGTATTTAGGAACATAAACTTATCTTAATATTATAAAAAAAATATTGTTAAAAATAATTAAAGAAATCCTGTACATTTGGGTGTATGCGGGTAAATCAAGGTTTGTTTACTTTTATGCAATGTTGCCAGGTGCAGGAAAGTTTTCTCGTTTATAGTTAAGAGAATTTTGAAATCTACACAGGGAAATCATATAAAGATTGTTCAATAGTAAACAGGAAAATTTCTACCAAACGAAATACCAAAAAGACCGTCAATTTTCAAGAGTAAACATGAAATTATTGAGGGTACATAGGAATATTTTGGTATAAAAGTTGGGGAAACTTCGTCAATTACATCTGGCAACAGTGTCAAAAGTTGGTGTTGATACCACCCATGCCATGTGAGTGTAGAGTTTTTCATCATCAATTATTATGTCCATTAAAAAGATAAACGTAATCTCCAGGAATCCCGACCAATATCTTCGGGAGACTAAGAGGGATATTCACAAAGGTAAGCCAAGAAAATTATATATATATAAACATACACATAAAAATGGGGAAGTACAGTCAACTACAGTGTTGGTAAATCTGGAGCAACCGATTCGGTACTTATTGAAAGAATTGCTGGTATTTATTGAAAGAATTACCTACCGAATTGCCGTTTTGTAGCAGTGTTGCCAGATCTGGCTAGGTCCCAGTATTTTGCCCCGGTCATTTCCTGTACTTTACCACGGTTATTTCCCGGTAGTTTGCCCAAGTTAGGTCCCGGTAGTTTGCCCAAGTTAGGTCCCGGTAGTTTACCCAGGTTAGGTCCCAGTAGTCTGCTGTGGTCTAGGTCTTGGAAATTGGGCATTTGCAGAGCAAATGCCATAGAAGAAAATAGGGTATTTATGGTAAAAATTGAAAGAATTACCGTTATTGCGTAAGGTTTTTCTACCTTCATTACCCACTTATTTAGACCATTCTAAGACTATTTTCGGTAAATATTGAATACCCTATTTTCTTCTATGGCATTTTCTCCGCAAATTGCCCAAGATAGGGCATATTCAAATGGGGCATTTTGAAATTAGCCTGACCTTACCTGACCTGACCTAACTTAACCTAACCTAGACCGCATCAGACAACCGGGACCTAACCTGGGCAAACTACCGGGAAATAATCGTGATAAAGTACAATAAATGACTGGGGCAAAATACTGGGACCTAGCCGGATCTGGCAACACTGCTGCAAAACGGTAATTCTTTCAGTAAATACCCTATTTTCTTCCATGGCATTTCCTCCGCAAATGCCCCATTTCCAAGATATGGCATATTCAAATGGGGCATTTTGAAATTAGCCTGTCCTAACCTAACCTAGACCGCATCAAACTACCGGGACCTAACCTGGGCAAACTACTGGGAAATAACCGTGGTAAAGTACAGGAAATGACCGGGGCAAAATACTGGGACCTAGCCGGTCTGGCAACACTGCTACAAAACGGTAATTCTTTCAATAAATATGGTATTTATTGAAAGAATTACTAGGTTAACGCGTGTGCTGCTCCAGAAATGAGTAGGCGAGACCTAGACTAGTGACATCATTGCTGCCCATCACTCGCACACACGCATGGATACATACATTCTCTTTCTCTCGCTTGCTTTGCTTGTTCTCTGCTGTGTGCGCACGCTCTCTCTAATGCACGTAGGATTTTTGCATTCTTTCTTAGGGTTTGATAATTTTCCTAAGTTCATTGTCTTCTTGCCTCATTTTTTTCTGTAGTAAAATTACTAATATTACCCTGGTCTATCACTGTTGTTTACCTTTCCACCTTCATTCTCTTTTTTTGAGACCCCTTCATTGATAAATTTTTACATTTAGGAAGAATAAGATACTGGTTAGGAAGAATGAAGTACTGGTTTAATCACTGTTTATCTTTCCACCCTTATTCTCTTCCTTTGTGACCCCCTTCATTTCACAGCCAAATACTGCACAATGAGGCATGTTAAATCAAAGTCAGGATGTGTGGGTGGTTGGGGTGCACATTTGACCGAGAGAAACAATACCTTCAACTCTCCAAGTTAGACTAACGCAGATGCAGCCGAGAAACCCATCTGGACTCGTGTGATGTCACAGGCCTGCGTGGCCCAGTTCAGTTTTGGAGCTGCCTTGCATTAACCTAGTATTCATTTAGCCTTGGAACACAGGGCTGCAAATTCCTTCTCTTTACAAACCTTTACAACCACATTTTCACAACATCTTACCTACCTTCAACAAACCTACCCCTTACAATCTCATCTTCCCTACTATTGCACATTACACTATGTTTTAACTACGGTATATGTTTTGTATTTTTCCAGTGCAGAGGAACTATGATCCAGACCTTCATCCCTTTGAAGCGGCACGAGAGTACAAGCTGGCACTAAATGCTGTTAAACTTGAGAAAGTGTTTGCAAAGCCTTTCATTGGTAGCCTCACACACACAGAGGAGGTTTCTGCCATCAGTCGACATCCTAGCAGACTGTCCTGCATATTTACTGGGACGGTGGATGGTGAGGTACAGTAGTTCTGATGGTGAGAGCATTCCTGGAGAGATACTCTTAAGCAACTTACCCCTACTGGAAATCGAATCTAAAGCCAGTGATAGTGAGGTAAGGGCTACTCACAAGACCCGGTTCCCTTGTCTCACAATTGTTGACCTAGTGTTTGATTCCAGAGTGGGGTAAGTTGGTGACATTTATTTACATGGCATTCGGTAATTATTTAAGATACTTTCCTTTTACTAGACCATATCATCCCGCATTATTGAGGCCCTCAGAGATGTGTGATATGACTAACAGTTCTTCTTCCCAAGGTACTTCTGTGGAACATTGCAACGCAGAAACGTCAGTGGCAGGTTCAGGGCCACAATGGAAAAGTGTGGTGTATTGTGGGAGCACCAGATGGTAATTCCTTCTTTACTGTAGGGAATGACAAGACCATAAAGCGTTGGTCATTAGAGGATAGCGACCTACCCACTGACACCTGGCTTTGTGATGTGAGTACATTTTATAAACTCATTGTTAATTTTACATGCGGAGATAATAGTTGAGATGTAGAGTACTATGTATAGTATATCCATGTAAAAAATAGAGTGAGTGGGAGGCTAAAAACATTTACTTTCAATCGTGTGCAGCAAACATTATGTTTGTTGGACTACATCATAAGTTAGGAAAGTGAATGCTTAAAAAAGCATACAGGGTTTCTTATGAGTAAATCATGTATCTTAATATATATATAAACCATACAAAACATAGGTTTCATGAACTGTAGTCTTGTATGCTTTCGTCGACTTAGTTTAATTTACTGTAGACCAAATCTATTAACTTATTTTTGTGTATTCATATAAACATTGCTCTTAATCTGGTTAGGATACACCTATAGTATCAGCTTGGGCAGATATGAAAGCTAAAATTTCCTTCTTTCTCATACAACTTATTCTTTTATTCATTCTACAAGAAAAAAATCCTTCCAATTCTTTACTGCAGACCATAGTGACAAGCCTGACACATCATCGCTACAGACAAGAGTTTGTGACTTGTGGGCAGCGAGTGTTGTTGTGGGATGTGGGTACAAAAGCTCCCAAGACTTCCTATGATTGGACCACCACAGGAGACCGCTCCGATACCACCACTACCTGTGTCAAGTTTAGCCCTGTCCAAGCTGATGTCTTTGGTAATTTATGGCTTTTATATTTTCTGAGTTTATGTTCTATACTTGTAGTCTAACTGTAGGTAACAGTAAATATCCACTGTTTCATTAAATTGTGCTATAGCTACAGCATCAACAATTATATAAAATACTGTAGAATATTAACTGTATCTGATGTAAAACAGCTTCTGGTGACCACAGCAATAACTTAGTGCTGTACGACACCCGGGCGAGGGAGGTGAAGAAACTCAAGATGTCCATGAGAATAAATTCACTTGCCTGGAACCCCATGGAAGCATTTATACTGACTGCTGCCAGTGAAGATTATAAGTAAGTTACTTATTCAACTAATAACACATATCATTTGTGAACAGCCATATTCCAAGCAAGTAAGAGCACTTAGGCTAGGATGAATTGCTTTTTACTCGCTACAATAGCCCGGTGGTGTAGTGGTTAGCGCGCTCGGCTCACATCCGAGAGGGCCCGGGTTCGAATCCCTGGTCGGGTGGAGGCAATTTGGGATTGTTTCCTTAAATGTGTAACCCCTGTTCACCTAGCAGAGAATAGGTATGGGACGTAAGTCGAGGAGTTGTGACCTCGCTATCCCAGTGTAATTGGCGTAGGGATGTGGCGACCCCATTGCCCACTGTTTACGGTGCAATGGCCTCGGGGCGAGGGGCACGGGGAACCCCTCCCCTGTAAGATTTCCCTACCTCCATCATGGAGATAAATGCCTGGTATATATATAAAAAAAACAAAAACAATATTCAATTTTCAAGAATAAGACTAACCTATCTCCTAAGCTGTCTAACCTATCTCCTAAGCTGTAAGGGGTTGGCACTAGGAAGAGCATCCTGCTGTAACACTCAAATAGTCTCTGATGGGGAAGAGAGGAAGAGACTTATCGACTGTCTAGCCTCGTGAATGGGACCCAGATGTAAAATTGAAAATGATGAGGATGATGAAATGTAGGCTCTCCCCGTATTTAATTATTATACCATTGTGTACTATTTGACTTACATTCTTGGTAATGTTACTCTCTCATTTCCAGCGTATATTCATTTGACATCCGTAATTTTGACAACAAAGGCCGAGTGGTTTGCGTACATGAGGGCCACACCTCGGCCGTGACGGACATTGACTATGCTCCCACTGGTCGAGAGTTCTGCACTGCTTCTTTTGACAAGTCAGTCAGGATATTCAGAACAACTGAGGTTAGTCCATATTTTGACTCATTCCCTCTCATTTCATCCTTTACTTTGTTACCCACAAATTGACTGTCAATCTTTTTTTTCTTTTCAGAGTTTGTTTTTGACTTCCTATATAAAATAATCAGATGTTTCACATAAATGACTGTTTGCTTTGGCAGGCTCACAGTCGAGATGTGTACCACGGCAAGCGAATGTTCAGGGTAAACTGTGTACTGTGGTCAACAGACAACAAATACATCCTCTCCGGCTCCTCAGACCACAATGTGCGAATTTGGAAGGCCCAAGCCAGTGAGAAGATGGGCATTGTAAGTAAAAATATTCTATAATTTATGGTATTAATACAGAAAAGTTTTGATACTTGTAGCTGTATTGGTTCTTTATATTGTAGAAAAAAACCTGACTATGCATATTTACACTCGCTGCATAAATGTACTGTAGAAATAATAGTGTATCAAGTGTCTAGCTTCACTCTACCTGTACAACACTTGTCCTTTTTTATCACTACAGTACAGTATATTAATAATATAGTTTAGTGCTTCTGTCATCTGGTGCTTCATATGTCCCTTATCTGTATTTAAATGTATGGTAAGCAACATTCACATGTCTGAATCCTGACTGAAGTGTTAAAAATGATATATATTTATATTTTCTAGATAGTTATGAGATTGTTGAATTTGAAATACTGAAGAGTAGCTAAGTGCATATTTGAAAGCACTCAGAGTGAAATGATTTTATGTCACTGATGTTCCTGGTGTATAACATTTAAAAACATATTGATTTTTCATACAGTTGGCACCCAGGGAGAAGTCGGCCAAAAATTATAATGAAGAATTGAAGAATAAGTTTGGACACTTCCCTGAGTTGCGGAGGATTAATCATCACCGCCATCTTCCCAAACACATCTACAATGCCAAGAAGGAACACAGAGCAATCAAGGATGCTCAAGCCAGAAAGTAAGTTGCTGAGTTAAACCCCCATATGAACCCCAATATAATCTTATAATCTTACACAAGTGCTTGAAATATTATTGATAATAATTTTCTCTTGTAAAATACAAGCCATCATATTTTTTTGGAGAGAATTTCCCCATACAGTAGAATAAAACTCACTTCTTGCAATTTGCAATAATTATTCTAATATTTCCACTTATTTACTACAACTAAAGCAAGGGGAGCTACTGTACAAAAAGCTTTGGTGCATAACTTATAGTGTGTACAGTACAGTATGTACAGTTTTTTTTAAGGTGAATGCAATTACAGTTTATTATGCCCAGTGCTATTCAACATTCATTTTCATCATGAAGGAAAGATGCAGTACAGTACTTCAGTTTTTTTAGTAATAGTACTGTACAACCATATTACTTTTTCTTTTATCTTTAATTTTTTCCTTTTCCCTCAAACAGAGAAGCGAACCGTCGGATACACTCTCGTCCTGGAGCAGTTCCATTCATTCCTTTCCAGCAACGTAGTGTGGTGGGGCTGCAGGATGAAATTCCATCTACCTCAGGGTTTTCACCTAACCAGTCAGGGGGGGTTGGTGGTGGTGATGAGGATGATGAAGAGGAAGATGATATGTGAAGGAGAGAGTAAGATAATATATGAAGGAGAGAGGAAGATAGTATATGAAGGAGAGAGGAAGATGATATATGAAGGAGAGAAAGATATGTGAAAGAGAGACGAAAATAATGTGTGAAGGAGAGAGGAAGAGGACATTACCTAAGTAGGAAAAGGAGAAAGAAAAGGATATATTGAAGGTGAAAAATGACAAAATATTTTGAGAAAAAAAATAAAATTAATGAAGTTAAGAGAGACTTTTTGTTGAGATAGTTTAAAACAGTGTTCCCCCAAACTTTCGTAAGCTGCGGACCACCTCCCTTGTTGTATATACAATGGTGGGCGGCCCACCTCAAAAGAAAAAAGGAAAAAAAAAAAAAAAGGCACACAGGATTATCCATATAATCACAAGTTTATAATATAAAATAAAGTATTTTAAGTTCTGTACTACCTTTGAAATATTTAGTGTGAAGGGTGGCCCTGCATTCCTTCTGCTAACTTCAATATCTCGGGGACGTAACTTGTTACTGTAATTCTCATGCAGTCATTCAGGTGACTGTAGGTCAGTTGTGACCTGTACTTAGGTTTTAAGATTTTCATTGATGAAAAACCTGATTCACAGAGGTAAGATGAACCAAAGCACGAACTTAATCTCTGGTAAATTTCCTTCAGATGTGGATATTTCTCAGATTGTACGAATGTCCAAAATTGTGGGTAGTCGGCTCTGTTTGTCAGTTGTAAGTAAGTCACTTTGTAAAGTAATAATTTCCATCCAAGGTAGAGGCACTCATTTTGAAAATCAAGGAAAGTTGATATGCAGTGTCACTGGCGCGTTGGCTACACGTCAGATCGCCCCCACCCTTCTACCCCACCAACTGAACGAACCGACTCTCGTGAACCATTGCAGGCGCCATGATAGACTTCCGAGGGTTCGCGAGGTACAATTTGGGGACCACTGGAACTTTAAAAGAATCATATAACCCCAGATTTGCAACACTGCCTAGCCACTTACATCCTATATCAACCCATATATTAAAGGGTTATTCCTGTGTCTTGAAGGTGTTTGACTTATGTCCAAGCATATTATCTAAGCGATAAACTGGGTTATGGCATCAGTGGTACCCATTTGACACACCGAGACTGAATATATGTGCGTATGACATCCCCTTTGTGCGTCAGTTATTTAGTTCCTTGATATTTTGGCTGAATACTGTCCCAACCTAAGGGTTACAGGAAATATATATATTTTGGTTCTCGATTTCATGAAATGGTGACAAACCCTCAAAAGTACAATAAATTAATAAACAAACAAACGAGCTAACAAAATTTCACGGTGAGGAGGCTACTGTATTATTTGTGCACGTCATGAGCCTCCAGACAGACTCCCGTGACTTCCCACATGAGGAGGGAGGACGGGAGGGGAGGGAAGGGTCGAGGCAGGCAGCAATAATGGGCCGGGGGAATATTTAATGAAGCAGCAGGTGTCGCCTTCCCACTTTTCTTCACTGCCATTATCCATAAGTCTCCCATCATGCACATCCCTTTTCGTTATTCGCGCATTTCCGTTTTGTTGGTGAATAGAACAATTTCAATGTTATTTACAGTGGATTGGTTTCATAGTTTCGTCAAGACACATTATGCACTTTAACTTTTCAATGGTGCCTTTTTTGTCATCATATTCAGATAATTTAAATTCCAAATGATTATTGTTTTGACGGTACAATGAAAATAGATTAGCGATTAACACCGGTCTTTACACGTTTTGTCTTTCATCTTAATTGCTTGGTGATCTCCAGCTTCCTTTATTCAAATTGCATACACACAACACAAACCCTCTTCACATATATACTCTTCTCATACATGCATAACCTACAATATACACCAATCCTATTTTAATCTTGATCAATATACCGGTACTTCTTTCAACATTTCTAGTGAAAAAAGAGGGGAAAAAAACGAGGGACAGTTTGAACAGCTAACAAAATAAAAAATCGTGTCCACAAGTTTGGCAAAAATATCCAAGATAAATATAGACTACCTTAAGGGATCCTGTGATATAGTTGGATAATTGGAGGTAAATGAGTCCTTCAAATATTCCTATGAAACACCACTTATATGGAAGGGGTGTGTTTCGTGGCATAGTCAGGAGGGATCGAAAACCTCCAATTCTCATACACGATCACTGGGTCCTTATTAAAAATATCTATAGTCAATATCGAACCATACGACTTCGTGTTGTATCAGTGGCCTGGGTTCAGCCTGGTGTGTCGGAAGGATGTTATTATAGTATAGCACAAAGACACGCATTACTAGTCTTATTATGTACT
This sequence comes from Petrolisthes cinctipes, assembly GCA_033782935.1. Taxonomy (NCBI): domain Eukaryota; kingdom Metazoa; phylum Arthropoda; class Malacostraca; order Decapoda; family Porcellanidae; genus Petrolisthes; species Petrolisthes cinctipes. The sequence continues at coordinate 41,963 of JAWQEG010001580.1, read as the reverse complement.
GTTCCTCATTGTACTGTCGCGATCCAAAGTCTTGCATCAGGTGAATGAAAGTGAGCTATTTGAGTGAATCCTAAGAAAAAACATTACAGGTGTAGTTTTCCATTATTACTTTAGGACATTTCATTCAAAGGCCAAAGTTGGTAACAGTAGGATTATTGAGCGTGACTCTACATTGCCCAGAGAGAATTTATATCCACAATCTCGCTGTCAGGATCTACGTGAGGATGAAAGAAGACCGTCTTAGTGGGGTGGGATCTTCAAAACTGTAAGACCATGTAATTTAAGACGACGAGGGAGAAGGTGACAGAAAGGCAGGACTGTAAACAAGCAAAAAATCACGAAGGAAATTCGAATAGAATAATGAAGGAAGAAAGTGATAGAGAGGCGGGACAGAAAAGAAGCAAGCACGCACGAAGGAAATAGAATAACGAAGGGAGAAAGTGATAGAGAGACGGGACAACAAACAAGCAAGTAAGCAAGCACGAAGGAAATAGAATGAAGAAAGGATGTAGCCTACCGTTGAAGAAGTGAAAGGGATCGAGTGGCTTTAGCTATTATGTTTCTGTCGGAGGCGTTTGTTTACACCTCGACAACAACGACGATGACTCCCGCTCGCGCGCACACACACACACGTGCGCTCGATACCCTCCACGAGATAATGGTACCCTGCCGCCACCTCAAATCAGTGTGGAAGTGGAGGTGGTGAATAATTGACACCATCGCTAGCCAGAGAGGGAGTCAGTCATGCACATGTAGACAGCTGAGAGCAGGACTGACTACCTTCCTTCCTTCCCCTCCAAGGATTTTCCAACCTCATGAATGAATGAATGAATGAATCTCCGAACCGTTTGAATCATGATGTACAGTCACTCATAAAAGTTCGTGGGGGGGTCCGTGAGAGGCAAACACAAACACGGACCCCACGAACTCTTAATATTATGAGTGACTGTACCGTGAGAGAGAATAATACAGTATAGTAGTGTCCGAGTTTAGTCCGAAGATTGATATACGTAACTCGTGAAACACCTTGAAAATCCAATCGCACTAGTAGGTTATAGTATATAGTAGCGAGGAGTTGGAGAAAGTATTATTAGTAGTAGAAGTAGATATAGTAGTAGAAGTAGATATAGTAGTAGAAGTAGATATAGATAGTAGTAGAAGTAGATATGGTAGTAGAAGTAGATATAGTAGTAGATGTAGTATAGTAGTAGATGTAGTATAGTAGTAGATGTAGTATAGTAGTAGATGTAGTATAGTAGTAGATGTAGTATAGTAGTAGATGTAGTATAGTAGTAGATGTAGTATAGTAGCAGAAATAGAAAAGGTAGTAGTAGTGGTAGTAGTAATAGTAGGAGCGTGGTGGTAGTGAAAGTATCAGTATAGTGTCTGGGTTGAGTTGGGCTGTGCTGTGTTGGGTTGAGTTGGTGTGGGAAGTGTCAGCTGCAAACCCTGGGACCACACTCACCCGACGCCTACACCATCACAGCCTCCACAAATGGAAGGAAGGAAGGACGAACCAATGACAAGAGGGGCTGCTGCTTCTTCATTAAATATGGTCGAATTGGAGGGCTACTGACGTCTCCAAACTGTGACAGGAAACAGATTAGCAACTCTTTATTGCTAATAGAGGCTCTGTTTCGTAGCAAAGTTTGGGGTAATCAATAGCCCTGCAATATTTCCTACATATGTGCAAGTAAATACGAGAATATATATGTACAGAACCCAAACAGGATTACATTATATATTTTCTGCAATGTGGGTAAAGAATACGTCACATTTATACAAACTCGGTATAGATTTTATTGCACATGGACCACACACACACATACTTACACACACACGCACATCACAAACACACAGGACAGTTATCACAGTACACATTTACAGTTTATACCAAATGTTTCATATATTGCCTTGCCCTCACCTCCTCCATGATACACCAGTTTTATTGTTTTTTTTTTTAATATATACATTTAAGGGAAGATAAGGACTATACACATGAAGCTCTCTAAATGTCCTCACCTGCAAAATTAATAAATAGAGTTAGAGAAAGCTTTAGAATAGGTGTTTTTTTATATATAAATTTTAGGTAGGTGATTGAGTGAGTGTATATATATATATATATATATATATATATATATATATATATATATATATATATATATATATATATATATATATATATATTGTGTGGGTGGGAGGTAAACACAGGATAGAGCTTTGAGTTATTTTATTACTCTTACGTTTCGGACTACACAGAGTCCATGGACTCTGTGTAGTCCGAAACGTAAGAGTAATAAAATAACTCAAAGCTCTATCCTGTGTTTACTTCCCACCCACACAACATACTTGTCAATATGAATCATTCATATATATATATATATATATATATATATATATATTAGGAAGGTTTGGACTAAAGACATGAAACTCTAAATGTCCTCTCACCTTTGAAATCTTGAGCGAATGAAAGGAAAGATTTTTGACTGACTGACTTTACTGTATGCTGTATAAGGGGTAAAATTTAGATCCTGTTGGTGAATTGGAGGCTACTGATTCCTGCAAGCAATGCCTGGAAACAGGCTATCTATCTACTACCTTCCTTAATACAATATCATAAATGTATTGTAACAGCGAAACTATATGTATAATTCGACATTTCATCATAAAGAAATTTTTGCTTAAAATTATCCAAGCAGGTCATCATTCAATGTAATGCATGGAATGCTGAATCACCCTGTATACAAGTTAGAGAAGTTTGGTATCTGTTTGGTAGTAGAGTTTAGAGGAATAGTTGCCCTCCACAATGCATCTGACGTCACTTATTGGAGGAGGAGGAGGTGGGGGCAGAGATGGGATGAAGGGGGGGGGGGGCAGCTTTGGAGTTACACTTAAGTTACGGTAAAGCTTCGTTCAGGTTCAAATATAGATTCATTCAGGGATCATATAAAGCTTCATTCAGTGTTTCGATACGGATTCATTCAGGGTTCAGGTAAAGTTTCATTCAGGATTCGACACGCATTCTGTACATTCATCTCTCTCAGTAACAAAACACATTTAGAGGAGGATTGGTTTTGTTGACATTAATAGACTATAAACCATGTATCATTATTTTTTCCTCCTTTTATACCTTCTCACTCACCTCTATACAGAATACACAAATACATAAATACATTACTCTCGTGAATGTAAACACAAATCTATAATACAGAACTCTGATTATTATAAACACGAATACATAAATACATACCTTTGTTGATCATAAACACAAATACATTAATACATAAATTTGTTGATCATAAACACATATACACAAATACATATCTTATTATAAACATAAATACAAAACTCTGATGATTACAAACACAAAAACATAACGTTGATAATTACAAACACAAATACTTTAACGTTGATAAAAATTACAAACACGAATGTATAACCTTGATTATCACAAACTCACCAACAAAAGCACTATCGCCTCAGCCTCACCGACGGACCTTGAATGATAACGCAAAGGAAATAATAAAAATCCAAGAACCACATTCATTATATAAAAAATTACACTATCCAGCGGGCAAATGAATAAACTATTTTTAGGCTTCACTTTACGAGCCTGTGAAGCTTACAATACTATTAAGGACCCACGTGATGTAGTAAGACAATTGGGGGTAAGCGAGCTCTTCAAATATTATCACGAAACACCACCCACATTGAAGGAGCTTGTTTCGTGCATGGTAATATTATAGTCAGGAGGAATAAGAAGCCTCCAATTCTCATAAACTATCACAGGGACCTTATGGGCCCTATGATCGTGTATGAAACCTGGTGGCTTCTGATTCCTCCTGGTTATGCCACAAAACAAGCTTCTTGCATATCAATGTGTTTCGTGGCAATGTTTGAAGGACTCACTAGCCTCCAATTTTCTTACTACATTAAAGGGACCTTAATTAAGTGGTTCATGGCTTGGCAGTTTTAGGTGACAGCGCTTTTGTTGTTGTTGGTGACTGTATATATTGTACACTGTTTGTGGCTTGATCCAGCAAGAATGGAAAACTTTGATGTTCATTTTCATTTGTTCGTTCATCAGTTGCTTGTTTGTTGCAGTAATGTTTACATATTCACTTCAGTTTCTACAAAACAACAACACATTATCTATTACATTCAACAACATTAAACAAGTCATCCAGTAATAATATGTTCATTATAATTAAATGTTCAAATAATTGACACTTTATTGATTATTCCCTGGATATCAATTTGTTCTCTTTTCACGATATAAATGTATTGTTTTTCTTTTCTATTTTCCTTACACACGTGCCTAGGATATTACTATACTTTGTCCACTTTTCACTCTTTCTAGATATAATGTTTTTCTATTGTTATTTCACTCTTCCTTACACACGCCCTATACTATATCTCCAATTCGGTTAAAACCAGCGTCTGTGAACTAGTTTCTGGTTGTATGCTTCCCTAGTGGAGGACCCACAGGTTCTATCCCGTATGTAGTGGATTATCGTAAACTGGACATTTTTATTGTTCTATTACTTCTTTTCTTCTCCTCCTCCTCCTTATCCACTTTCTTCATATCTTTTCCTTTTCCTTCTCTTGTTCTTGTTCTGTTTTTGTTGCTGTTGTTGTCCTCCTCCCCCTCCCCCTCTTTTTCTGTTCACACTATTGATCACCTAAAACATAACATTGCGACACCAAGACTTAACTCTATATATACACGACTCACGAGAACCACGAACCACATAGATGTCACGTTCACTCCTCACGATGCTTGTGTCTGTTGAAGGGAAGGTAAACACAACACGAAGAGAAAGGTGAGTATCTGATGAGTGACGAGGATTAGCAGCTGAGCCTCAAGGACCTATACTGAATTAATAGTATAGCCTTACTTAGTATCGACCAGGTAAATGAAGGCGATCTGTTGATTACCAATAGATACTCAACCCATGCAAGGACCTACTGAGTTAATGACTGCTGAGTATAGCATCTGCTGAGTATCAACCAGGTAAAAGAAGGCGATCTGTTGTTATTATCGACATACTCAGCTACAAAAACCTACTGAGGTAATGAGTACCAGCTGAGTATATAATTATAGTATCTGCTGAGTGGTATAGTGTCCTGCTGAGGCCATGGTAGTGAACTGCTGAGTATCTTACAGACCTACTGGCTTATTAACTGAGTGACTGACTGAAGGCTTCATATAATATCCGGCTCCTCGACTCACTCATTCTCTCATCCCTTCACTGGCGTTTCTGTGTCTCGGGCATCCATGTCTTGGCCGTGACCCTCCCGTTGATGACATTGGGGCGGACGTGTGACCAGGTGAGGGAGTGGGGCACGCTATCCAGGCTCACTGTAAAGGGAAGAGGACCACAGCCCAAACCACATCTTAAGGACCCCTGTGATGTAGTCAGTCAGAAAATTGGAGGCTAGAGAGTCCTTCAAACATTATCACGAAACACCACCTACATTAAAGGAGCTTTTTTCGTGGCATAGTCAGGAGGAATCAGAAGCCACCAGGTCTCATACACGATCACAGGGTCTCTTAATTAAGGGGGATAGTACAGTGTTGGTAAATCTGGAGTAACTGATTTCTCCAAACTATTTATTTCAAGTCAACCATTATTTTAATTAATCTGGTTCTGTTTCCTGGCATACTTTGGAGGAATCAAGGCACTCTAATGTACCACAAGTATACTACCCCCTTAATTAGGTTTATAAAATATAGTCTCGGTCACTGCCAAACAAAGCAACAAATAATATAAATAATGTAGACAAAATAAACGCAAAGATAACAAATGTAAAAAATATAACAATATAACAAAATAACAAATGTAAAATATATAACAAATATAACAAAATAACAAATGTAACAAATATAACAAAAGTATATAACCAATATAACAAAAAACGCAAATATAACAAATGTAACAAATATAACAAATGTAACAAATATAACAAATGTAACAAATATAACATAAAATTATGTAACAAATATAACAAATATAACAAATAAACGCTAATAAAACAGCCAAAAAAAGCAACGCATAACAAAAATAGGACAAACACAATATACAACGCAGATGAAAACAAAGTAACGTAAGATCAAAGGATCGAAAACTGATGAACGAACAAAATCAAACACCGCAGACAAAATCAATACGAAATAATTCAACCAACGTAAAAAGTGCAAAAGGAGTAACGCCAAACATAGAAACACACATACATACAAAAAACAAGGGTGAAAAAAATATACATATGAAAGGCTAGCATACTTGTTCTATTCTTTGTTCTGTTCTATGTTCATATGTTCTATTTTTTGGCATATGAAAGACAATAGGTCCTCCCAAATGAAGATGTTTAAAGCAAAAGTTATAAACGATGATGAATATTATTAATAGGAGATATTAGTAAATATAAGTCTACAAAAATGATGATAAATTAGTATCGTGCAACTTACGCTTACGTCCACGCATATGTATGTGTGTGTGTGTGTGTGTGTGTGTGTGTGTGTGTGTGTGTGTGTGTGTGTGTGTGTGTGTCAAGCTGGCGAGAATGCACCACTTCTCATCCAATCAAACTTATCAGAATTTAGACTTTGGGGGATATTCTGTTAACTGATAATTGAAAGCCTATCGATTCCTTGGTATAATATATAATGCAATAAAAGGCAATTACAATTACTATTTATACAACAAGGTACTTGTGTGCACCTTAAAAAAAAAAAAAAAAAAAAAAAAAAAATGTGCGCAAAACTTATATATAACGTCATATTGCTTGGAAGGGAATCGGAACATATTCGCCAGGATAAAGAAAAAAATCAATACTATAGCATTAATTGGAAGGGAAGGAATATGTTCATCTTTACCATGTCACAATATAACTACTATAACAACTCTCAAAGTAGTACAGTTAAGGTCAAATGTTTCCAAGCTGATAAGGGTGACTCAAGTAAAATTTTAAGCCCCGTTTTCATGCATGTATGGACGTTACTTCCCCTCCTTCCGTCCTTCCCTTCCAATCGAGGTTGATGCATGTTTCCAGACCTGCTCTTATCATGTGGACATTGATGTAGACTATGGGACGTATGCAAGAATATCGGTTGTGTTGACGATGGCACAATGACTCTGTATCATGTCTGGGGGAGTCATCGTATACCATTTACCACGCACGAACGATATTGTCAACACCATCAATGAATGTCCTTTCCTACTACAGTTCTATTCATCGTATGCAAGAATATTCATGGTGTTGACAATGGCTTGGTACCGGATACGATGACTCCAAATAGACACACTACAGAGCCATCGTATACCTTTTATTTACCACACCATGGATATTTTTTACCTACTCTAATATATACGATTCTATTTATAACTCACGCCTGGAGCTTCTAACGATGACCTTCCTGTTGGAGTCGTTGGCGTTGGGTGGGTGAAGGTGAGGGTCGGTGGGGGTTCGGTCACTGGCTACCAACTCGGCCAAGAAGCTGATGTAACCTATGGCCAGTCTTAGTGTGTCAACCTGACCTCACACAACAACAAGCGGTCATCAGGGTTAGTGGATTAGTGTTGTTGGTGGTGGTGGTGGTGGTGGTGATAATGATGATGATGGTTAGTGGGTTAGTGTAGTTGGTGGTGGGTTAGTGTGGTTGTGGTGGTGATGGTGGTGGGTTATTGGTGGTTGTGGTGGTGGTTAGTGTAGTTGTGGTGGTGATGGGGTTAGTGGGTTAGTGGTGGTGATGGTGGTGATGGTGGTATAGTAATTCGAGAAAAAGTTCATAGATAGTTACATAAAGAGAGATAGATTGCTAGACCAATAGATAGCTAGAAATAAATACATATCAATAATATATATAGAAAAGAATAACTTATTAAATAAACATTAACTGGGGTCGGTGTAATGTTACATGGGATACTCTCTAAAGCATACATGGTAGATAAACAGACCATCACCTCTACCCATCCTCTATACTCTACACACCTTTTCCTGTTCCCAGCCACTACAAATAATCAGTACATTCCCCTGATGTATGCATTCATTCTACTTTGTACTCTGAAGATACCAGCGTCGCTTTTGTTGGTATGGGTGTAGTGTTAATACCTTAGAGAGCAGCGTTTATTGGTATGGGTGTAGTGTTAATACCTTAGAGAGCAGCTTTTGTTGATATGGGTGTAGTGATAATACCTTAGAGAGCAGCTTTTGTTGATATGGGTGTAGTGATAATACCTTAGAAAGCAGCTTTTGTTGGTATGGGTTTTGTTAGTAATGGATGTTGAGTGATACCTTAGAGAGTCGCTTTTGTTAGTATGGGTATATGGGTGTTTTCGGTATGGGTGTTGTTGATATGGGTGTAGCGTGATACCTTAGAGAGTCGCTTTTGTTGGTATGGGTTTTGTTGGTATGGGGTTTGTTGGTATGAGTGTAGTTTAGTACTTAAGAGATCAGCTTTTATTGGTATGGGTATGGGTGTAGTGTAGTACCTTAGAGAGCCGCTTTTCGTAGGGCAGTGTGGGGATGTGTGCACGTAGTCCCTCAAAGGCGTCATTGATACTCTGCATACGTTTCCTCTCCCTCATGTTGGCAGCCTGACGTTGTTGCATTTGGGCCATAAGACATCGCCGCTTCTTCTTTCTCCTCAGGACCTGCCAGGGGAGTGGGGGAAGGGGCACGAACTTTCAAAGGAGGGCACAAACTTTCAACGGAGGGCACAAGTTTTCAACAGTGGTTACAAGCTGTTAACAGTGGGTACAAGCTTTCAACGGTGGGTACAAGCTTTCAACGGTGGGTACAAGCTGTCAACGGTGGGTACAAGCTGTCAACAGTGGGTACAAGCTGTCAACAGTGGGTACAAGCTGTCAACAGTGGGTACAAGCTGTCAACAGTGGGTACAAGCTGTCAACAGTGGGTACAAGCTGTCAACAGTGGGTACAAGCTGTCAATAGTGGGTACAAGCTGTCAACAGTGGGTACAAGCTGTCAACAGTGGGTACAAGCTTTCAACAATGGTTACAAGCTTTCAACGGTGGGTACAAGCTTTCAACAATGGATACAAGCTTTCAACAATGGATACAAGCTTTCAACGGTGGGTACAAGCTTTCAACGGTGGATACAAGCTTTCAACAATGGATACAAGCTTTCAACGGTGGGTACAAGCTTTCAACGGTGGATACAAGCTGTCAACAGTGGGTACAAGCTGTCAACAGTGGGTACAAGCTTTCAACAGTGGGTACAAGCTTTCAACAATGGGTACAAGCTTTCAACAATGGGTACAAGCTGTCAACAATGGGTACAAGCTGTCAACAATGGGTACAAGCAGCTGTCAACAATGGGTGCAAGCTGTCAACAGTGGGTACAAGCTGTCAACAATGGGTACAAGCTGTCAACAGTGGGTACAAGCTTTCAACGATGGGTACAAGCTTTCAACAGTGGGCACAAGCTTTAGCTTTCAACAGTGGGCACAAGCTTTCAAAGGCGTGTGAGTACAAGCTTTCAACGGTGGGCACAAGCTTAAAAAAAGGCTAAAAAGGTATGTGGGTACAAGCTTTCAAAGGCGTGTGGGTACAAGCATTCAACAGTGGGAACATGCTTCAAAAAAGGCAAAAAAGAGGTATGTGGGTACAATCTTTCAAATGTGGGTACAAGCTTTCAACAGTGGGCACAAGTTTTCAACGGTGGGTACAAGCTTTCAGTACATGCAGAAACTTTCCGTGTAAGTGGCCGAAGATGCAATGATTCCTATATCAGTCAAGCAAGGGTCTTATGATGGAGATACTTGCATGATGGGTAGAGCAATTTGTACTTTGTTATCCTCTTCTCCTTCTATTTAATGGGTGAAATTATTTACATCAAAGCAAGAATGTCTCACAAAATCACGAGAACTCTATGGCCTGTGTATCTGTATAATTATTCACACTAAGAAATTATCATATACGTAAATGGATAACATAAAGAGAAACAGGCGAGCAGGAGACAGACATGCAGAACAACAGAGGGTAAGACAGGAAAGCAAAGTAAGGCAACAGCAGAGACAAGGCAAGGCAAAGGAAGACAAACAAAAAAAAAAAGGCCAACAGTAGACAGAACAGGTCAATGGAATACAAGGCAGGTCAATGGAAGACAAGGAAGAGGTCAGCAGAAGACAAGGCAGGGCAATGGAAGACAAGGAAGAGGTCAATGGAAGACAAGGAAGAGGTCAGTAGAAGACAAGACAGGTCAATGGAAGACAAGGCAGGGCAATGGAAGACAAGGAAGAGGTCAGTGGAAGACAAGGAAGAGGTCAGTAGAAGACAAGACAGGTCAACACAAGAAAAAACAGACCATCGGAATTCAGGGGACAGGTCAACAGAAGAATATGAAGGTCAACAGAAGGCAGGGCAGACCAACAGAGGCAACGGAGGGAAATTAAACAGAAAAGACAGGCCAAGGTTAAGGAAAGATAAGGCAGGTCAACACATCAGGGTAAGGCAGTCCAAGGATAAGGCAAGACTAGATAAGGCAGGCCAAGATAAAGCAGGCCAAGGATAAGGATAGACAAGATAAGGTTGACCATGTATAAGGCAAGTTAAGGCAGGTCAAGGATAAGGCAAGATAAGGCAAAGATAAGGCAGACCAAGGATAAGGTAGGGCAAGGATAAGGTAGGGCAAGGATAAGGCAGACCAAGGATAAGGTAGGGCAAGGATAAGGTAGGGCAAGGATAAGGCAGACCAAGGATAAGGTAGGGCAAGGATAAGGCAGGGCAAGGATAAGGCAAGATAAGGCAGACCAAAGATAAGGCAGGTCAAGGATAAGGCAGGTCAAGGATAAGGCAGGTCAAGGATAAGGCAGGTCAAGGAAAAGGCAGGTCAAGGCTCTTCTCACCGTATTCTCCTGGTCGTTGTGTGCAGGTGAAGTGCCATCAGTGTCAGCCTCATACAGCAGGTACTACAGTGACAACACATAAGAGTTAGGTGGTGTAGCCTAGGTTAGAGTTAGTTAGTTATAGCTAGGATGGTCTATTGTGAGTTGAGAGTTAGGTGTTGTAGTCTAGGTTAGAGTTAGTTATAGCTAGCATGGTCTATTGTGAGTTGAGAGTTAGTTGGTGTAGTCTAGGTTAGAGTTAGTTATAGCTAGCATGGTCTATTGTGAGTTGAGAGTTAGGTGATGTAGCCTAGTTTAGAGTTTGTCACAGCTAGCATAGTCTATTGTGAGTTGAGAGTTAGGTGGTATAGTCTAGGTTAGAGTTTGTCATAGCTACCATAGTCTATTGTGAGTTGAGAGTAAGTTAGCATGGTGGTCTTAGCTCAGAGTCAGCTAAAATTGTAGATGCTGAGAATTTGCTAGTGTGGTGATTTAAGTTCAGAGTTAGCTAGAGAGGTTTAGGTACAGAGTCAGTCCAATTCTCGGTACTATTCAAAGTAGGTCTACAAGATATTAAAGTACTTTATATTAATATCAGACCAAAGTGCACAAATTCCTTGATATCATACATTAGCCTTTTCTGTTAGATATTAAGCAAACCAAGTCAAAGTAGCCTACACCAAACATTTACACAAGTAAGTTTTTTAGATATCTTCATCACTAACCAACAAACACACATAAATACAAAGAAAAACATGAGTGAAGATTGTACCGATAGTTTTTGGATCGATGGTTCAGTACAGTCTACCAGTGTGGGTTTTATTTATCATGTCGTCTGTCTGTCCGTGATGCACCCCGCTGGCCTCGGTATAATAACATAGTAACCAGTGTGATAAATATACAACCCTGAGAATTCATAGTAGATGGAACAGGTGTACATCTTCCCATAATAGACCACAGTTTTATCTCCTTCTCTCATAATTCCCGAGAACATTATTTTAGGGGAGCAGATAAGAAGGTGGTGGAGAGTAGACAATGTACTAGTATAATTTCGAGTACATGAAGAGGAATAATGCCTCAGCCGCAGAATGTAAACAATGGGTGCCAGTAGACCCCTTAGTTTTTGGTATAAGGAGGTGATCATCTTACACGGTGATTTTTTTATGCTGTGCACTATATTCCTCGCCACCATGATAATGAAAGAAGCTGACAATCATTAGACTCGATTATATTCAAAAGTTTTGCCATGGGACGGACTGACTACCTGTACAACCACATTAATTCAACAGAAGTTTTTTTCTACATATGTTACTACGTAATATAATTCGTGTGTTGGAACTATTCTACAACTTTCGTCTGTGTTTACATTGCTCTATATACCTTCCCCTGTCCAACCCCTTCTAAACATTCCTCCTCTTAACACCATTACACTCTAAGGCTATTCATTTCGTAGCATAATGTGAAGGAACCAACAAGCTGCAATTTTCCTAAAACATACCAACACAATCCTTCCACTGCTGTTATACATCCTGGCCTTGTGTGTGCTAACTAACTAACTAACAAACTATCTCACAAATTAATTGAGTGACTGACTGACTGACTGACTGACTGACTAACCGTGTTCTCCTGGTCGAGGTGTGCTGGCGAGGACCCCCCACTACCAGGCTCAAACACCACCCCTGCCTGGAACTCACTGAAGGCCGCAGACTCGAAGAATTGACGGTTCAGTGCCTCCATGTCGAACCCCTCCATGCTGTACATTGTGACTGCCTCAATGGTTGGTTGGTTAGTTGGTTGGTTGGTTAGTTGGTTGGTTGGTTTCCTTGACTCGCTCACCTCCTGTCGATGCTCCTGTTGTTAATTACTGTTTCTCCTTTTTCCGTTTTTCTTGTATTTTTTTTTTATCTTACTGGCTTTTCCTGTTGCTGCTGTTAATTACTGTTTCTCCTTTTATCGTTTTTCCTGTCGCATTTTTTTCTTTCTGGCTTTTCCTGTTGCTGCTGTTTCTGTTTCTCCTTTTACCGTTTTTCCTACAGGTTTTTTTAATTTTCTTGTTTTTCCTATTTCTTCTGCCACTTCTATCTCACTTTCTTTCTGTTTCTTTTGTTGTCTTTCTCTCACTCTCTTGCTTCTCCTATTTCTCCTACCTCTTATCTCTCCCTCTCTATCTTTTTTTTCTTTCCTGTCACTGCTGTTACTGTTTCTCCTGCCACCTCAATCTCTCTCTCTCTCTCTCTCTCTCTCTCTCTCTCTCTCTCTCTCTCTGCTTTTCGTCTCACTGCCGCATCTACCTTGTTCCTTCAACCCCTTTCCTCCTCCTCCTGCTTTATAAATGAGGTGCTAATCTCTTCCAGTACTCTGAAGGATTAGTAATAACTTTCTGGCCTCACCTAACTCAGTAACCATTGCAACAAGAGTAAGACAACTACCTAGCCATCTGTATACATTGTCCTTCTACTATAAACACTTACTATAATACCATAACTCTTGGTAATAAAGTCTGTGTACTTCTAAAAACAGGAATGTGGATATCCCCTTCTAAAATAACCTCTCTCTCTCTCTCTCTCTCTCTCTCTCTCTCTCTCTCTCTCTCTCTCTCTCTCTAATGATAATATTGATAAACGATGCGATGAGATGTGTTGCTTAAAAATTGTCACCTCATGCACGATTTTTTTTTTCTTTGTCCTTGTTTTTAATGTTCACGTTCTTGTTTCATTTAAATACGTGTCTTATTGTGTTAGTTGTCGTCGTCGTCGTCGTCTTCAGAGTTCTATAAGAGTACATTAATTTGTGTTTACATCAGAACTCACAAGAGGTTTTTATCTAGCTACCACACAGTCTCTTTTTGTCTCGTTAATATATATATTTTTTTCTTGGACAAGCTGCCACAAATGTTTTTATTGTCTTATTAAAATATTTTGGGCAACTTGTTTTTTCCTGTTAGAAAAAAATGTAACAATCCTCATAAATTATACCTTTGTCGCAATCCTTCTAACAAACAAACAAACAAACAAACAAACAACCCTAACACAAAACACAACCTACTGAAGGAAGTAAGTAATGATTGGTGTTTGTTGAAGTAATCATAATGGAAGAAAGACTATTTGAACCGGATCCCATGGTTATAGATTTTGGATCGTGACTATTACCGACACATTTTGGATCGTGACTATTACCGACACATTTTGGATCGTGACTATTACCGACACATTTTGGATCGTGACTATTACCGACACATTTTGGATCGTGACTATTACCGACACATTTTGGATCGTGACTATTACTGACACATTTTGGATCGTGACTATTACCGACACATTTTGGATCGTGACTATTACCGACACATTTTGGATCGTGACTATTACAGACACATTTTGGATCGTGACTATCACAGACACATTTTGGATCGTGACTTTTAATGACACATTTTGGATCGTGACTATCACAGACACATTTTGGATCGTGACTATCACAGACACATTTTGGATCGTGACTTTTAATGACACATTTTGGATCGTGACTTTTAATGACACATTTTGGATCGTGACTCTTACCGACACATTTTGGATCGTGACTATTACCGACACATTTTGGATCGTGACACTATTACTGACACATTAATATGGAACACCTCATAGTATTATTATTATTATTTTTTGTATTATTTTTATTGACATATATGGGCTTTGACATCCAAAGGACGTTGCTTTGCATATCTGTAATTATGCATTTAATACAATTAGTTAAAAAATCTTTTCCACTTACTTTATTATTATTGACAATTATATCATTACTATTACTGTACTATAACTTGTGTGAAAGCAATTGATGGTTATTTAAAACTCATTCCTCAAAGTGATGTAGTTGATGCAAGTTGCTTCTTTATCGACAAGTATCTTATCTAAAAGTACACTCGCAATCCAAAATATGTATCCAGGCTTGCTTCGAATAGCCTGATCGAGTATTAAGCGAGCTCAAACAAATATGAAAACAGGATAAGCCTTGTAATTGGTTCACTACTATGTCAAATGATTCGAAACTTTAACAAGACTGGATACAAATTTTGGATTGAGAGTGTACAAAGTGGTATCCCAAATGGTTGTTCAAAATGTAACAACTGGCGACGTACACACGATAATTAAAATAATGTGTAAGTGGGACTCGATGATATCCTGAACGAACACTAAAGCTCATGTTGTTCAGGTTGTTTTCCAATATCAGTGATCAAAGGTGTCAGAATGGTTGGCGTGAGGAGTGTAAACCTTAGGGATATAGTATTCTTTTGGTAAATTAAAGCGCCATGAATCCTCGAAAGTAGGTATGCTAGGAAACAGTACCACATGAACAAAAATAATGGTAGCCTATTGTTTGGATTAGTTTGGAGCTAGGATATCAAGTTGCTCTGGATATACCAACACTGCACTACTTCCTTAATCACACAACACCACCGAATTACCGAAACTCACAATTATTTCGTCAGTGACATGCAGAGACCGACACACCCAGATAAAAACTAACATGGCGCCGTCCTGTTGTGTTCACTCTCACTTGTTTATAATCAGTTTCATAATTTTTTCTTAGTATTGGCGCCAGATGCTTCACTTGTCCTGCACATTTAATCATCACGTTTTAATTATATTCACAGCATTCTGGCTCGTTTTCACCGTGACACGACTTCCTACTCACAGAAAGTCGATAGTCAGCGTTCCGACTGCGAACTCAGCACTCACAACTCCACTTGCTCTTTCAATTTCCGTTTCAAAAGTCGTATGCTTTTCCCCACACACAAGTATTCTAAGTTTGTCGCTCTATAGACTCGATATTTCCATGTTTGTCTGAGTCCTTGAGGAGGAACACTCGTTAGTTCAATGCTGCTGTTGTAGACGATTGTAGCAAGTTGTGATGAGTGCAGGTACCGTACACAGGGCCAGACAGATAAGTACTTTTCTACACCGTACGGTTTGTGTACGTTTGTAAAGTAGTGTAGCCATTAATTTTCTTCGTTCCCTTTTGCTGTTATAAGGTCAAGGAAATAAATATTAATTATAAAAATGTAGAAAAACTAGGCGGTACACACAGGTCAGAGGTTGCGGACATGTGAAGACACTGTAATTAGCCGCCACCTACAGAACAAGGAGCTTCACCGCGCAACGCAACACGTCAGCCAATCAGCGCGTCGAGCGGGAGAGTTCCAGCCAATAGTGTGAGGGCTTCAGCCTCGGAGGCGGGTGCTCTAAGAAGATACGTGGATGTGATTATTGATCTTCGTCGTCGAAACATTTGCCAAGACTTTTGTGCAGAGAACTAGTGCAACATATCAAAGTAATTTATCATCTTATTCAGCAACAGGAAAGATCAACACGACATTATTATTCACCTCATACTACACGGGGATTGAACTGATCACCACAACACAGACAGGAAGACTAGGGAGTTGTCCTGGCACGTGTCGAAGCCAGAGTCGCCTGGAGTGGGAACAAAGACCCCGTGTCAGGTGGGCGGGTTCTCATCGTCGCTGTGGAACGTCCTTATCGATAAGCTCGATATGTAATGTATATATATGTTTTTTTTTTTTACGAATTATACTTTGAAACGCGTGTATGTGTATATATATTCTTTCCCATTTTCAGATACTCGTTAAGTCTGTGTGTACTTGTAGCGATAGACGAACAACACCAGCCGCTCCCATCTTGCTAGTTAGAAAGGGCATCAGGTTATAAAGTGAACAGTGTATCTTGTAATAATATGTTTACCTGGGAATCTGCAAATGTGTGGCCGCCTCCCGTCCCCATAATATATACACACCCTTTCCCCTACTATACCCTACATTACCCACCCTACTATTATTTTCTTTTGCCTTGAGGGGATATTATACTCTTCTGGATGTGAACTGAAGGGCTTGTGATTCCCTCAAACAATGCCACGAAACAAACACATCCCCTCATGATAACACCGAGACACATGGCTGTTTCCTGGTATGGTTTGCAGGAATCAATAGCCCTCCAATTTACCCACAATAGCCCTTTAATTTACCCACAACAGCCCTCCAATTTACCCACAACAGCCCTCCAATTAACCCACAACAGCCCTCCTATTTACCCACAATAGCCCTCTTATTTACCCACAAACAGATCCATCCCTTGTTGATAACACTGAGGTACTCTATATTTACAAGTCTGTTTCGTGACATAGTTTGGAGAAATCAAGAGCCCTCCGATAATTATTCACCAACGTTAGATCACAGACGATAATATAAACGTTTAACTTTCCATTCATGACGTTTGTGTACCAATGTCGTGCTTATTATATACTTACTCCTCTTATTGTTGTTTTGTTTTTGTCTTATAATTTTTTCTCTCTTTTTTTTTTTTTTTTTTTTTTTCCAGAAGTCTCCAACGGGTGTTCAGATAATTTGTTCCCCAGCTCTGTATACATAATGTTAAGTGGGTATAATTCAGTTGGTAAGGAGACAGTCGCCTTCAAGTATATTTATTATTAAGGGGAGATTCTTTTGTTGGTTGGTGTAGTGGAAGGTCTGTGATTCCTCCAAACTATTCCAAGCAACAGACCACCTCCATTATTTTTTGCTAACCTGCATGGTCCTGTTTCCTTGACATACTTTGGAGGAATCAGTAGCCTTCTAATTCACTATACATGAGAATCTTCCCTTTATGGCCCCTGTGATCGTGTATGGAAATTGTACACTTCTGATTCCTTCTGACCATGCCACGAAACAAGCTCCTTCTATGTAGGTAGTGTTTCGTGGCAAATATTTGAAGGACTCATTTACCTCCAATTTTCTGACTACAACACATGCAGGGTCCCTTAAGGCAATACAGTATTTCTTTCGTAGTGTTTCCCAGCAAGGAGTGGTATTATTGTTGTTATTATAGAGTGGTTTGTGTATTTGGGTCTCGTCCTCACTATTTCGTTTTTGTGGTATTTTGTGGCCTTCTTGAGGTATTTTGTGGTATTCATGAGGTAACTTGTGGTATTCATATGGTATTTTGTGGTAAATTGTAGTATTAATGAGGTAAATTGTGGTATTCATGAGGTAAATTGTGGTATTCTTGAGGTAAATTGTGGTATTCTTGAGGTAAATTGTGGTATTCATGTGGTATTTTGTGGCATTCATGTGGTAAATTGTGATATTTTATATGGTGTGGTACTTATGTGGTAGTATGTGGTATTTATTTGCTCTTTCATATTATTCCCCTTGAAGGAGTGTTATCGGTGAATATTTAATGTGGTCCTAGTTCTCCCTGTCCCTTCCCCACACTTTCTGATTACATTTTACACTTCTACCTAACCTAACCTAACCTAACCTAACCTAACCCTCCACAACACCAACCCCTATCCTAACCTAACCTAACCTAACCTAACCCTCCACAACACCAACCCCTATCCTAACCTAACCTAACCTAACCTAACCCTCCACAACACCAATCCCTATCCCTTTCCATTTCACTCCTCCCTCACACACAAACCTAAACTTTGTGGAAGAGTATAATTATAGCGCCCTCCTGTCGCCTCAGTGGGCTACATGGTCTGTATGGCCTTGACTTAGAGTTTTAATTATTATCTATCTGCTTTCTGCAAGTAGGTAGGTATGGTGCGGAGAAAGGTAGGTAAGGAGGGGGAAGAAAGGTAGGTTAGGAGGGGAGGAAGGTAGGTAGGGGGAGGAAGGTAGGTAGGGGGAAGAAGGTAGGTAGGGGGAAGAAGGTAGGTAAGGGGAAGAAGGTAGGTAAGGGGAAGAAGGTAGGTAAGGGGAAGAAGGTAGGTAAGGGGAAGAAGGTAGGTAAGGGGAAGAAGGTAGGTAAGGGGAAGAAGGTAGGTAAGGGGAAGAAGGTAGGTAGGGGGAGGAAGGTAGGTAGGGGGAGGAAGGTAGGTAGGGGGAGGAAGGTAGGTAGGGGGAGGAAGGTAGGTAGGGAGAGGAAGGTAGGTAGGGGGAGGAAGGTAGGAAAGGGTAGGGAGGCAGGCGCATATAGGGAGGTTGGCAAGGGAATGGAGTTAGACAGGAAGATACAGAAGCAGGGTGAGGCAGACAGGAAAGATGGTGAGGGTAGCAAAAGTATGAGGGTGAGGCAGGGAAAGTGAGACAGGGAAAGTGAGACAGGGTGAGGCAGGCAGGGAAAGTGAGACAGGGTATGAGGCAAGGAAATCGAGACAGGGTGAGGCAGGGAAAAGTGAGACAGGGTGAGGCAGGGAAAAGTGAGGCAGGGAAAAGTGAGACAGGGTGAGGCAGGGAGAGGCAGGCAGGGAAAGTGAGGCAGGGTGAGGCAGGCAGGGAAAGTGAGACAGGGTGAGGCAGGCAGGCAGGCAGGGAGGCAGGGAAGGTATATATAGTGAGGTGAGTCTGCCAGGCCTGGGAGCGGTAACAGATGACTGATGAACCCAAGCGGAGGCAGGGAGGGAAGGGAGGGAGGGAACTGGTGGAGAGAGGTAGAGAGACAACTTGTGGAGAGAGGAGGGAAGTGCGGGGAGGTATGGAGAGACAAATTGTGGGGAGGAAAGAAGGAAAGATGAAAGTTGAAAGAAAGGAAGGAGAGATGGAAGGAAGGAGAGAAAGATGGAGAGATGGAAGGAAGGAAGGAAGGAAGGAAGGAGTGATGGAAGGAGAGATGGAAGGAAGGAGTGATGGAAGGAAGGAAGGAAGGAGTGATGGAAGGAAGGAAGGAAGGATGAAAGGAAAGATGAATGGCAGGAAAGAAAGGAAGGAATGAAGGAAGGAGAGACAGATTTTAAGTAGCAATCAATATATATGGACTATGGCCAATGATTCTACACATTACAATAATTAAATAAATAAATGAAATAACTGGTGAGCAATAATTGACTAAAATGATGGATGAGTTGTGGTGACTGTATATGGGAAAAATATAGTATATATGTATATAGGTATGTGTGGTATTGTATGTGTGTGTTTGTGTGTGTGTGTGTGTGTGTGTTCGGTACTGTATGTGTAAGTGTGTATGTATGTATGTTTAACTTCACATTTCTATAAGTACAATGCTGCATAATTATATATTTGCAAAGAATATAAATACCGTAATGAAATCTACACAAAACTACAATTTACGGTCTGAATCATATCGAACGGAAGGAAATCGATGTATTTCAGTCATGGTAGAAAAAAAATACATATGAACGCAAGTGTGGTGGTTGATCCCAGGGCGTGAGGGGTCGTGTTATGACAGGCTTTGCTAAAACACACACACACACACACACACAGACACACCACTGTCCTTGCTAGCTCAGGATGTGGGAAAGGAAGGGACCAGGGAATGTTTGGTATGTTGGTTTGATATGGAATTAATATAAAGAGGGGGATAGGGAATACATGTGTTGTGTGGTGTTGGGAGAGGGATAGGAAGAGCTAGTGTGTGATGCAGTGGACATGGGATGTGTAAATTAGAGTGGCGTGGTGTGAGTAGGTGCAACAGAGGGAGGAGGGGAGGGAGGGACAGAGGGCTGGACTACAAGGGCTTCTTTTTAATGGAGTGAGGTGTGAGGCAAATCCAGACGAAGGGACAATGTTGACAGAAGCGTGTTGAGGCAGGGGGACGGGACGGCAAAGGACCCTCTCAGTGTATGTTGGTTCCTATTGTCTCGTTCTACACCTTTACTCCTGAGCAACAGTTTCAATCATCACATTTGTGTTCCAAGAGCCAATTCATACTGCGAACGTTTTCTAAATATTTTCAGAGAGCAAGGCGTGGTGTCGTTGCATGGAATTCAGATGAAGTTAAAAATTTTATAACAGGAAGTATCTAAAGGATCGACCCTATTTGAGCTGAAACGTTCACAAGTGTTTTAAGTAGGATTATGTTGCATTACCGTAGATAAGTGGGAAGAGGGTAATGGAGTGGTGTTGTATTGAGTCGTGGTGAGAATGACTAAGAGGGAGAGTGACTGGCCAGGATTTGGGGGGAAAAGATACTGTCAGCTAGTTGGAGGGTGCTGATTCCTCCAAACTGTGAAGAGAAATATAGAACCTCAATCTATAATATATACTGTATAACAGGTGGTCTGTTTCATGTCTTGAAAGAATCCACAGACTCCAGTTTGCCGACAGTGTGTTCATTCTCACCATTCCCGTGTTATTCCTCGTCATTTATAGGAGAGAATATAAGTTTACAAACATAATATATACAGGACCATCTTGATTTATACATGATGGTTGTTACGATTTTCGATTATTTGTTTCTCCGCAAGGAGGTTATAATTTTGGATAGAAATTATTTTTTGCCTATCTGTTTGTTAGAAAGAATACTCAAAGTGTTATGTGTTTCACATTCGGTAAGAATGAGGGAGAAATAATGGTGGCGCTTCCCTTTTGAGGAGATGCTTAGCTTTGGTGGAGGTTTGCGGTCGCGTTCTTGTTATCATGGCCATGTTTTTACTAGGTCACCCCAGCACACCCACCCACATGTCACGCCCACCCACACACAGGTCACCCCAGAATTCCCACCCACACACAGGTCACCCCAGCATTCCCACCCACACACACAGGTCACCCCAGCATTCCCACCCACACACACACACACGTCACCCCATCACACCCGAGCTTCATCATCCAGCACGTGCCTTGTGTCAGCACGCGCCGTCACGTGTACTCCCCGGACCTCTTGATAGCTG
The DNA here is from genome assembly GCA_033782935.1 of Petrolisthes cinctipes. NCBI lineage: Eukaryota > Metazoa > Arthropoda > Malacostraca > Decapoda > Porcellanidae > Petrolisthes > Petrolisthes cinctipes. The sequence continues at coordinate 20,477 of JAWQEG010001580.1, read as the reverse complement.
GACGCGTGTTGGTGTGTAGAGACCTTTGTTCCAAGTTATCGAGCTTGTATACATCCGTTTTTAACCTGGAGATAATGAACCTAATCCATTCTAAGTGATACGACCTTAGAGAGATAAAAGTTTTGCCTACATCCCAGTGTTTATAAGTGGCAGTAAAGTGCCTATAGTGTATATATGTGCGGGTCTGTGTTTGTGTGCGTGTCTGTGTCTGTGTGTGTCTCTGTGTATGTGTGTGTCTGTGTATGTGTGTGTATGTGTCTCTGTGTATGTATGTGTGTGTATGTGTCTCTGTGTATGTATGTGTGTGTGTGTGTGTTTTTTTTTTAAATTGTATCATATTTACACACACACACACAAGAAAATAAATACGGGAGTTGGTACACTTTCGCTACGTTTAAAAAATGGAGTATAATGTGAATATAATTTAACCTGAAGAGAATGAACAGGATCACTCATCATATTCCTTAGCTCTTTCGATAAACGTCATGGAAGCCTTATTGCCAAGTTTTTACACGAGACACAAACACAAACAAACAATAACTGAAAATCTACAATACAATATGCAGTATAAAAAAAAATTGAAGAAATATTTATGGTCACACTGTTTTGTTATCATCTTAGTTGAAAGGTTTTATAGGAAGGAAGGAAGTGTGTTTTTGTAAAGTATTGAAATCAAAACAAAATATTGCACTGTAACTTTGGGTGTTGGTGGTGGTTGATGTGGTGGTGGTGGTGTTAGTGGTTGATGTGGTGATGGTGTTAGTGGTTGATGTGGTGGTGATGGTGTTAGTGGTTGATGTGGTGGTGGTGTTAGTGGTTGATGTGGTGGTGGTGGGTGGTGGTGGTGATTGATGGTGATGAGTTAGGTGTGGTTGTGGTTGATGTGATGAGTTGATGATGATGATGATGGTGGTGGTGTTAGTGGTTGATGTGATGATGATGATGATGATGATGGTGGTGGTGTTAGTGGTTGATGTGATGTATGATGGATGATTGATGATGATGGTGGTGGTGTTAGTGGTTTGATGTAGTGATGATGATGATGATGTTGTTGGTGGTGGTGTTAGTGGTTGAGTGTGATGATGATTGATGATGTGATGTGATTGTGGTGGTGTTTGGTGTGTTATGATGATGATGATGGTGGTGGTGTTAGTGGTTGATGTGATGATGATGATGATGATGATGATGATGGTGGTGGTGGTAGTGGTTGATGTGATGATGATGATGATGATGATGGTGGTGGTGTTAGTGGTTGATGTGATGATGATGATGATGATGATGATGGTGGTGTTAGTGGTTGATGTGATGATGATGATGATGATGATGATGATGGTTGGTGGTGTTAGTGGTTGATGTGATGATGATGATGATGATGATGGTGGTGGTGTTAGTGGTTGATGTGATGATGATGATGATGATGATGATGATGGTGGTGGTGGTGGTGGTGGTGGTGGTGTTAGTGGTTGATGTGGTGATGGTGATTGATGGTGGTGGTGATGATGGTGAATGGTGATGGTGGTATTAGTGGTTGATGTGGTGATTACGATGGTGATTGATTCTCGTTGTGTTTATTGGTGGTGACTGTACAGTACAGTAAGGGAAGGAACAGAGAGAGAGAGAGAGAGAGAGAGAGAGAGAGAGAGAGAGAGAGAGAGAGAGAGAGAGAGAGACACTCAAATTCTACGACTTACATCCCTAGAGTTTATTCTCTCTCTCTCTCTCTTTCTCTTTCTCTCTTTCTCCTCTCTCTCTCTCTCTCTCTCTCTCTCTCTCTCTCTCTCTCTCTCTCTCTCTCTCTCTCTTAAACCTTTCGATAACTGAAATGTCTATACGGCTAGCCACTAAGTAATTAATAAGTACCGGTAATAATGATAATAACAAAAGAAATATAATAATAATAATAAATGTACTACTACTACTACTACTAATAATAATAATAATAACAATAATAATAATAATAAAAGTAATATAATAACAATAATAAAAATAATACAATAATAATAATAATAATAACAATAATAATAAAAAAAAAAAAAATTGCATTATCAACTCGTCCTGTCCTCTAAGTTGACGTCTAAATCCCGAAGATTTTTCTACTCACCTTCCACTCACCCCAGAACAGTATTAATGCTGTCCAAAATATACGAGTTTAATGCTGAACCTCTAGAAATAATAATAATAATAATAACAACACACCCGACGGGAAAGTTGAACCTCTCGAAATAATAATAATAATAATAACACACACACACACACACACACACACACACACACACACAACGGGAATTAACTACTAACACACCTAAAGGAGGACTGTTTATATTATTGTCAATGTCGCTAACAAATATTCAATGTCGCTAACAAATATTCAATGTCACTAACAAATATTCAATGTCGCTAACAAATATTCAATGTCGCTAACAAATATTCAATGTCGCTAACAAATATTCAATGTCGCTAACAAATATTCAATGTCACTAACAAATATTCAATGTCACTAACAAATATTCAATGTCACTAACAAAAATTCAATGTCACTAACAAATATTCAATGTCACTAACAAATATTCAATGTCGCTAACAAATATTCAATGTCGCTAACAAATATTCAATGTCACTAACAAATATTCAATGTCACTAAACTTGAATTTCTTGTTGCTAAATTTGCAGGTCTTCCATATTCATTGCAAATCCTCCTCCTCCTCCTCTTTTCCTCCAAGCCCCTCTCCCTCCCTCTCCCCCCCTACTCTTAGATCTAGATCCCTTTCAGCCCCCCTCCCCCCTGCAGCTCACTAAACCCCTCCATTTCCCTCACCCCCCCTCCTCCACCACCACCACTATTCTCCTCTCTCTCTCTCTCTCTCTCTCTCTCTCTCTCTCTCTCTCTCCAATTTTTTTTCCTTCCTTCCTCTTGTCTTTCCATTCTTCTCGTCCTCCTCTTCTCTCCATTCCTCCTCCTCCTTCTTCATCAATTTTC